>OZ024865.1:40639199-40681699 GCA_964017155.1 Oasisia sp. SBJ-2009
ATTTTGCATGACAATTTTATTTCTTGTTTTCAACCGTAGTGAGTGAAATATCATCACAACCTCTCCACTACAGCCAGAGTGCGTTTATTCAAGTAAACATCAAGCATATCCAACAAGGCAGTCACATAAAAATACAACAGACTTCATATGCAATTACCGGTCCTGCCAAATGCGTATGACCTAAATAATTAACGCATACAGGAGCCGTATCTTTAGACCCGTGGCCTAACCTTACGTGAGGATGCGCACATCTGTTTTTCAATTCTGCGCATGCATGTTGCGTCCATCTTGTCGCATCAATACGGTGGAATGACACGAAGGGCAATGTTTTCGACATTGTTAAATTTACTGACAGCCTTATGGCTATGTCAACTTGCAAAAAATAAAAGTCATAAAATATCACGTATATTTAGAACTGAGTGCCAAAAGAGCTTTCATTTGTACATACATCAACAAGTACACACAGAAAAATTCATGTATTTTTAGATTTGTTTGCTAAAGATACGGCATGCATGCATGGAAAAACAGCTGACAGCTACTATAAAGAAGATAAGGCTCAAGTATATGGAAATCATGCGCACGCGCTTATCAAATGCCGTACCTTTAGACAAATAATGCTAAAAACACAGTTCACGTAACCGAAAATAAAACCATATGCATGCGCAGAATTAATGCTGTACTTTTAGACTGGTGGCCTAAACATATAGCTCACGTATGCATAGCTACTGCTGATACCCCTTCATGTACATCACCTCGATTAATGCAATAACAATGGTAACCATTTACATATCCTACAAATTACAAAGAATTCACACATTGATTGGACTAGTGCAGACAATGAAGATGTGAAGAACCTTTACTTCGACAATAGAGACATTATATTGTAGAGTCTCATTCACTTAAATATGTCACACGCTTAACAACTGAACAAGTAAATTAGTCTGTTTTAACAATTTAAGTCAGACAACGTTAACCACAAAACATTCAGCTGGTATATGTATAGGTGAAACATTATGCGAACACATGATTCTGTTACATTCAGTTGGTATGAATACCAGGCATATTCAAATGGTATGTGCACGTGTAGCATATACTATCGGTATTAATGAGCATGTAATGAAGTAAAACTACTTTTTTACTTTACTTGAGTAGTTTTTTCAAGTAACTGGAAATAACAAAGTAAGATTTCTACTAACTACTTTTACTTGTAACAAAGTAGTTTTATCTACGGTAATGCTAATTTTTACTTTCCTTTACTTCACGATATTTCCGTTACTTCTTTTTGATTCTCATATTTTGTGTCACAATAATTTTGTTGCTCTACTTCTATGTCATTTACTTTTAGAAAATAATTTTACTTTTTCCTCAAGTACATTTTATACAAGTTATTTTTACTTCTACTCAAGCACTACATAAAAGTACTTCAGTCGCCCCTGTTAATGAGTGCACGATAACATCGGTATTCCCTAATATTCCTGCAGAACTTGTACTTAACTTGTCAAGTTACCCAGTGATGCTTCGGGAAAAGATATTCACCTTAGCTAACATATTTGTAAATCGCATTACATCATTTCAGTGTCCTAGAAATAGGTCGTGGATTCACGAGCCAGACACAACAAAATACCACCAGGTGGCGTATGTTTACCCTTTGAGGCATTTCGCTCCTAAGTTCCCCAACACACAGGATAAATGTACTAAAAGTATAAATCTGTGAACCATGCACCCCAATTGGGTTTGCACTGCCTTGAATTCTCAGCTGCAGCTGAATGTGTGATGATTATTTGTACACAAATATCCACCACTGTCTATAGCCAGGTATACATTCAAAGAGCTGAGTGAACTGGAGCAACATACAGTCAATGAACTTTTTCAATGTTCAAAATGACAGCACTGGAATTGAACATAGGTTCTCTCGATTTAGAGTTCAACACCCTACTCATGTTACTATGCTCCAAATAAGTGTGCTTCTTTTATACACATTAAGTTTATCTTAAAATGTTAACATGTTTAATATGTAAATTAAAAAAAAAATCTTACTCCGACTTCCACACAGTCTTATGCTACATGAACGCACTTTTCCAGCGATGACCGACTCCGTCTTCATCATCCTGCAGTGTCATCACATGCATACAGGTGGAGCCACTATACAGTTCGGTCGGCAAACCCCATCCAATGCCATGCGCTCCGATCCTAAGTGTATGATTCATCGCAGTGAACAGCTTCTTCATAAAGCCCACTTGTTTAGGCAATGAGTTGGACGTCTTCATTACTTGTGCTGGACGTCTTCATTACATTGTCTTCATCCTGCAATGTCATCACATGCACACAGGTGGAGCCACTGTACACTGCGATCGGCAACCCCTGCCCAATGCCGTGCGTTCCGATCCTAAGTGTATGATTCATTGCAGTGAACAGCCTCTTCATAAAGCCCACTTGTTTTGGCAACGAGTTGGACGTTTTCAAAGCTTGTGCTGTCAATGTCAGTGACATTTTGAACGACGCCGTAGTCCACTGCCCTAAACGGATCACCCTTCATGATGTACAGCTGACACTTCCCACAGAGGTGTGGCATGATGTGGGTCGACACATACGACACGACGCCAGTGACGTCCCAATACTGCGACGTCTGCATCGCCGCATTCGTCACCGTCGGACTGTCGGTGGTGACATCCGATGATGACCAGTTATCAGGCAAACCCATGCTGTCGTACCCACTGCGGTGTCGACTAAACATAAGCGGTGACAGCGATTCGTCAAGCACATCCCCCCTCGACTCGCCATAGCTAAACAGACTGTAATTGCCGAGATTCTGCTGTGAATTCCTCGAGGGTGAGCTACACCCGAATTCGTCCTCCGCAAAGCTGGGGAGATAAGCTGGAACGCTTGTGCACCGAAACTCTGACACGTCATTTTCAGGCGACATCGCCTCGACCGACGAATCCCCGATGGTGTCGGAGCTACTCAGCCACTGTTTCGCGTCGTAATACATCGCCGACAACGATGAGCACTTTGACGTGCCGTCGGAGCCGTCATCGTGGTAATTCGGGTCGCCGGGGATGATGAGGGTTGTCAAGGATGACGCTCGGTCACGGTCACTGCAGTCAGTCCAGACGTCCCCCCGACTGTCCAAGTGATCCACCTCGATGACGGTCACTGGGGATATGCTATTGGGAGAATGACTGCCCAGCGAGGGGCTGGAGTTTCGGCTGACTGACAGAAACGGATCAACGATCAGTTGGAACCCACTGAAGTCATCCATCTTAGTCGGGGGGTTGAAGATTTCGTCCACCTCCAGACTGTCCGAATGCGACAGGCAACTGCCGCTGACCACAATGGATGGCAGGTCGGCGAACACATATGGACTGGGGCCTGGACACGGCGTTTCATCCAGGACTGAATCTGAAACGTGACCGGGGACTGGGCTTGATGCTTGGTCCGGAATTGGAGTTGGTAGTAGATCCTGGGTTGGACTTGACATTTGATCGACGGCTGAAGTTGACAGTTGAGCAAGAACTTGAGTTGACAGTTGATCGATGGCTGAATGTAACACTTGACCCACGGTGCGACTTGACCCTTGACCCAGTGCTTGACACGGTGGCTCCTCCTCACTTGGAATCGTCGCCAGGACATTGAACCCCGACGAAATCCAGAGTTCAACTTTTCCCTTCTCCAACTCACTTTCTGGGTCCAACTTTTCCACAGAACCCGACTGATTCTGGTGATCTCCCTTCAGTTCTGCTGCTCCCATCTGCTCCCAGAGGTTCTGCCCAACTTTGCCGTCCTCCTCCTCCCTGTGCTCCTCTTTCTGCTCTTGCTCTTTTTGCTCACTCTGCTCCGATTTCTTACTAGGCTCCTTCCCCTCGTTGCTCTTATTGTGCTCTCTATTCTTCTTTTGCACATGGTGTCTCTTTGTCTCACTATGCTCTTTTTGCTCCTTTTCTGCACTATATCTCATTGGCCAATTATGCAAATTTTGCTCCTGCTCACTGTGCTCCTTTTGCTCCTGCTCACCTGACCCGAAGCACCTGGTGCCGTTGGGTGAGTCTGTTTGCTCCTGTGGGATGGTTGCGAGGCTCCGGCTCCGTTGTGAGGCGAACTGCTTCCACCGTCGTCGCTGCAGCTTCTCCTTCTGCGTTGTCGAGAGCAGCTGTGAGTGCCTCTCGAGGACGGAGCGCAGCTGCTGTGTCCTCTCCGCCTCCGGCTCCACCCCGGAGCTGGAGCGTCGCTCCCCTTCCTCCGACTTCTGCTTCGATCGGCTGTCACTGAACTCGCTGTCCCCGAAATTACTGCTGTCACATCCACCGCCGGATCGGTCCTCTAAGTCGCCGCCGAGCTGGCACCCTTGCGCCATCTGGTGGAGGTGGAAGGCGACGGCGTCGTGGATCCACTGCTGACACTGCTGATCCTTCTTATTCGCCTGGATCCGACGCGTCTTATTCACCCAGTCCTTGAGAAACCTCTGCGGAATGAAACTCCCCGATTGACAGAATCCGAGGTTTGTGAGGACGTCTTCGGCCGGGAGGGGCATGGGAATGGACATGCGGGCGTCCAGAACGTCCATCGGTTCCGGCCGGCACTGGTCACTTGTTGGCGCGTGTCTGTTCTTGTGGTCATTGCTGAACGATCCGGTGCTCGTGCTGAAGGAACTCTGGGAAGACAGATCTTTGACACGGCGGCCGAACATCATTTGGTGCGCCATGGACATCTTGCTCCCCTCTCTCCTCAGTTTTCCCCAACCGGATTGGCTGATGCTTTCGTTCCAACCGCATCTATCTTCCTTCCGCCGGTGTTCCCTTGTCTGTCCCCCGAATCGCGACTGTCCCTCCGGGGGAAACACGTTGTCCTGATAGTATCGGAGTTGGCTCAAGGACGTGTTGCTTGCCGACGTCATTGACTGGTTGATGCTGGAGCACGACGACGTCGACGAATCGTTCGTATTCACCCGTTTCCGATGCATTGTTTTGTTTTACGTCACAAATGTGCCAACTACAAAAACAAACAGACGGACTATTATGAATGGAATTACGCAATTACACAGCGTACGTTTTAAATGAAACAAGTAAGAAATAAATCCCAGCATTTTGGTTGGGTAAACAAAGGGACGCAGGTCAAAGTTCACTTAATTTGAAATCAATGTAAAGAGCTAAAATGGCCCATATAATGACATTTGTTTGTGATTACCATGTAATAACTCATCCAGCTACAACCGTGTTTAGAAAGTGTAATACAGTCATGTCGTATTTATTGTTTATCCTCACACTTTGGTTTCCAAGGTTTTTGTTCAGATAAAGGAAACGTGTGGATTAGTGAGATATCTTATTGTACATGGCATCAAGATGGTTCACACATCCCACACAAACCAGGAAATAACTGGATTACTGAAGACCGAATAAACAAAGCATGACAGTAATGACAGGCAGAAATAGAATGACAAACCTTTGAAGAGTTTCAGGACAAGAAATTATACTTAAATGTTCTTTGTTTTAAAAACAACTTGTGTTTGTATTTCACCCCCCACACTATCCATGCCTCTAGCTCTTGTCTGAGACAGACTTAAGCTGAAACTGAAACTAAACAGACAACAGGATCAACATGCCAGAGGAGACAGAGTATAATAAAGCCAACACCAACACGCTGAACTGAACTTTCGTAGCAGAGTACAGCTAAATATATGCCTTGATGAGAGCCTTTCCAACCAAAATTAAACATTCCTGTTTAAAATAAAAATAAATGGAAAAAAAAAATGTTGAAATAAAATTTTTTTATTGACATTTTTTTCATGAACATTTTAATAACAATTTTAAAATATTTTCTACAGGTTGTGAAATGAACCCATGTAAGCAGCACCAGGTTATACACTATATTATACACCGATACTTTGTTACTATGCTTTTTGCGCCATTATTGTGTATGTATAGTGTACATTGTATATTGTATACACCCGTTGTTTATTCGGGCATTATGGCTTTTACTCTGTACATATATGTTTGCACCGAATAAACTGTTTAAAGACAAAAAAACAAAAACATGGCTGAACTGGTCAGACAAGGTACCCAACACTACCCTAGAGAAATGGACCAAGCAACTACACATAGAAAATGAAATAAGACAAGAAAATGGACACGTCAAGAAACCTCCAGAAACCATCACCCGTCAAGCCATCACATGGAACCCCTTAGGGAAGAGGTAGGCCATAGAACACCAGGAAACGAGACACAGAAAGGGAAACATTTAAAGAGATGGGATACACCAGGAGAGAGATGGAGAGGGTGGCCACGGACAGAAAACAGTGGCGTTCCTCGGTCAATGGCCTATGCTCCCAGCGAGCAAACAGGCATAAGTATGTCAACATAGGACAACATATTTCTGTAAAATTATGAGAATAAATCTATAAGACCTGCAAAAAGTCTGTACAAAACATTGTACCTGCCTGATGCTTCAAACATCATTCGAAATATGGTGATTTCCTAACTTCGATAGCGCAATTATTCCATTTGCGATCCGTTTCCAGCCTTCTCGTTAATGGCCTGCAAACTGTTTTCACTTCCTGGCAGCCAGATCAACTCTCCTTTTTGTATCTATCTCATCCAAAATTGGTTTTGTCAAAAATTTAAAATATCCCTAGACTGCTTCATACTCCTATAAGCCCTGCAGTTACACAACAATTCCGTAAGACCTATGTGCATAAAGAGTACACATTAACACCATTGCTCTAACGGCTATCACCTGGGCTTGACCACAAGTGA
Organism: Oasisia sp. SBJ-2009; assembly: GCA_964017155.1. NCBI lineage: Eukaryota > Metazoa > Annelida > Polychaeta > Sabellida > Siboglinidae > Oasisia > Oasisia sp. SBJ-2009. Next base: position 40,645,946 of record OZ024865.1, read on the forward strand.
CCACAACAAGCCACAGCCACAAATGGACAATGAGTGTTGGCCAAATGGACATTAGTGTAAACCCTACAATTATGGGTAATTCTGTCTCTTTGACACAACCTGCCAACTACAGCCACAGCTGAATGCGGATCGAGACAGAAGAAAACAATGCTGATAAATGACCAATCTAAAATTCATTGAAATTCCTTTTTTATAAATCAACTACTGTATAATATATAATATTAATATAATTATAATATTTTAATCACATGTCTAGAATTTCATCACGTTTCCAATTTCATACAAATTTGCATAATAATCCAACATTAAAACAACACTGTGAAAAATGAAAACAAATTTGTGTAACAAGTTGAAATTGTAGTCAAATTTTCTTCCACAACAATGAAGTTAAACTCATTTGAACTTGTTGATAGTTGTCATCATTTGAAATGCTAACACAAGTTAAACTTTACAGTTATGACCTAACGAAAATAAGATTAGAAACACAATGTATGTACATGAAATTTTGCGTAATTGTTTTTTTATGAGAGTGAAGGGAAAATGTAAACCTGGCACGACGATATGAAATATACAATACAAGATATGAAATATACAATACAAGATTAAAAAACAATGTATGTACAATAAGTACATGACATTTTGTGTAACAAAAATTTTATGAGAGTGAAGGCAAAACGTAAACCTGGCACGACGATATGAAATACACAATATAAGATATGAAATATACAATAGAAGATTAAAAAAACAATATATGTAGAGTGTACATGAAATTTTGTAAATAAAAAGGGGAGTGAAGGTAAAACATAAACCTGGCACGACGATATGAAATATACAATTGCCTATTCATTCAGAGTACATACCAAGAAAATGGCTTTCCCCGTCACATCGAGAACCATGTGTAGACCAACATTACCAAGCTGGCCAGTGTCCAGCAAGTTCTGACCTGCTGCTGACCAATGCTGGTATATAAGGGGATGTCCATGGAAACCATGGCAACGCGAAGACTTTTGCAGAAATTTTGTTGACAGGAATGGAGACATGTAGAAGTGGAAACACTAGGAATCAGTAGCCAGAATAGAGAAAGGTGACAATTGGCATAAACAGATGAATGACGTCAACCTAGAGGCATGACCCAAGGAGGACTTGCAGTAGTGATGCCCAAAGTGTCATAAACTGTCCCTGATGATGTGTCAACATATTGTAAGTATTAACTAAAATGTACAGGAATTGAAAATAAATCTCGTCAAGCAATGTTTTTCCTCTAATATTTTACAAGATTCAGGTTGATAATCAATGTATTCTGAGTCTCTATCAGAATCAATCAGATCAGCACAAAGTCAATATTCATCTTTGCTGTTTACATTTTATAAACCACATTTTGTACATACGTGTCTTGTCCGGAAACCACACTAGATTCACTTGAACTTTTTAAGTCCAACTTAAAAACATATCTTTTTAAGGCCGCATTTGTAAACTACTTGTAGATTTTATAATGAATTTATTTTAACTGTAATTATAGTTTCTGCAATTTTTTTACTTTATTATTAAGTTATTAATATATTTTATTATTTATTTATTATTTTATTTTATCTATTTATTGATGATAAGTTTAGCTTATGAACTAGGACTTTTAGAAGCTTTATTTAATTATCTATTTTTAACATTTCGTCTTTATGTGCAAGTTTAAACTGATTATGAATATTTTAAATATGTATGTGTTACAATGTATTTTATGCGCCTCTGAGCGGAAATGTTTCTGGATATACAGCGCTTTACAAATAAAAATTATTATTATTACATTAGACATTTATGCAATAAAATAACAAAGTAATAAAACGCAACAAAACTTACCTTTTTTCTTGTACTGCCAAAATTGACTCAATTTCACAATTCATTCAAGTTCACAAATAAACAAGTTTCAAAATACTGGAGACAATCGATCGTGATAATGTTTTTGCAGTCGTGGCGTTGGCTTGTGGATGAAGAGTCAGAGAGAGGAAGGTGTACCAGTGTATCATGATACACCGGTGTACCAGTGTATCAAGATACACCGGTGTACCAGTGTATCACGATACACCGGTGTACCAGTGTATCACGATACACCGGTGTACCAGTGTATCACGATACACCGGTGTACCAGTGTATCATGATACACCGGTGTACCAGTGTATCATGATACACCGGTGTACCAGTGTATCATGATACACTAGAGCGCCATCGCTCAGGGGTAGAGCTTCGGACTCTCGACTACGAGAACCCGGGTTCGAATCCTGGCTGCGGTGTTAAAACCTTGGGCAAGTTTTTTCAGTCTACATTGCTCCAGTTCACTCAGCTGTTTAAATGAGTACCTGGCTATAGACTGTGGTGGATATGTGTACGAGCAGCCTTCACGCATTAATTGTAGCATATGGCTGGATGCGTCCCAGAGAAGCCGAGATGGTGTCTGCCGTGAACAGGTCTGTCAGGGAAGTAAAGTGTAAAGCGCATTGAACGGTACTGACGACTGGATACTGCGATATATAAGAACTTGCCTTTTTTTACACCATATAGTAGGGTTCATGATACACAATATTCATACTGTGATATGCTGTGATACACGATACAGCGATAGGCAAAAACATATTCGAGCCGCTTTTGTGAAGCAATAAACAGCCACGACAAATCACAACTGTAGAAGAATTTGTTTTTATTTGACCATTTTTTCAAAACAATACACACATACACGTTATCCATGTCATACATAAATAATCAGAACAATACAAACATAAAAATCATAGCAAACATGGTAAATAATGCGTATAATTATCAATACAACCTGGGGTCAGGAGACTCCTCTAAGACCGGGCTAGTCGCTATCGAGGAGCCACCTTTCAGAAAATTTAACGTATAGAATAATTTCTTCATCTAGAACAAATTCGTCCATAATCAAACCAAAAATAAAATCACCAAACAAACATAATATGAAGATGCATGTGCGCAGCTGACAAGATTATTGTATCTCAAGTAGAAAGGCTCTGTTTTTAAATATAAATATTGAATGAAGTTTTAGGTGGGTTTAGATTATTAATTTTGCATACATACATAGCAGTTTTGTCTAGTGCATGTTACTTCATAACTTTGTAAGAAATACAGTTTTACCTAATCTACAAATCCCTGTGTACTATGTGACATAAGTTTTCTTTCACTATTTCAGAAAGGTTATATAATAATAGTTTTTATTTTTGTCTCTTGTGTCATGACTGTGTACACTGTATGTGTGTATATATATATATATATATATATATATAACATATATATATATATGTGTATATATATTATATATATATATGTATATAACATATTAAATCATAACACATAGTATGTGTATATTATCACATAGCCAAACAAAAAAGATGCCTTTATGCCCAAGCCAATGTATTAGCTCGAAAATTTAGTCTTTGTAATATTTCCACCAAAATTATTTTATTTCAAGCATACTGCGCTCCTATGTATACTTCTAGTCTTTGGTGCAAATTCAAAAAATATAGCCTCAAAAGCATTACTGTTGCATACAATAATAGCCTCAGAATGTTACTAAACTTACCCTCAAGATGTAGTGCAAGTTTTATGTTTGCCACCAACTATATTAAATCCTTCAATGAACGCATTCGTTCATCAATTTTCAGTCTTTTATGTCGTCTTCATCAGTCAGATAATATCCTTTTTATTAATTACCTTCATACCAATATTCATTTTAAGAGCCATTTGTACTCATACTGGAGGTCGTTATTGTACACATGTCATTAGTATTGTATTTATTTTTTAATCAATTTTTTTTAATATTTATTTTTACAACTTATTTAATTCATTTCCTCATATATTTAGACATCACTTTTTAAATTTTACACTTATATTTTTACGTTGATCTCATTGCTTTGATTGTATTATATGTATTGTACTTTTCAATTTTTTTTAATTGTATTTTATGTATACATATATGGACGTCTTGTCTGAAATAAACCTTATTATTATTATTATCTAACTATAATCAATGTAAACTATTTATAAATTATTATGCTTTTAATACATGCAATTAAATCTTTATACATACGTCTTTTTTTCCCCCTTTCTTTCTCCCAGATACTGGATGGGGCCCTATGCTGGGCATTTAAAGTCCAACGAGAATTTGTGAGTCCACTACAGGTTACACATGCATTTACCCCCTGTGTGGGATATTTTACTTCCCCTAGGATAGACACCAGATAGAAGGGACCACCGGCTTTTAGTGTCTCTTGCGAAAGACACAGGCAAATGTGGGGTGAACGAAATTGCCTAAGTTTTAAAATGGTGACAGCTAGGTGGGATTGAATCATCGTCCCTCGATTGACAGTCCGTCGCTCTACCGGGCGACCACCGCTCCCCACAATGACACACATCTTGTATCTTGTGTATGTATGTATATATATATATATATATATATAATTATATATATGTCATCATCATCATCATCATTGTGCAAGTCCATTCACCAATGTCCCGTGGTTTGGCGAAGGCCTCAGCATGCTGCTTCCACATCTGCCTATCTTGTGCTATCCTCTGCCAGATGGTACCCTTCCAGTAGTCATCTAGTTCGTCTCTCTAACGTCTCGCCGGTCTTCCTCTAGGTCGTTTCCTTTCATAGCGTTTCCAGGTGGTGATACTCAGTGTCCATCGGTTAATAAGTAATAAGTATCCTGCTGATGTGCCCTATCCAGGTCCACTTGCGTCTTCCGACTTGTTCAATCATGTCTGTGACCTTTGTCTTTTCTCTTACCAAGATATTTGTTTTTATATATAACGTGTGTGTGCATGCGCGCATGTGTGCATGCGTGCATATGTCTAATGGTTATGTATGCATGTATGTGTATTTATGTGCATGTATGTATGTGTATGTGTGTGCATGAATGTATGTGTATGTATGTGCATGTATGTATGTGTGTGTAATTTTTTGTATGTATGTGTGTGTATGTATGTATATGTAAATACATAAGTACTGTGTGTATGTATGCACAACATTTTGCACTGTTATATTACATTATTTATTCGCTGCATTTTAGTGCCCACTCATTGCATGTTTGGTATGATTGTATGTTTATCTGAGCTATATCGACATGTTTTAAACATGTCCATTTCTCTCTTAACCTACATTTCAAGATATGCCTCCTGGTTCCAGCAGGACCATAGTCAAATGACACAAACACACTTCAACATGGTCTCCAGGCAACATCTGTCTTGTGTCAGCTGCTAACCAATTCCAGGAAGTACACACTTTGCTCAGTGTTTCATGGCGTCACTCTTGTCGGTTTTGTTTTCTGACAATCAAGGGGTATTAATTCTGCAGAATTTTAACACTCTCAGTTTCCTGCAGGAAGCTTTAATCAACAACATAGGCGCTTTCACACACAGTTATCGGGAATACGAAAATCTCCAATATTTACAACAGGTAGCCAGTCCCTAAATCCCATATTTATTTGCTGTTATCGTATCGCTGCCTAGATTACTTATAATTACCCAGCAAACAAGGAACCATTTCTGAACCAGTTGGCACATGTTATACTGGTTCATAATTGGTACTGCTCCACCAGTACATGTTTTCATGTGTATTCACGTGAATACATGTGTTCTGCCTGATGTCACGAGTTTTGAATGAGTTTGATACGAGTCGTACTGGGTCAGAACTGGTACGGATTCACTGGTACGTGTCATCACGTGAAAAACTCATGATTTCACGGTAAACACGTGTCGACACACCAAATTTGTTCACAGAATCCGGTGAATTCACGTACGGAAACACTTGAATTGAGCCAGTTGAACTCGGGAATTCACTTACAGAACATGTGAAATCACGGGTCGTTGCTAGGTATAGCCTGTCCCTAAGTCCATTATTTATTTGATGTCTTGGGAGATGGGACAGACTTGAGACATGATCTATGTGGACTAGTGCTACATTATTCAAAGAACTAAACTGACTGCCACGAAGAGAGCATGCAAAATACAGACTGTGTCAATTGGTGTTCAAAACAGAAAAAAGATTCCATTAAATTCACTGTCCTTAGAAGGATATTCGTCACACAACTCATACTCACATGTAAAATATGTATAAGCGATTGTCAAAGAAAATAAATTAAATGCAAAATGCAACATTGGCTCTTGCTTACATGTACCATGGGGTATGCACTATTTAAATTGGTATCAAGAGTTTCTAAAAGAGCAACACGATTATATAGAAGATGGGATTTGTATTATCCCAAGGCACAAACCAAGGTCTTCAGATGTCTTTGTTTTATTTATTTTAATTTTTTTATCAACATAATTTTACATAACATAAATGTTTCAAATTTAATATTATATATTGGGACATCTTAACTGCATTATACAATATTTAGTTAAATTAATTTACTTAGCATTTATACAATAACTTATCTGTATATTATTTATTTTAAAACTCATGATCATTACTCAGGAAGATACCATATGTATTTTGTAAAGTTATTGTGATTAAATCAAGTTTATTATTATTATTATTATTAATACGGGGTTGGAGTCACAGTGGATGAAGGGTTAATATGTCGAAAAGGGTTAACAAGACCATAGTTCATTCAGATTCTCTGTTTAGGTATGCAAATATCTGACTGTTACAAGTGTGATTAAATAAAAACATTATTTAGAGATTGATTTAATGAACTGCATGTGGATTAAGTGAAAAAATACTCATGCAATACAAATGTCAGAATTCACACACACACACACACACCTGTAAAAATGAACTGGCACGTCGTTGTCAGGTGACATTACCTGTACGATGACTTCTTTGATGTGTGTCTTCCTTTTGATGTTTTACTTGTTGCGTGAAACTGTTCTTCGGAACCATTTTCAGTACTCATTCCATTTCCCAGATACCTTCTGGGTGTGCTCTGGTGAGGACCGACAGCATCTGTCACAGAGGCAAGTTAGGAATTATTTTACCCAGACGAGTGCATCTGTCTACTCAGAGTTTAACAAAACAAATGTAAATAAATTTGGCAGTATAATTAGATATGTTTGACAAGGAATTAAACATATACACATAAAGATAATTTTCGTATTTCCACCGAACACTGAAGACTTGAAATTGCCTACCAGATACAACAGTCAATATTCGAGACGAACCACAGAAATTTCGACAAGCTCTGATACACGACTAATAACCCAACAAGCATTTGCATGTGCACCCAACCATGACAGTTTGACTGCATCAAAAGTGTTGGCTAGAAGGAAAGGAAGGCAAGCTTAGGGTGTTTGTTACATTGTTGTCAGTACCACTGGGATTCGAATCTACCTGTCAAACTATGGAAACCTTTCAAGCAGACACAATGATAAAAAATTCCATTGCAGGAAAATATAAATGTAGGTGGAGGCATCAGTTTGCATAAAGGGTAATAACTCTTTTGTCAGCATTCATGTTGCTACAGGATTTGGTTAAATTCATAGTTAGTACATAACATTTCAGATACCTCGATCACAAATCCAAGAGCAAGTCCCTAATGAAGAGGCTGCAACATGATTGGGAGATGAACATTTACCTTTTGGTTTGTAGTATGCCATCTTGATCATGTCGAGGAGTCGGTTGTCGAACCCTGAATTGTCGAGGTGACAGCTGTCACCACCTTCTGTGCTGCTCCCCTCGTCCTCTGTCAGAGTCTTGTCTGGCACAACAACAACAACAACACTCAGAGTCTTGTCTGGCACAACAACAACAACAACAACAACAACACTCAGAGTCTTGTCTGGCACAACAACAACAACAACACTCATAGTCTTGTCTGGCACAACAACAACAACAACACTCATAGTCTTGTCTGGCACAACAACAACAGTAACACTCAGAGTCTTGTCTGACACAACAACAACAGTAACACTTGGGGTCTTGTCTGGCACAACAACAACAGTAACACTCATAGTCTTGTCTGGCACAACAACAACAGTAACACTCAGAGTCTTGTCTGGCACAACAACAACAGTAACACTCAGAGTCTTGTCTGGCACAACAACAACAGTAACACTCAGAGTATTGTCTGGCACAACAACAACAGTAACACTCATAGTCTTGTCTGGCACAACAACAACAGTAACACTCAGAGTCTTGTCTGGCACAACAACAACAGTAACACTCAGAGTCTTGTCTGGCACAACAACAACAACAACACTCATAGTCTTGTCTGGCACAACAACAACAACAACACTCATAGTCTTGTCTGGCACAACAACAACAACAACACTCAGAGTCTTGTCTGGCACAACAACAACAGTAACACTTGGGGTCTTGTCTGGCACAACAACGACAGTAACACTCATAGTCTTGTCTGGCACAACAACAACAGTAACACTCATAGTCTTGTCTGGCACAACAACAACAGTAACACTTGGGGTGTTGTCTGGCACAACAACAACAGTAACACTCAGAGTCTTGTCTGGCACAACAACAACAGTAACACTCATAGTCTTGTCTGGCACAACAACAACAGTAACACTTGGGGTGTTGTCTGGCACAACAACAACAGTAACACTCATAGTCTTGTCTGACACAACAACAACAGTAACACTTGGGGTCTTGTCTGGCACAACAACAACAGTAACACTCATAGTCTTGTCTGACACAACAACAACAGTAACACTTGGGGTGTTGTCTGGCATGTATTATCTGCAACAACAACACTCAGTGTTATCTGGCACAACAACAACTCTAACACTGAGCAGACTCGTATCAATAAGGCCATCTTTCTCAATGTCATCAGGTACATGTTGTCACCCAGTGGTCACTCAGTGGTCACCCAGTGGTCACTCAGTGGTCACCCAGTGGTCACTCAGTGATCACTCAGCGGTCACTCAGTGGTCACCCAGTGGTCACTCAGTGGTCACCCAGTGATCACCCAGTGGTCACTCAGTGGTCACCCAGTGATCACTCAGCGGTCACTCAGTGGCCACCCAGTGGTCACTCAGCGTTCACTCAGTGGACACCCAGCGGTCACCCAGCGGTCACTCAATGGTCACTCAGCAGTCATTCAATGGTCACTCAGCAGTCACTCAGTGATCATTCAGTGGTCAGTCAGCGGTCACTCAGCGGTCACTCAGCAGTCACTCAGCGGTTACTCAGTGGTCACTCAGCAGTCACTCAGCGGTTACTCAGCGGTCACTCAGCAGTCACTCAGTGGTTACTCAGTGGTCACTCAGCAGTCACTCAGTGGTCACTCAGTGATCACTCAGCAATCACTCAGCAGCCACTCAGCGGTTACTCAATGGTCACTCAGCAGTCACTCAGTGGTCACTCAGCGGTCACTCAGTGGTCACCCTGTGGTCACTCAGCGGTTACTCAGTGGTCACTCAGCGGTTACTCAGTGGTCACTCAGCAGTCACTCAGCGGTTACTCAATGATCACTCAGCAGTCACTCAGTGGTCACTCAGCGGTCACTCAGCGGTCACTCAGTGGTCACCCTGTGGTCACTCAGCGGTTACTCAGCAGTCACTCAAAGGTTACTCAGCGGTTACTCAGTGGTCATCACTCACCTAGAGCTGACTGGAAGCGCTCGTGGATGACATGTGACTTGACGGTGTCGATGTCACTGTCCACCATCAGGTGGTCAAAGCTGGTGATGGGAACGGTCGCGACGTGCTTGACCATGATGTTGTGAAACTGCTTCTCGAAATCCTCAGTTCGCACCGACTCAAGGTCACTTGGGATTGACCTTGACGCCATCCTTACCCGACCGGTGCTGCCACCGCTGGTCGAACCTTTCGATGGACCCCGTGGTGGTTTCACCTTCGATGCGCTGCCACTGCTGTCTGCAATGACACATGGGTATGTCTTTATATAGCGCAGTACCAAGTCCTGAGGACTCTTCAAGACATTACACTTTACTCGTGAAAATGTTCATCAAGTTGGCAGTATATTATTCCAAACAATTTTCATAACTACACAACTAGCAATGTTCTACTTACTTCTACGCTTCGACCACCATCGGCGGCCTTCTTCAGGAACTGAATATTCAGTGGTCACTGCTCGCTAGATGGCGTGGCGAGCAGACTGTCCCACACGTGACTTAGTTTGTAGCCCCCCTCGTCCTAGTTTTATTTTTCATAGACAGTCTGCTCGCCAAGCCATCTAGCAAGCAGTGACCACTGAACATTCAGTTCCCGAAGAAGGCTGTCGATGGTGGTCGAAACGTAGAAGTAAGTAGAACATTGCTAGTTGTGTAATTATGAATTTTTTTTGGAATAAACTACTCTTTACTCCCTGACAGACCTGTTAAATTGATCACAATCTCCACTTCTCTTGGAAGCATTCAGCCACGCTGCAATTAATGTATGAAAGACGATATTCATAAACAAATATCAACACTGAATATAGCCAGGTTAGAGGTACAACTACTCGTTCATACAGCTGACTGAACTAGAGCAATGTAGAGGGAACAAACTAGTCTACAGTTTACACAGCAGCAGAGGATTCAAACCTGAGTTCTCTTAGTTGAGAGTCCAAAGCTCTATCCTCTAAGCCATTGCACCAAATTATTATTATTTATTATTATTATTACTATTATAGCCAGCATCTATAATGCACCATATCTCTGAGCCCAGCCATATATAAATACAAATATTGTAATTGTACAGTATGGAATCATATTTATCATAAGTTCATGATGATTGACACTGATTTACAAAAACTTCTAATGATATTAAAACTCAAAAATATATCAATGCTATGAAATAAAGTGGTGTCATTTTTGAATATAAGTCACATGCAGATTTGAGAATCGTTTCCATTAAGATCAGGAGCTCATAAATATCCATCATTACCATAATCCATCATTAAATTTAAGGAGCTATTCAATCAACATGCCATAAACTGTCATCATATCACTGAGGAAACAATTTCTGTGATACACCTATAAAAAGAATCGCAGAGGAGCATCGGGTTGTTAAACTTGCCCTAGTTTACCAGATCACTGTTAAGGTGTGAAAAGTATGTTTATGCATTACATCAAATTTATGATGAAAGTTAGTAAAACATTCTCCTTTCATACATTAAATTACCAAGAATTTGTTTCACCATTCTAAGAATAAAATAGTTGACCTTAACTCTTCAGTAAGCTAGTCCACCAAGAAAGCTAGGTATTACGAATAATATTGCATTCACTGCAGACATTATGTCAGTGAAACAAATCAGACATGAAATTCACCTTCTAATATAGTTTCCATGGCAAGTTCACTTGCAATCTTCAACCAATCCATGGTTTTGTATATAAATCCACTTTCAAAGCTCCATGTCACTTTAGAATATTCCTTGCAATAATGTAACGTCCATTTAGTGTGGCCAAAGGTTCTGTCCTTAGTTCATGATACAACCTATCTCGCTACCATAGCCGGAAATGCCCGCAGAATACAGACAGACATGTTTGCATGCCATGTGGACAGATGCAGTCAGGCGTGACTGTGTGCTCAGTCATGCACGAAGGCAAATACACATAATAAGGATTAGAGTATGCATTTGCTGTGTCGGATAAATCATTGTATTAATAGTACACACTTACATTCAATATCAGAGCTAGTGTATCAAATGAAAAGGAAATCACCGAATATTAATGCCGCCAATACAACAAATGTACCCTTTGCATCGGCATTCTGTCATACAATTCATGTATTGTTGTCTTTTTATTACAACTGAACCAATAATAAATAATATTTGCAATAGCTTTCTTTTCAGTTAATTCCCATTAAGACAAATATCAATCATTTATTTTAAATGCATATTTTATGGTTGAATAATATTAATGGGACCATGTTTGAATGAACACTCTCAAACTACTACAAATCCTTTGTGTAATGATAAAACGTCGAGTCTGTTCTATGAGTTGTAGAAGCCAGAGTGCCTGTCTCAGCTTGTATGTGGTTAGTCTTAAGAGCAAACATTAATCCAGGCAAACACCAGTAAATTCTGGGGCTAGGGACCATCTCAAATAAACAGTTTCACCTGTGTACCATTTCACTGATGTTGTTAAGAGCTCTTAAACCCAATTTGTCACTTTAAAATAAATTTTCATCCTTAACAGTGAATTTGAATACCTGAAAATGAGAATTTGTCACTGGTGTATCATTGAAATAGTGTCCTTAGTAATATGGCAATGGATTGACATTTCTTTTAAACTCAACTATTTTGATTCTGTTTAATGATGACTTTTCTTTAAGAGTTCTTGAAACAGTCTCTGCAGATGTATTGCTGGTTTGAAGACAAAGAAAATAAGAAATGGAAGATGATGAAAAACACGAAAAAGAATATAAAAAAGAAGATGATGGAAAAGTTGAGGAACAAAGATTATGAAGAAGAAAGAAGATGAAAATGAAGAAAAGTTAGACGATGAAAGAAAGAAGATGATTGAAGAATGGAGATAAAGAAAAGGAAGAAGAATATGAAGAAATGGATGAAGTTGGTTAAAAAAACATGTTGAATAAGAACATGATGACAACAAATAAGATGAAGAAGAAAACAGGTGAAGAAAAGGAATATGACGATGAGATAGAAGATGAAGAAAAAGATGTAAAAAAGAAGATGACCAAGAACAAAATGAATAATATGATGAGGGAGGAAAAAATAGAAAAAAGGCAATAAAAGAAGATGGAAAAAGATGTTGGGGGGAAAGAAGGTGAAGAATGAGAAGATTTAATGAAGATGATTAAAAAGATGAAGAAAACAAAGATGAAGAAAATGAAGAAAAAGAAGATGAGGAAATGGAAGAAGAGGAAAAGGAAGATGAGGAAAAGGAAGATGAGGAAAAGGAAGATGAGGAAAAGGAAGATGAGGAAAAGGAAGATGAGGAAAAAGAAGATTAGGAAAAGGAAGATGAGGAAATGGAAGATGAGGAAAAAGAAGATGAGGAAAAGGAAGATGAGGAAATGGAAGATGAGGAAATGGAAGATGAGGAAAAGGAAGATGAGGAAATGGAAGATGAGGAAAAAGAAGATTAGGAAAAGGAAGATGAGGAAATGGAAGATGAGGAAAAAGAAGATGAGGAAAAGGAAGATGAGGAAATGGAAGATGAGGAAAAAGAAGATTAGGAAAAGGAAGATGAGGAAATGGAAGATGAGGAAAAAGAAGATGAGGAAAAGGAAGATGAGGAAATGGAAGATGAGGAAATGGAAGATGAGGAAAAGGAAGATGAGGAAATGGAAGATGAGGAAAAGGAAGATGAGGAAAAAGAAGATTAGGAAAAGGAAGATGAGGAAATGGAAGATGAGGAAAAAGAAGTTTAGGAAAAGGAAGATGAGGAAATGGAAGATGAGGAAAAAGAAGATTAGGAAAAGGAAGATGAGGAAATGGAAGATGAGGAAAAAGAAGATGAGGAAAAGGAAGATGAGGAAATGGAAGATGAGGAAATGGAAGATGAGGAAAAAGAAGATGAGGAAAACGATGAGGAAATGGAAGATGAGGAAAAGGAAGATGAGGAAAAGGAAGATGAGGAAATGGAAGATGAGGAAATGGAAGATGAGGAAAAGGAAGATGAAGAAAAGGAAGATGAGGAAATGGAAGATGAGGAAATGGAAGATGAGGAAAAGAAAGATGAGAAAAAGGAAGATGAGGAAAAGGAAGATGAGGAAAAGGAAGATGAGGAAATGGAAGATGAGGAAATGGAAGATGAGGAAAAAGAAGATGAGGAAAACGATGAGGAAATGGAAGATGAGGAAAAGGAAGATGAGGAAAAGGAAGATGAAGAAAACGATGAGGAAATGGAAGATGAGGAAAAGGAAGATGAAGAAAAGGAAGATGAGGAAATGGAAGATGAGGAAATGGAAGATGAGGAAAAGAAAGATGAGAAAAAGGAAGATGAGGAAAAGGAAGATGAGGAAAAGGAAGATGTTGAAAAAGAAGATGAGGAAAAAGAAGATGAATAAAACAAAGATGATGGAGAAGTTGAAGTAAAAGAAGACGAAGAAGGAGAACAAGATGAGGAAGAAGATGAAGAAGCAGAAGTAGTGTCCAGCTCACCGGTGTTGTGCGTGGACTTGACGAGACTCCGCTTGAACTCCGTCTCCAGCTCCTCCGTGCGTACGGAGTCTGCGTCCGTGGCACTGTGACCAAACTGCTTCCTGTCCACAGTCTTCCTGGACAGAGGCTGGTCTGGAGGACACAACCAGACAGGGTCGTGAGTTTCACACATCCTCGGGGGGGGGGGTGACTATTCTGCCACTACCCCCGGCAGATCTACATTACGGATTTTGTTTGGAATTTACAAAAGAATAGGTAATCTGTATTATAAAATAATGTTTCTCTGACATCTCTGTCAATTTGGCATGTATTGAACCAAAATGGTGCATGTAATATATTGGATCCACTGAGATAGCTTGTAGAATGTAGATGCAGACATTTTCAACGTTAATTGGGGGGATGTGGATGGCTCAATATGTAATAAAGCTGTGGCCTGTGCATGGATTCTGCCACATATTAACATTTTGTTGCATCATGATGTAATCACGTAATATAATTATGGACCACACTAAAACAATGTAATGCAATTTTTTTAAGCGTTTCAGTTTTAGCATGGGAGACAGTCTTTTATTTGAGATTTAACTGTGCTGGCATATACATTTATTTTATTCAGGGTTGTGGGGACGGGACCTCAGAGATCATAATTTTCAAATGTTTCAGGTGGTGGTTGCCTTCCCCCATGCATCCCTGGGTTACTTAGCAAGTTACTCATATGATGTAATATTGAGTTCTCGGGACTGATCAAGGCATTTTACACTTTACTCCTGACTGACCTGTTCGAACACCATGCATAAAAATACTCCCTATCCTCTGGTAAGTGTCCAGCAAATAATGTGTGTAGACTATTCACACACAAATATCCACCACTGTCTATACCCAGCTACTCAGTCATATAGCTAAGCGAACTGGAGCAATTTAGATTGAAAAATTTGAATAAGGTTAAACCCAGCAGCACAGGATTTGAACATAGGTTCTCTGCAGTAGTTGAGTTCAAAGCTCTAGCTACTGCACTACTACCAGTTAATTAGTGGAAACAAACTAGAAACTGAACTTCACCAATCACCTGAAAAACACCTGCCTTAAGAGCAGTCCAATTCCAAGACAATGCCATCACAAAAAATTACCAATTGGAACACATGTCAAAACAAACATTCAGCAAATTAACCAGTGACCCAATTATCTGTCTTCTAGACAAAAAAGACTTAAAACTGATGATATTTTGAGGGGGGGGGGGGCAGTGGGCCATCAGATTAACTAAAATATCATCAAAAGGTTTTAAGCCTATTGGACCAAATTAGTGATTTAGCACAGGTATAACTGGGAGACAAAATCATACACGGATTAATTAAATTTAGGTAACTACAGGAAAGTTCACATAATAGCACAGTGTCCAGTCCTCACGACTCCTCAAAGCGCCTTACACTTTACTTCCCTGACAGACCTGTTCAATCAGACACCACCTCAACTTCTCTGGGACGTATCCAGCCTTGCTGCAGTTTATACACGAAAGCTGCTCGTATAAATATCCACCACTGTCTATAGCCAGGTACTCTTTCATACAGCTGAGTGAACTGGAGTAATGTAGAAGAGACACAAAAACTTGGCGGCACTTGATTCGAACCCAGGTTCTCGTAGTCAAGAGTCTGAAGCTCTACCCCTGAGCCACTGCGCTCTACACGATCACTAAAAAGACACTGGTTTGTTATATAGCATAATAAACTGGCCAATAATTGCTGTGATAGTCGTGTAGGGCTTCCATGGAAGTGGTTCATGCTAAAATCACATTTTGAAGTAATTTAAGACTGGCAAAAATGGCTTCTCACTTGTCAATTGCAGAGCTACAAACTAAACAACTTGATGTGATTACCTGGACATTGAGGCATTAGTCTCACAAATTGTGTTTCAAAGTCCTCTGTGCGCACTGACGATGCCGCATCAGTGCGCACCGATGATGCAGCGTCGGTGTTAGACTGATAACCTGTTACAAAGCACACATACAAACAGGGATGTAGGGAGACATTAGTGGAACAAGTTAGTAGAAAACAACATTAAGCATTACAAATCTACCCTTGCCATGTTCATTTTTTGTTTATGTATTTAGTTAGTTATTTATTTAACTACCATCACCATGCTAATTTTTTTTAACTTATTTAAAAACAATTATTTAACTACTTGTCTATGTTTATAACTGTAAGTTTAGCTTTATTAAATTGTCAGTTAATTTTTTTATTTCTTTTTCTTTTTTATGTGCTTTGAAAGTTTCTTAAGTGAGTTTTGTTTTACACTGCCACGTTAATTTATTACTAATCTATTATGTAATTATGTATTTATTTATTACTTAACTAAATGCATTTAACATATGTCTGCTTAATTTTTAATTGCCGGTTAATCTATTTACTTATTTACTACAGTATTTTAAAAGCTTTTAAAGATAATGTTCAGATGATATTAATATGACGTTACCTTTGATCTCAAGGGATACAGACAGTTGGCTAAATTACACTTGTATAATATAGATTTATAATTGTTTTGTATAGTTTGCATGTACAAGATGCTGGGCTGGAAAGTGTGTATGTATTATAAGTGTGTTCATGCCACAACACCAACACATCTGTGAGGCTTTTTAATGTTATTTGGTAAATTATCTGAACTGGATCTGAACTATAAATCTTCTTTCCAATCTCACATATTTTGGGCGCCAACTTCAGGCACGTGACTGCAGAACATATTATCAAAAATCTGGAAACAAATAAAATCCCTATCACTGTATAAATCATCTGGAAGTATATCCATAAATTTTTTTTTTAATGTCATTCCCACCCTAAAATTTAAGTGGTTCATACCCCAGTGAAGATACTTCCTCTTACCCATTCATAATTATACAAGTCTAACGATTTTTTCTCTTACCCCAAATATCATAGATCTATGTATATAGGCTCCATAGAAGTTTTAGTATAAATAATTTTTATTATTAGATGCAGCCATTGTGTTGTATTAAATGGTACATGTTTATTACAGTACAATAAATATCCAATATCTGTTCTGTTCGGCGATTTGTAATATCATGTCATGTCAGAAAGTTCTGAAATGTTTACCCTATTTAAAAATATTTGCAAAATCACCAATAAGAGCAACAACAATTCCTTTGATTCTGTGTAATGTCCGCCATTAGTGTCAAACACTGAATATTCATGGTGATGTTTTCTACCTTCCAGCTGTAATAATTTATATCAACAAAATGATAATGATAATTTGATAACATTTTAATCTTATAACATCTTTCTTCATAATTTAGAGTTTAAACTGAAATTTAGGTGAAAATATCACATTGCCATTGGCAATCAGGTAAGATGTAGAAGTTTTGTAAAGCATTTATGTGTTAGTGTATCAACCGATGCTATATTATAGATATCATGACACTCAAGTGCTGCCCTCTGTTGGAATGTGAAAACAGACAGACAAATACCGCCCTCTACTGAACAACATCAAAACTAATTTGACATTTCAAAAAGTGACAGCAAAAGCCTGGCTGTTGTCTGAACTACAAGTTCTGGTTTACATTACAATTACATATACATTTTCTTAAAAACAGATCCTTATGAAAAAAATTAAGTGAGAATATGCTGTACAAAATAACTATTAATTGATAAATAAAAATAATAATAAAAATCGATCATAATTCAATCAATATTTTGTTCAGCCAACTTTCACTTTTAGCTTGTCAGATCACCATTCCAGTTCACCAGATAATGAAGTTAAGCAGTTAATAAAATAAAACATCTTGTTAGCACAACAACAATGCATGTTAATGCGAATACAACACTGATAACAAAGTAACTAAAATGTGAACAGTCACATTTGTCACGTTAGTGTACAACAGCTCCACAACTCACCCCGAGGAAAACCCTTCTCATCCACCCCAATTCCCCACTTCGCCCTCATGATCAGCTTGTACTGCTCCTCCAGTTGCTTAGCAACGTCGGAGTCAAGGTCAACGTAGGTGACACTCTTCGTCTGTTGAAGGTCATCGTCTGACGAACAGAGAACAGTGAGTCTCCACATCAGTGGAACAAGACAGGCAGAGAATGACCTGATGACCCTGTACATTGACCAAGATATACGGAAGATAAAAAGCCCATAATATAAAGGGTTATTTGGAAAGTGCCTCGCACCACTTTTGTGACGTTTCTGAGACACCCACCAATGAGTAATTTGTTAATAATAATAATTTTTATTTAATAAGCGCCGTATATCCAGAAAACATTTCTGCTCAGAGGTGCGAACATACAACATTTAAACAAATGTATAAAATATGACTAATCAATTAAAAAGTCAAGTTGTTTAAATGATAATAAAGAATTAATTAAATAGAGTTTCTAAAACTCATAGTGTATAAGCTAAACTTATCAGCAATAAATACATATATAAAATAAATAATTAATAACAAATACACACACATATATATATATATATATTAATAAAATATTAAAACAATACACTAAAATAGTTTGGGAAACTATAATTACTGTTAAAATAAATTCAATGTGACAAAAACCTACAAGTAATTTATAAATGCGGCCTTAAAAAGATGTGTCTATAAATTTGACTGTCTGGCTGGTCGTTCCACAACCCAACAGTTACATCAATCTTGAAAAAGAAAACCTCATTACAATTTATATTTGTTGAGTGCAGTACTGATGCACAGCTCACAAGTGTAACACACATATCTAATTTTAAACGATCACATAAAATGTCAAAGTTTATGTTTAAATGTAAGTTCTTATATAATCCTCAGGATTGCCTAAACTTTTCTCTCTGGCAGATCTGTTCAAACATCCAGCCATGCTGCAATTAATGCGCGAAGACTATTCATGTACAAATATCCACCACTGTTTATAGCCAGATACTCATTCATAAAGTTTAGTGAACTGGAGCTATGTAGAGTGGAAAACTTGCCCAAGGTTTGACAACACAGCACAGGAATTCAAACCTGAGTTCTCTTAGTCAAGACTCTGAAGCTGTAGCCACTGAACTATTGGTTTTAATCATTTTAGTATGGCAGACAGCTGAACCGAGAGAGAGAGAGAGAGAGAGAGAGAGAGAGAGAAAGAGAGAGAAAGGGAGGAGAGAGAGGAGAGTGTGTGTGAGAGAGTGAGAGGTGAGAGAGAGAGAGAGTGAGTGTTGAGAGAGTGAGAGAGAGAGAGATTGAGAGAGAGCGAGAGAGAGGAGAGAGAGAGAGAGTAGAGAGAGCGTGTGTGAGAGAATGAGAGGTAAGAGAGAGAGAGAGTGACAGAGCGAGAGCGAGAGCGAGAGAGAGTGAGAGAGCAAGAGAGCAAGAGAGAGCAAGAGAGAGAAAGTGAGAGAGAGAGAGAGAGAGAGGAGAGAGAGAGGAGAACGCGAGCAAGACAGAGAGAGCGAGAGAGCAAGTGAAAGAGAGAAAGCAAGAGTGAGAGAGAGTGAGTGAGAGAGAGTGAGAGAGAGCCAGACAGACAGAGAGCCAGACTTACCGTCGGAGCTATCTTCAGCGTAGACGTCTGCCTTGCCCACTATCTTGGCTTGGGGGAGGTCGTCGGAGCCGCCTCCGTCCGCCAGGCCCGAGTCCTTGTCTATGTCCAACACCTTCTCCATCGCATTCACGTTGTTGCTGTGCAGCTTCGCGAGGCCATCTACAACAACCGACAACAACATGTTGCAATGATTGGCAATGACATGTAGCAGAAACCAACGTGATCATGTGAGAATTGGCAACAACATTCTGCGATATAGCACAATGTGCTGCAACAATTGACAACACGCTGCAACTGACAACAACAAGTTGCAACAATCAACAATGACGTTCTGCAACAACTAACAATAAACCGCAACACCAACATTCTACAACAACGGTCAGCATGCTGCCACACCTGTGAATGGGTCAGTGTTTAAAACAGCAGAAATCGTTGATGAAAACACTTCACTAATTAGTCACATCTGTGAAAACAAACTCCTTAAAAAAATGGTCACCACCTTGGTGACAATGTCAGACCTTGTGACACGCCCAGATACTCACAACGCTGCATGACAGAGTAGTAATACGAGGACAGATCCATGGCCGGCGCTGACACTACACTGTTCTTGAGGAAACTATCCTGCTGGTCAGCCAAACACTGACCACACTCTGGCCATACTGCAGTGGTCACTAATTCACTATCCAGCACCATCAATGCCAAACACAACATTCCCTTCCTCCCATATCCAGTCCACAGTGTTCTTCCTACGAGACACAGTCCCAGGCCGTGGGCTGTTCACTCCCCTGTGCTGTGTTTATGATTGGAATTAACTCTTATGACAGCAGCTGTAGCGGCTGGTAGCCGCTGGTGTAGCGGTGGTATCTGTAGGGACATGTCCTGGCCCCTGTTGCACTCAGGCTGTATAATCGACCACACATTCCTCGCACACGAATGTCGCATACAATCACCACCAATTGTTATGAGATTAATGCAGACAGAGACCATAAAACAGGCCTAAGATGAAACATAATATTTACTTTCGTTGACTCTCACCAACGTTAATCCTACTGAGTCATAATCAGGCATATCTTTTAGCAATTAACATTAGCAGGTTTGCAATGCAGTACCATACAAGGCACCGGCAAGTGGTAATTTTAAGCAAATTATGTTATATCAATTAAAGTGACAAGAGAATGTTTTAACCACCGTGCATTTGCTTGTGCAGGACACACTCTGTAGAATAAACTTCCCACGAATATAATTAATATTAATCTTATTTATTTTATTAATATTATTGTATTATAGCTGATATTTATGTTCTGTTTTTAATCTCACATATCTAACAAGTTTGCAAAGCTTTTATACAATGTAACACCATCAAATTCTATGTCACTAAGACTTATTACAAAATAAACAAAATTGTAAGTGTGGTTTCACAACATGTACTTGTCACAATAAATTGTTTTAGCAACTAACAGCAACAATATCACTACAAATCACCCTAACATTTCACTAAATATAGTTTTAAGGAAATTTAAGTTAGAACATTATGTAAAACCCACACTCAAGTAAAATTTATTGTAATTCTTTACAATAAATATAAATCATAAATATAAATTAAATCAAGGCAATTAACACATAACATTAACATCTGACATATCCAAATGATTTTACAAGACCATCAAGATTGCCATCAAGAATGGAAAATCCAGCTGGGAGCTGCACAAGAAGAATTTGTTTTTATTTGACCATTTTGTCAACACAATACATACATACACGTTATCCATGTCATACATATATAATCTGAATAATACAAGCATGAAAATTCTAGCAAACATGGTAATAATGCGTATAAATAATAATAAAAGTAGGGTCAGGAGACTCCTCTAAGACCTGGCTGGTCGCTATCGAGGAGCCACCTTTCAGAAAATTTAACTTACAGAATAATTTCTTCATTTAGAACAAATTCTTCAGAAACAGACCAAGATAAAAAGAAAAATCAAGAAAAGAGAAAAATCACCAAACACGCATAATATGAAGATGCTTTTGCGCAGCTGACAAGATTTTTGTATCTCAAGTAAAAGGCTCTGTTTTTAAGTTTTAATACTGAATGAAGTGTTTTAGGTGGTTTCAGATACTTAATTATGCATACATACATAGCAGTTTTGTCTAGTGCATATTACTTCATAACTTTGTAAAAAATACAGTTTAACATAATTTACAAATCCCTGTGTACTATGTGACATAAGTTTTTCTTTCACTATTTCAGGAAGGTTATTTAATAACAGTGGCAAATTATGTCTGAGACATTTCTTTGCAAATTCATGTTTAATTTTATAAGTGTATATTTTATTTTTGTATCTTGTGTCATGACCATGTACCTCACATTTAAACACAAACCTCCAATTTTGTAAATAGCGAGGTAGGTCATTGTGTAGATATTTATAGTAGAATTTTAATTGTTGTAATTTAAGAATGTCATCTACTTTTAATAAGCTAAGTTGTTTGTACAGTGGTTCAGTGTGGGAAATGTAGTTACTCAAAGTAATAATTCTCAGGGCTTTTTTTTGTAATTTTATTATTCTATTTGATTCAAAGCCCCATGCCATGATGCAGTAATTAATGTGTGGCACTATTAATGAATTATATAATATTTTTTTAATATCTAGAGGTAAGATATGTTTCAGTTTGTTTAAGATTCCAATTTTCTTAGAACATGCATTTGATATTTTTTCAGCGTGCTTTTTCCAGTTTAAATTTGTATCTATAATTAAACCCAAGAAATTAAATTCCTTAACTTGATCAATGTTTACATTGTCTATCTTCAGGTTTAATATCTGTATATTTTTCTTTTTCTTTTGAAATATCATAAATTTTGATTTTACTACATTTAGTGATAATTTATTGATTTTGAGCCAATCATTTATCTTAACAAGTTCTTCGTTTATTAAAGATTCAAAATTTTGGTCATGTGTTTTATCACTGAACACATTTAGTGTACTTGACAAAGTTGTGTCGTCTGCATAAATGAGAAAGTTAAACATTTTACTTGCTTGTGCAAAATCATTTATGTATATGATGAATAATAGTGGTCCTAAAATTGAACCTTGAGGTACACCTGTTGTTATTTGTAACATATTTGATTTGATATTGTCAATTTCCGTGTATTGTTTACGATTTTCTAGGTAGCTGCTGAATAAGTTGAGATTAGTTCCATGTACACCGTAATATTTTAATTTATCAATTAATATTATATGATCAATGGTATCAAAAGCCTTGGAGAGATCTAAATATATATTAATTGGTATTTCATCTTTATCCAGTTGTGTTATTATTCTATCTATTAATTCTAATGCCGCATATTCTGTTGAATGTTTCGGTCTGAAACCGTATTGATGATCAAACAAAAGCCTAGAGTCTCTTAAATAAGATGATAATTGTTCAAATATATTTTTTTCAAGTATTTTTGAAATAGCTGGTAGAAGTGATATAGGCCTATAATTACTGAAAACTGTTTTTTCACCTTTTTTATAAACAGGAATTACCTTTGCAATTTTTAGTTTATCGGGGAATATTCCTGTTGTTAATACTTGATTTATTAATAATGTTAAAGATTTGGTTAGTGCTGGTTCAAGAATTTTTAGTAATTTAGTGGAGAGACCATCATATCCACAGCTACTTTTGTTAGGTAAATTTATTATTGTCCGCTTTATAATATCTTCTTCAACGTAGCTAAATGTAAAGTTTCTGTCTACTATTTTATTTAGATAATATGTATGTTCACGAGTGCCTTTATATTTTATATTACTTGCCAGATTACTACCAATATTAGTGAAAAAATCATTAAATTTGTTTACAATTTCTGATTTATCTCTCACAATAGAATCAGAGTCTTTAAAATATTTGGGAAAGGATTTGTTAGTTTTATTTTTAGAAATGATTTCATTTATAGTTTTCCATGTGTTTTTTATATCAAATTTAAAATTATTAAAACATTTATCATAGTAGAGTTGTTTTGCTTTACGAAAACTTGTTTTTAAAATGCTATTGTACGTTTTTAAATTGACCAATAATATGGCATATTTGGAAGATTCAGGATTAGTGAGTTTTATTTGTTTGTAAAGTTTATCTCTGTATCTTATTGAGGTTAGCAGTCCTTGAGTTATCCACGTAGACTTCTTATGCTTGTATTTGTTAAATTTAACTAATTTGCTAGTCATATATTTATCTTTAGCTTGGTTTATTTCATCTATGATAATATTATAATTATAGTTTGGATCAGTATTTGGGTTGGTGTCTAATTTTGTGTATATATCAGAGGAGTGAAGTTCATTTTTTACCTTTAACATAGCCTCTTTATTTTGTACATTAACTTGTATAAATTTTGTAGTATGATCCTCTTTAAGAGTGGTATTCACAAACATAAAGTATGGCTGATGATCAGAAAATTTCTTAATTAGTATTCCTGCTGTACTTTGTAAAATACGTTTTGTTAAATTACAGAAGAAGTTGTCAATAAGAGTACCAGCCCTTGTTGTGAACCTTGTAGGAAGTGTAATTTGGGGGAAGAGACTAAATGAAGTCAACATATCAAAGAAAGTGCTACAGTGTTCTTGCTCATTTATTTGTAACATATTTATGTTGTAATCCCCTGCAAGGATAACACTGTTGTTTTGGTGACATCGCAAAGTTGATAAGACAGTTGAAAATTCATTTATGAATTTGTTATAATTTTCCGTTGAGGGCCTTGGAGGACGGTAAATGTTTCCTATAATGACTGGTTGCGATAATCCTCCTCCAGTTATTTGTATTATTTGACCCTCCCAATGCTCATACGTATTCAAATTCATCTTAACTTCATAATCAAAACGTTTATCAATATATATTAACAATCCACCTTTACTACTGCAGCTTTTCCCTTGTGAAATGCAGTCATATCCAGTTAACTGGATTAATGACAAGTCATCATTTTCAGATAACCAACTCTCCTGGAGGCATATTATGCTGAATTTAAAGTTTGACGAGGATACGTCATTTACATATGCCTCAAGTTCACTAAACTTTGCATTTATGGACTGTATATTTGAACTTAAAATACTTAATTGTTTTCCTTGTTTTTTGGCTAATGAACTAAATGTATCAAAGTCATAATATGATGATCGTACAAGGAACGTACCTTTTGGATTATCGATAATCCAACGTCTGTGTTTAATCTACCCATGGGGTATGTGTACTATGAGATATTTGTCGATTTGTTTTAAACATTATCTTCGACAATGAGTATGATTTAGGAGTTGTCAAAAGGACCAATTTTGGAATGGCGATGTACTCGATCATGTGCTTACGTGACTGTGAACTTTAAATGTGTTTTTCTCAGTATGAACCTTCTACACCAGTGCGCATGTTCAGTGTTGAATAACTTTGGCTGTGTGTGGGCCAGGTCCATGATTTTTAAACCGTTGGAAAGCTTAACATATCGTCTTTCAAATGGTGTGGCAAAATTCAATTGTTTTGTTTTTTGACATATGAATAATTTTGTTAGAACACGTGACACTTATTCACACTGCTAGCATTTATGCTTCCATATAATAATATTATAGTTCTGCTAATATACAGCACATTAGTGAATTGTTTTATCAATCGTAAATAACAACATAAATTAGATAACAAAATTAAACATTCAAATTGTTTATTGTTATAAAAGTTTCTTTCTTCAATAAATGTCACAATGTTTTTTATTTATTTAAATGTTGTATGGTTACACATATAAATAGTGTTGTCGCACCTTCTATTGCACTGTTCAGATGATAAGTATTGTACTTCTTTTACCCTTTTTCCCACAATTTGTATTGTATTTAAAATGTGATAGTAGCTATTGTTGTTGAAATAAATTTCAATTCAATTCAATTCAATCGTACTGTTCTTATTGTACTTTTCAGCCACTATGGCTGCCAGAAAACAAACATTATTATTATTACATAATCGGCAATGAGTCTTTTACAGTAATTTACAGTCAAAGCACTCACCATTGATGCTGTGAAACGAGCTAATCTCTATAAAGCTGGCATAACTCTCACGGTCCACGTCAAACCACCCCACAATGGCTCCCGACTCCACAATCCCATCTTCCTTTCCCGTTTCCCTCCCTCCTTCCCTCACTCCACCACCAATCCATGTCTCACTGAGCCACTGTCTAATCTCCAAGTCCTTGTCAAACCATTGCTCCACCATCTCAAACTTCCTGTCAGATCCGGAATACTCCAGATAAAGGTCATATCCGTCTCCCGTTGAATCCATCCTGATTCCACCCCCTGATCTACAGATGTGTGTTTTACTCAGGGCATTAAACTCCAACCAAATCGAATCTTCCGATGTACAGATCCGTATAACTTTCTTTTTCACATTTACGGATACGTAGAAAGTCGTAAGATCCAGATTCCTTGCGTCACCGGGAATACCTTTGTGTTCCTATTTATGTAGATCCGTTACTCCAGATTACACACTTCATCAATGTTTGCTAATCCAATCCTCCTTATCACGATCAGCAACTCATGAATATATAGTCACGTAGATCATCAAACGTACCCCCCTCAATTTAGACACAGACTAACAAACTCTCTCCTCATGCATTACATCTCAGGACTCCACGGATCCGGAAAACTGCCAATCCTTGCGGCAGCTAGCTCCGGATACAATCCACCTATGTTTGTCAAACAGTGAATTGCTAGACGTAAAACTGTGCAAACTCAAACAGCCACTGGCCTGTATACACCTCACTGACCATCCTCTTGTTTGTTGTCAAATAAACCACAGATTACCTTGTTTAACTTCATTCGCCCCTGTCGAATCAGTATCAGTATGCACAATCAGACCTGCGGGGTACAAAGTACGTCAGATGACACCGGTCACATGACACACAGCAGTGTCAGTGACAGTGACATGACATGGAGTAATTAACCCGCGTCAATCAAGGGAGAATGATGTCTGTATCTGGTGTTCTCGTTAATTCTGAGCACACTTGTCTGAGTGCAGAGAACACAACCAGAATGTTTTAAGTTTCTCAGTATAGATTACAATGTGATGTCTATATAGCTGACTACACACTGCCTACAGCTGACTACACACTGCCTACAGCTGACTACACACTGCCTACAGCTGACTACACACTGCCTACAGCTGACTACACACTACCTACGGGTGGCTACACACTGCCTACAGCTGACTACACACTGCCTACAGCTGACTACACACTGCCTACAGCTGACTACACACTGCTTACAGCTGACTACACACTGCCTACAGCTGACTACACACTGCCTACAGCTGACTACACACTGCGTACAGCTGACTACACACTGCCTACAGCTGACTACACACTACCTACATGTGGCTACACACTGCCTACAGCTGACTACACACTGCCTACAGCTGACTACACACTGCTTACAGCTGACTACACACTGCCTACAGCTGACTACACACTGCTTACAGCTGACTACACACTGCTTACAGCTGACTACACACTGCCTACAGCTGACTACACATTGCCTGCAGCTGACAACACACTGCCTACAGCTGACTATACACTGCCTACAGGTGTCACTACACACTGCCTGTAGCTGACTACACACTGCCTACAGCTGACTACACACTGCCTACACAGTGCCTACTACACACTATCTACTACACACTGCCTACAGCTGACTACACACAATCTACTATATTCTGCCTACAGGTGACTGACTACTTACATGTGTCTACATAGTGTGCACTACACACTGCCTATATGTACATTATCTGCAGATTATTACACATTGCATACATGACAACATACACACTATCTCGTTGTGATTATACACACTTCCTACAGTTGACACAGTTGGAATGTGTATGCTATCTATCTACCTTCTGTGTGAGATATCTGCTGCCAAATGATTGAACGCCATTGACAAAAAAGCAGGATATGTCTCAAATTGTCATATTAAGCCAGACTGACATTCCCACACTCCATTCACACATACTCTTAGCTGAACTACACAGCCTCGTGTATTCATTCACACGTACACTTTGCTTTGCACGTACACAGCCTGATGTACTCATTCACACGTACACTTAGTTGAACTACACAGCCTGGTGTACTCATTCACATGCACACTTAGCTGTACTATATTTACGACAGTCTACGTTTGGCACGTTTTCAAGTATGTTATGATGCAGTACGATTATACTGAAATAACAAGAGATTAATGTATAATCTATTGGATTAGCTCCTAAGCAATGCAGAAGCCTTACTGCCATCGACTGGACACACAAGCTCCAGGAGTGGACATTCGGACTGGACCACACCAAGACACAGGTGAACCCAGGGACTACATCTATATGATAATACAGACACAATCCTCTATGCATACATACAAGTGCTACAAGAACATTACACGCGCAGTGGGAACGGTTCTATTTGCTTGACAGCTTTATACATCAAGATGTCCGCTACAGCACACAGCTCATATCAATTTACCATCAACCCACATTATGATTATTATGATTTAATCATGGTGAAAACTCACTGCATTACAACGTCAACCACTCCAGATCAAGTATACCTTAATAGATGTTGTCATTCTACGAGTGATGTCTATATATCATCATAATTGGCTATCAGCTCGATAGGTTTCCACATCTTTCACCTGTTTTGCATTTTCATTTATATTAGCCAGATTTGGCCTGGAGTAAAATGGCAAATGCCTGAACAAAAAGCTTTTTAAAACTGTGATTGCATTTGGTGTCCAAATTGTTAACAATATACTTTTATTTATAAATTCCAAGTAATACTTTTGATATACAAAATTACTAATTATATATTTAGCAAGAACATAAAAGAAACTGTTTTTTGCAAAACAATTAATACAATACATATATTTTGTTCAGGCCTATACGTTGTAGTTTTTCTGACATTGAAACAGTCAAAACTGAATTTAAATACATGATCGTTAAAAAGTAAATTAAAAAAATATCCTGGGGGTATGTGTTAAAATGGACAGTCTTTGAAACAGAATTTATAAATACGTTTAAAAATCTATTTTAAATGTAACTTTAAAAATATGTTTTAGGAACATAAATAAAAAACAATTACAGAAAGGAAGTAATGCATTACTCGTACACTGTCACATTATTAATGTTCATAAAAGCTAATAAATATATTGTTATTTTCCTGTTTAAAATTATAATCTCACATTACACTTCAGGAAGCTGCAGACTACAGTGGCGCCATCGCGTAGACTTACAACTAACTAAAACCCCTGACATTTAAATGGTTAATCTTGCGGTCATGTGACCTGTCACTTATATTCTTCTTCAGTTTAACTAGACCCTAGGACATATTAATGTAGGCCATGGTATACTTAACTACCCACCCAAGTAATGCTCCTGTTAACATGTCTTTGTACTGTACACTGGTTGTCCACTTCAATGTTAATTCAACTGTGATTAATTATGTAAACAAGTGTATGTTGGCAATTATGCTGGCAGTGCTGATGTGAACCGTTTAACAAACTACTCCTTTTAGAAATGAACTAAATACAGTGACACCTGGATAACAGATAAAATCAACCACATATGACTCCTGCATGGCTTCCTGGTACCATAAACCACAGGCTATAACTCAGTAACTTCACAAGCAGACCGTGTAAACTCCTGGATAAACACATAAATGTGGTACAGCGAGACCTACAACGAAAGCTATAAGTCTCTAAGTATACAATCACGTACCTCCAAATGAGCTGTAGTAAATTCTCTACGTGCCGTAACATAGTTGACTAGGATAATAAGTTTGACAGGAAAGATCATCAGCAAGATGAAATGTCTTACCCAGAATGTTCTGTTGGCCATATCTATACACACACACGCCCGCCCGCCCGCCCGCCCGCCCGCACGCACGCACGCACGCACGCACGCACGCACGCACGCACGCACACTGCACACACACTGCACACACACTGCACACACACTGCACACACACTGCACACACACTGCACACACACTGCACACACACTGCACACACACTGCACACACAGTGCACACACAGTGCACACACACACTGCACACACACAGTGCACACACAGTGCACACACAGTGCACACACAGTGCACACACACGCACACAGTGCATGCACGCACGCACGCACGCACGCACGTACACACACACATACATATACATATATATACCTCTTTAAGGAGATGCTAACTTGTGGTTATAAAGAATGGCATAGACACAAAACAGTGGTACACACTTGTTCAAGACACACTGATATCTATACATTTGACCAAGTGAGTAGACCAGAGAGATAGAGAGAGAGGGGGGGGGGAGTTAGAGGGGAGGGAGGGAGGGGGAGAGGGAGGGAGGGGTAGAGGGAGGGAGGGGGAGAGGGAGGGAGGGGTAGAGGGAGGGAGCAAGGGAGGGATAGATGGAGTAAAAGAGGGGAGAGAGAGAAAGGGTGGAGTGAGAGGGAGAGTAGGGGGGGGGGCAGAGTTAGAGGGGGCAGAGTAAGAGGGGGGCAGAATACGAGGGGGGCAGAGTGAGAGGGGGGCAGACTGAGAGGGGGTCAGAGTGAGAGGGGGGCAGACTGAGAGAGGCAAGAAAGTGCAAGAACTTATTTCCATTGTGTCCTGTGATGATATATAGAAAGGATAATAGTGGAGAGGCAGACGGTGAAAGAAGCAAAAAAACAGGAGAGAGAGAGAGAGAGAGAGAGAGAGAGAGAGAGAGAGAGAGAGAGAGAGAGAGAGTGGGATGGACGATAAGTGGGATGGATGAAAAGAAGGGTAGGTAGGGATGGAAGGATGTATGGAGAGATGGCTAGAGAGGAGCAGGGAGAGAAAGAGGGAAAGGTGGAATGGTAACGATGGGGGGAGGGAGGGAGGGAGCAAGCAAGGAAGGAGAGAGATAGACAGGCTGCACGGACGGACGGACGGCGGACGGACGGACGGACGGACGGACGGAGTGACCTACCGGCAGATAGCCATACACAGTGAGAGAAAAAGAGACAATGACGGGGAGGGGAATAGGTGGAGGTAGGGAAAGAGAGAGAGAGAGAGAGAGAGTCGTATACAGATAGAGAGAGAGACAGAGAGATCCAGCACTTCCACAGAAACACACGACTCACCTCGGAGTAGCAGCCTGCCTTCCAGCGCACTGGTGTCGTCCCCAGTGTCAAACTCCACACCCTGCGTCTGCAGCCATGCTCGCTCCTTCTTGCTCATTCGCTTCTTGAGAGACAGGGGGCGCTGCAAACAGAAGTGCCACCTTCGTCACGCCACTTCTCGCTGCACTATGGATACACGCAAATTTATAAATCATGCACTGTATCTTAAAGAGGCACTGTATGGAACTGAACCTTCCACGTAAAACAGCAAAATTTGGCCGACCCGCGAGGAGGCAGCACCGTCAGTACGTAAAAATATCTTGTTGACGTTTGAATCAAACACGGACACGCGCCTCTCTTTTCCAATCTATTACAGATGCTTCCACAACTGCACTGTCCAGGATCACTTTTAAAAGCCATGAGTTAAAAATAGCAACAACAGTTATCATGCGGCACGCGTGTCAGAGAAGCCGAGATGGTGTCTGAGTGAAAAGGTCTGTCAGGGAAATAAAGTGTAATGCGCTTTGAGCGGTCCTGAGGACTGGATATTGCGCTATATAAGAATTGCCTTTTGCAATTGTGTCCACCGCTCGGCCAAACTTTGCTGTTTCAATGGAAGGTTCAATCCCATACAGTGCCTCTTTAAGTTAACTTTCCGTGCCGAATAGGCTTGGGAAATGAAACTTGAAGAAAATACTCACGCCAAGATAACGTATGTGATAGTGTTTATAGTTAGAACATGTAGTTTTGTATGGCAAGTCAAATCTCTGTATTACAGCCACCTCAGAATTAAGACAATGCCAAATAATGTTGATAACAGTAAACTATTGTAAATCAGTCTCTCTAATACAGGCACCTTGCAATTTGGGCCACTTTTATCATATACCACCCTTAGTGAATAACATGAAATTAGTTCTTTGCAATGATTAGACAGCAGATTTTGTACTGTGTCAAGCAGACTCTCTTAAGTCTAATTTAAAACACTTCTTTTTAAGGCCACATTTGTAGACTACATAATGAATTTATTTTAACTATAATTAGTTTCAAAAATTATTTTTGTATGTTACTTTATTATTAACTTATTCCTCTATTTTAGTAATATTTTATTATTTTATTTATTAATTTCATCTGATAAGTTTAGGTTATACATTAGGATTTTTAGAAGCTTTATCTATTGATCTATATTGATTGATCATTATCATTAAGAAATTCCATGTGGACTTAGTTTATTATGTACATTTGATATATATATTATATTAAATCATATATATATATATATATATATATACATACATATATATATATATATATATACACAAATATATATATATATGATTTAATATAATATATATATTTTACCCATGTTGTATGTTATGCACCTCTAAGCGGAAGTATGTTCTCAATATATGAATTAAAAACATTATTGTTATTATTGAAATGTTTATTCTTTATGGTTATTTGCGATATACAGAAATGCCAACAATTTATTTGGAATTAATAAAACTTAATTACACATAACATATTAACACCCTGCCTGTATATGCTGCCCGAAATGTTATTATAAATGCATTTTGTAAGCAGGCATTTTATCAACCTTCCTACCTGAACAGTCGTCATGTTGAGCCACTCCGAGTCGATCTTGTCGAGTATGTAGTCGACCGAATCATGTCCCAGGTGACCGTGGGGCAGGTTCACGTGAGCGATCGTGACACACGGCATCTTCTGGTGTTTTATCATTCTCGATGATTCCTCCAGGTCCTGCTCTGATGCAGACAGAGTCTCTGCAAGATATAGAGTTGATAGATAATTGACAGACAGCTTCTCTGCAAGATATAGAGTTGATAGATAATTGACGGACAGAGTCTCTGCAAGATATAGAGTTGATAGATAATTGACAGACAGAGTCTCTGCAAGATATAGAGTTGATAGATAATTGACAGACAGGGTCTCTGCAAGATATAGAGTTAATAGGTAATTGACAGATAGTCTCTGCAAGATATAGAGTTGATAGATAATTGACAGACAGAGACCCTGCAAGATATAGAGTTGATAGATAATTGACAGACAGCTTCTCTGCAAGATATAGAGTTGATAGATAATTGACGGACAGAGTCTATGCAAGATATAGAGTTGATAGATAATTGACAGACAGAGTTGATAGGTAATTGACAGACAGCTTCTCTGCAAGATATAGAGTTGATAGATAATTGACAGACAGAGTCTCTGCAAGATATAGAGTTGATAGATAATTGACAGACAGCTTCTCTGCAAGATATAGAGTTGATAGATAATTGACGGAGAGAGTCTCTGCAAGATATAGAGTTGATAGATAATTGACAGACAGCTTCTCTGCAAGATATAGAGTTGATAGATAATTGACAGACAGAGTCTCTGCAAGATACAGAGTTGATAGATAATTGACAGACAGCTTCTCTGCAAGATATAGAGTTGATAGATAATTGACGGACAGAGTCTATGCAAGATATACAGTTGATAGATAATTGACAGACAGAGTTGATAGATAATTGACAGACAGCTTCTCTGCAAGATATAGAGTTGATAGATAATTGACAGACAGAGTCTCTGCAAGATATAGAGTTGATAGATAATTGACGGAGAGAGTCTCTGCAAGATATAGAGTTGATAGATAATTGACAGACAGCTTCTCTGCAAGATATAGAGTTGATAGATAATTGACGGAGAGAGTCTCTGCAAGATATAGAGTTGATAGATAATTGACAGACAGCTTCTCTGCAAGATATAGAGTTGATAGATAATTGACAGACAGAGTCTCTGCAAGATACAGAGTTGATAGATAATTGACAGACAGCTTCTCTGCAAGATATAGAGTTGATAGATAATTGACGGACAGAGTCTATGCAAGATATAGAGTTGATAGATAATTGACAGACAGAGTTGATAGATAATTGACAGACAGCTTCTCTGCAAGATATAGAGTTGATAGATAATTGACAGACAGAGTCTCTGCAAGATATAGAGTTGATAGATAATTGACGGAGAGAGTCTCTGCAAGATATAGAGTTGATAGATAATTGACAGACAGCTTCTCTGCAAGATATAGAGTTGATAGATAATTGACGGAGAGAGTCTCTGCAAGATATAGAGTTGATAGATAATTGACAGACAGCTTCTCTGCAAGATATAGAGTTGATAGATAATTGACGGACAGAGTCTCTGCAAGATATAGAGTTGATAGATAATTGACAGACAGAGTCTCTGCAAGATATAGAGTTGATAGATAATTGACAGACAGAGTCTCTGCAAGATATAGAGTTGATAGATAATTGACAGACAGAGTCTCTGCAAGATAAAGAGTTGATAGATAATTGACAGACAGAGTCTCTGCAAGATATAGAGTAGATCGATAATTGACAGAGTCTCTGCAAGACATAGAGTTGATAGATAATTGACGGTCAGAGTCTCTGCAAGATATAGAGTTGATAGATAATTGACAGACAGAGTCTCTGCAAGATATAGAGTTGATAGATAACTGACAGACAGGGTATCAACAAGATATATAATTGACAGATAATTGACATACAGAGTCTCTGCAAGATATAGATGTGATAGATAATTGATAGACAGAGTCTCTGCAAGATATAGAGTTGATAGATAATTGATAGACAGAGTCTCTGCAGGAAATATAGTTGATAGATAATTGACAGACAGAGTGTGACATCACACTGAGTGGGCTCAGACAGGTGTATCCCACACCCTTGGTGGTCTCTAACAGGTGTCTTGTCATACTGGGAGGTCATAAACAGGTTATCACACTAGGTGGTCTCAAACAAGTGTTGCCCACACCCTGGGTGGTCTCAAACAAGTGTTGCCCACACCCTGGGTGGTCTCAAACAAGTGTTGCCCACACCCTGGGTGGTCTCAAACAAGTGCTCCCCACACCCTGGGTGGTCTCAAACAAGTGTTCACACACCCTGGGTGGTCTCAAACAAGTGTTCCCACACCCTGGGTGGTCTGAAACAAGTGTTGCCCACACCCTGGGTGGTTTCAAACAAGT
Source organism: Oasisia sp. SBJ-2009 (assembly GCA_964017155.1). NCBI lineage: Eukaryota > Metazoa > Annelida > Polychaeta > Sabellida > Siboglinidae > Oasisia > Oasisia sp. SBJ-2009. Next base: position 40,680,643 of record OZ024865.1, read on the forward strand.
GTTCCCACACCCTGAGTGGTCTCAAACAAGTGTTGCTCACACCCTGGGTGGTCTCAAACAAGTGTTGCCCACACCCTGGGTGGTCTCAAACAAGTGCTCCTCACACCCTGGGTGGTCTCAAACAAGTGTTCCCCACACCCTGGGTGGTTTGAAACAAGTGTGCCCCACACCCTGGGTGGTCTGAAATAAGTGTTCCCCACACCCTGTGTGGTCTCAAACAAGTGTTCCCCACACCCTGGGTGGTTTGAAACAAGTGTGCCCCACATCCTGGGTGGTCTGAAATAAGTGTGCCCTCACCCTGGGTGGTCTGAAATAAGTGTGCCCTCACCCTGGGTGGTCTCAAATAAGTGTTCCTCACACCCTGGGTGGTCTCAAAGAAGTGTCCCGTACACTGGGTGTTCTCAAATAAGTGTTCCCCACACCCTGGGTGGTATCCAGTCTGCAGAGAGACTCAGACTGTCAAAGGTTCTAGCAGGGAAAGTATTACTCCGTTAAAATGATTGTTTGTAAGCTTACATAATATTATATTAAAGATGCACTGTATCAAAACATGGCAATTCCCATAAGTATTTTCTCTGCTACTTTTGCCTTGCAAGGAGAGCGAATAGCAAGAGGCCAAGCTAGACATTCCGCATAGGCAAAGCTATTTATTTACTATTTATTATATTATCACAGTCATTACGATTAATAAAACAAATTCTAACGAAATATAGCACAACATTACATGAAATAATTACATTAACAGGATAAAAAAAATTGCATACATTGCAATGAGTTTACAATTTTCAAAGCATCCCTTTACGTAGTTTGGTTAGATCAGGAATTATCCATGGAGCTTACTCCTTCCATACTGCATCATCATAAAATGGAGAAGCATGCAGCGACACAATCTCTGCAAAATTAAAGTCTCTCAACATGAAATTTATATTTACAACAAAATAAATTAAAATAACAATTATATCCTATGCAAAAGTTATAGCCTTCTTTCGTCCTGCATAAGAACAGATAAAGAAACTGCCTTTACCTGAGCTACTGCCAGAATCCATGCTACACGTCA
>OZ024865.1:40686699-40716699 GCA_964017155.1 Oasisia sp. SBJ-2009
CAATGTCATATTACTGTGTGTACAATGTGTCACATCACTATGTATACAACATGTCAGCCCACTATATGTACATACATGTCACCACATCAACGCATACATATTACATCTCTGTGTGTACAATATGCCACTCCAATTTGTATACAATATGTCACAACACTGTCTATACAACTATGCAACTTGTCACTTCATTGCGTACACTTTCCACATGTGTAAAACTGTATGTGTTCATTTCACTTCCATGCATGTAAAATACACTTTACTGAGTGTACACATCACTTCTCTATGTGTATTCAACTTCCCAATGTGTATAATACATCAGTACAATAATATGTTCACTATATTTCCATGTGTGTACACACTGTATGTGTTTGTTTAACTTACATGCATGTACAATATACTTCACTGAATGTACACATCAATTCTCTGCATGTGTAAGTGCCACATGTGTACCCTGTGTGTACACTACACTTCCTTATCCATATATGTACACTATACTTCCATATATATACACTACACTTCCATATATGTACTCTACACTTCCATATATGTACACTACACTTCCATATATTTACACTACACTTCCATATATGTACACTACACTTCCATATATTTACACTACACTTCCATATATGTACACTACACTTCCATATCTGTACACTACACTTCAATATATGTACTCTACATTTCCATATATGTACACTACACTTCCATATATTTACACTACACTTCCATATATGTACACTACACTTCCATATATGTACACTACACTTCCATATATGTACTCTACACTTCCATATCTGTACACTACACTTCCATATATTTACACTACACTTCCATATATGTACACTACACTTTCATATATTTACACTACACTTCCATATCTGTACACTACACTTCCATATCTGTACACTACACTTTCATATATTTACACTACACTTCCATATCTGTACACTACATTTCCATATATTTACACTACACTTCGATATCTGTACACTACCCTTCCATATATTTACACTACACTTCCATATCTGTACACTACACTACACTACACTACACTACACTACACTACACTACACTACACTACACTACACTACACTACACTACACTACACTACACTACACTACACTTCCATATATTTACATTACACTTCCATATATGTACACTACACTTCCATATATTTACACTACACTTCCATATATGTACACTACACTTCCATATATTTACACTACACTTCGATATCTGTACACTACACTTCGATATCTGTACACTACACTTCCATATATGTACACTACACTTCCATATATGTACACTACACTTCCATATCTGTACACTACACTTCCATATACTTACACTACACTTCCATATCTGTACACTACACTTCCATATATTTACACTACACTTCCATATATTTACACTAAACTTCCATATCTGTACACTACACTTCCATATATTTACACTAAACTTCCATATATGTACACTACACTTCCATATCTGTACACTACACTTCCATATATTTACACTACACTTCCATATATGTACACTACACTTTGGAAAGCTAGCCATGGATGAAATATGTGTCTGAAGAAGCTGGACCATGGTGGCTGATATGAAAGAATGATTTATGTATACTGCACTTCTACGAAAAGATTTTCAGGAATGGAGTTATCATTTACACTTGATCACAAACACGTGTGCTCTCACCTTCTGTGGTTAATTAGAAAAAACTTCTTGCATTAATTTGTTCAATGCCAATCCACACAGGATATCATCACACCCAGTTCAACTTAAAACTACATTTGGCTCCAGTTACAAATGTTCCTGGCAAGAAAATGAAGATGTGTCATTTGTCTTGGTTTAAATAACCCGCACAGAAGCTGTTAAAAACAAGCACCTATGACATTAACTCCTTTGTAGGTGTTTTCAATAGAGTCAGTCTGGGTTATTCTCACAAGTCAGGGGTCATTGCGTTGTATGTGTTAGGAACCCGTGGCTGATCATTTCCGCAAACCATGGAAGTGAGCAGAGTCAAACTATAAAATTATAGCAATGGCTTAATCAGTCGCTACTGCAACAGATTCAAGACTGGTGGGAATCCAAATATAATGACCCATTTGGATCCTAAGCACTGATTGTAACATGAGTGTTGCTGAAATCAGAGAAAATTACATCACATGACTGACACATTCCTCATGGGTGATTTCATTAATGTGGGGATTATGGCTGATGTTTAAAGAAGAGTTTTTTAAAGAGATCATCTGTCAGGGTTACAGTATAAACTAGTATTAACATAATCAGCTGCATGACTACCTTTCTTTTTCTTATGGTTAGCTCATCACTCTATGTTAGCCACATGTTTGTGACTAGAGTATTGTCGAGCTTGGTTTTCAGAGTTGTCCTTCTCTAGAATTAGTGAGTCCACTACAGGTTACACATTTACCCCCTGTGTGGGATTTTTTACTTCCCCTGGCATAGACACCAGATAGAAGGGACCACCGGCTTTTAGTGTCTCTTCCGAAAGACACAGGCAATGTGAGGTGAACGAAATTGCCTAAGTTTCGAAACGGCGGTAGATGGGATTGAACCACCGTCCCCTTGATTGACAGTCCGGGGCTCTACCACGCGACCACCGCTCCTCCTTGGTGTGTTAGACAGGTTCATTGGACACTAAATTAGGAGTAAGGCACACGAATCCTATCATTAGGGCTTGACAGGTTTGCGTGACAACCCAGCATAAAAATGAAACAATGCCACAACAGATTAGTCCGTTTTGCGAGTGATCTGAGTTGAGGTATATAAAGCATTGTAGTCTACAGAATTTAAGCGGTTGTGTCTTCGAGAAACCTAATACGTTTAGGCAATTGGAACCATTGCTTACTGCGAGTCTATTTTATGTGGTCTTTTATTACCAGGACTGTCATTACGGTTTATTAATCACCGTTCCGTTGGGATTAAGAGATAGAATTACAAAGTGCAATTGTGCACATGCACGCCAGTGTGACAGGATTGTGTGGGCCTGAGTGGTTCTGTGGACTCAATAATGTGCTGTATCATCTGTATGTGTTTGTGTTCTTTTCTGTACATGTGTAACTACACATGTAAAGCCATATAGGAACACACCTTTATATGTGTAGTTATACGTGTACAGAAAAGAACACACACACATTTATACACACACATGTATACACACACACACACACATATATATATATACACACACACAATCCGTCAAACATACTCTGATATGAACATATGTATACTATATTTGAAGGACTACATTGGAAACAAATGTGCTATTGTGTGCTTTAATGTGTCTATCCTCGGTAAATATTATATGTATGTGTATTATAATGTTTTACCAAATAAACTCACTCATTCACTCACTCACACTTATGAATACACTCTATAAAAGACAAATACACACACACACACACACACACACACACACACACACACACACACACACACACACACACACACACACACACACACACACACACACACACACACACATGGTTAACATGAGTGTCACACACATGTTAACACATTCTTTCAGCAATTACACACTCGTGCATATACAAAATTTACAGATACAATGTATGCCTTATTCACTCAAAGGTGATTTTTGAGAAGCTGTCAAATGTTGAAACATATCTGAGAAAAAATGTACTACGAAATATGAAATGAATAACTGTTTAAAATGAATAATCTGATTAACCTATCCTAAGTAATGATTGCCAACTACAACAAAGTGTGCACAAAAAGGACTAAATCGTGTATGAAGTTCTAAAATAGACTAATAAACCATACATATAGCCTAGTGTTCAGCACAAGTCAATGCTAAGTACTTATTAATGGGACTGTATTCACATGAGTAGGCGTAACATTACATACGCAATGATCCATATAGCGACTGTTACCAATCTGTATTTAAACATCGGATTATCAAGTCATTGACCCTGTGGATCTGTGGGTAATCCGTTGTTAATTACATTTATCCTGATGATAATCTTCAGTTTATTACTGTATGCTCTGTAATTATTACATCTTGACAACTAGTCTCAACTGACATCACAGACACTGCTGCTTCTGTTAAGGATCAAAGTTACTTTGCAAATGTCTATATCAGCCAATACCAAGTCTAGCCAACAGATCACGTGCCCCACCTTCGTAATATTTCAAACGTTTGGAATCTCGGTGCATGACTGCCATGTTGCCATCTAGTTACAGTTAGTTATCTGATGAAATTATGTGATTATAACCAAAGGAAAATGTAAATTGACTGCAAAACCAGAAACTTGTTTGAACCATGCACGAATAATTATCTTTGTGACTTTGATGACATGAACAAATACGATGTTACCTATATGATAAAACTACAATTGTAATATAAAAATCAAGCAAACTAATACAATACACTGCCACCTTTTTGTCATGCAGACACATTATACCACAGCTACTTCAGGAACATTTTCTTCCTAAAATTGCCATAGAAAATTCAAACAAATATGTGTACAAACTTTAATTTACTATATATGTTTGTTTCACTTCACTTAAATATATTATATTTAATTTTGTTTTCATGTACAGTGTAATATCTTATGTATTTTTTACACATTTTAAACACTCTGGAAATTAAGAATTCAGGCCGCTGACCCCACCTGGTGGGAAAAGGTGAAGAAGAAGAATACACTATGTCTGTCCAAACAGTAATGTAATTATCTTTACAGGGATGAATAAATTATATTGATCAATGAATGACCTGATTGATTGATAGATTAAACACATGGGGATGTGTAGTATAGTGTGCACACATGGAAGTGTGTTGAACATGGAGATGTGTAGTATAGTATACACACATGGATGTGTGTTGAACACATAGGGGTGTGTAGTATAGTATACACACAGTAAGGTATATTGAACACATGGGATGTAAACAATAGTGTACACACATGAAAATGTGTTGAACGTATGGGGATGTGTAGTATAGTGTAGTGTAGTGTACACACAGGTAGGTATGTTGAACACATGGGGATGTGTAGTATAGTATACATACATGGATGTGTGTGTTGAACACATGGGGATGTGTAGTGTAGTGTAGTGTAGTGTAGTGTAGTGTAGTGTAGTGTAGTGTAGTGTAGTGTAGTGTAGTGTAGTGTAGTGTAGTGTAGTGTAGTGTAGTGTAGTGTAGTGTAGTGTAGTGTAGTGTAGTGTAGTGTAGTGTAGTGTAGTGTAGTGTAGTGTAGTGTAGTGTAGTGTAGTGTAGTGTAGTGTAGTGTAGTGTAGTGTACACACAGGTAGGTGTACATATTGAACACATGGGGATGTGAAAAATAGTGTACACACATGAAAGTGTGTTGAACACATGGGGATGTGTAGTACAGTATACACACAGGGAAGCATAGTATACACAAGAAAAGGTATAGTGTACACATTGATAACTGTAGCATACACACAAGGATGTGTAATGTACACAGATGATTGGTAAGTGTAGTGTACAATTCCTACAAAGTAAAAACTTAAATGTTCTCATGAACTTGCCATTCCTTAACTTGAATTATTATATTCTAAACACTTAAACATTCCTTGAACCTGTAATTGGTCATTAATTAAAATTGTACAAGTCATTAATTAAAGAGAGTGTGCCTTCTGTTTTTATGTTTACTTCTGTTGTGCAGTGATGTTATACAATATCAATTATATTTATTATAAGATTTTGAAAACCATAAATGTGTTTAAACGAATCAGACCCAACTTTAAAATTTAACCATTCAATGTTTACAGTAATCGTCGCACTGTCACTCAAATTGCCGCATTTAACTCAAATTCCCGAATAGCAAGCTGGGGTAATTACGAGTAAGGTCATGGTATAACAACCAAATGTCAACACACGCATCTGATGACATGATTGTATATCACACAGGTGATGTTACCATCTCATTAGTAATCACCGACCCTTGACACACCTCCAAATGCAACTGTGGTGAGGGTAAATAATTCATTCAACCCGAATAAGAAAATTTAACTAACAAACAATATATAGTTCATTAAAACATATCTGGGCTGTCGGTGTGATACAACATATTACATTTTTTATAGCACAATATTGTACAATAGAACATTGCAGGGACACTCCCTTTAAGCACTCATTTGAATGGCCAGGATATGCAATAATTTTGCTACATAGGTAGCCTCAGTTACCCAGGCACCGTACGGTGGCCATAACATTTTAAGCCCTTCACTACTGCCTGGGGAAACTATGCACTGCATGTGTGTATGTGTACATGTGAATATAAGTCTGGGTGCATGTGTGCCTGCGTTTTTACACACGCATGTGTCCACATGCAAGCCAACTGGCCAACTGCATACCTTCACACCCACAAATAAACATGGGTTTAGAATATCAAGTCATTAAAGGGATTTCTTATAAGCTTTATATACATTCGAGATGTACTGTCTGTATGAAAACATTGTAATTTGCCACAAGTACTTTCTCTGCTACTTCTGTCGTGCAAATCTGTGCATAATTTGGGTGCTATCTGCACAAGCCAATAACAAATTATGTTCATGGGAATCACTACAGCTTGCTGCCACAGGGGTAATTAATTATACGGCCCAATTATAATGAATATTCATGCATGGACAATGACCATTGCATTTCAATACAGTGAAGTTGTTGGATAAACCTGAAGTTTGACAAACTGAACCGAGTATTCATGACAATGGCTTATACGAATGTTGCAGGTGGAGACCAAACTAGAAACTCCATGCATGTCGAGGTTTTTTAATTGTTGGCAGGGTTATATTAATAAAGGCCTCCGATTAATAAAACACGTTTGTAACAACATGTAGCCATAGAATCACATGCAATCATTATGTAAACAGGATTTATAAAAACTTGTGTACATTACAAAGAGATTAAAATGATCAAAGACAGCCTTTACTCTCAGACTCTACAGTGTATATGCAAAATAACTATGGTCCGTTTTGCAATGGCAATACATTTCAAATGACACCAGCATTGTTGGGATATGGAACACAATTGATATCTATTGTATTTTAATCTGCTGTCACAGTCATCCCACTAACCCTATTTCTTCAAACAATAAATTAAGCATAGTGTCTAATTAATGAGGCAAATCACAAATACTCGAAATAATAAACTGATAATCTTGGTTGAATAACTAATATCATTGTCCTTTGTGAGAGTGTCACTGTTATATGAGGATTTGAATAACTCAAGAAATCCACAAATGTGACATTTTGGTTTTATAACTGTGTGTGTGTGTGTGTGTGTGTGTGTGTGTGTGTGCGTGCGTGCGTGCGTGCGTGCGTGCGTATGTGTGTGTGTTGTGTGCACATGCACATGTGTATGCATGCATGTGAGTGGCTGTATACGTCTTGGTGCATGCATGCCTGCCTGCATTTTTACACCTGCATGTGCTCACATAGATGCAACCTGACTGCATACCTTCACATCCACAAACAAACACGCCTATATTATGAAGTGCATGCCTGAACGAAATGAATCATATCATTATGATCCATAATATCAAACGACAACCCTTACAAGCAGTCAATATCATTATACACTTCTTCAAAACACTGTTGTGTTCTCGCAATAGTCTAGAAACTTCACACATTCAACCCTCAACTGTTAATGTAAACCCATAATTCGTTACACAATCAAAATTCTCCATTATCTCACACAAACACACACAAACACACACACACAAATCCTGTACTTACAGATGTTCCCGGGGTGTTTATGTTGACAAGTTACCCGTTCTGTCACCCATGCAACGTCCTCCGTACAACCGTCAACAAACACGATTAGTTCCCTTCGACAGCACAACACCAGACCACCGGCCAAACTACGGTATCACTCACACACAATAGAACACAGCCATAAGTAGTTCCATACGGCTCAGGCAAACATGCTCCAGCGTGCGCCAAATCTCGCCCCTCCTTCTAAGTCACAACTCGCTGATATCTCATGAAAGCCACCTCAATGATCCAATTAAGACCAAAGAGAATTGCCTGGGCATGGCCAGAACAATGGGTGCGGTGAACCATGACAGCTAATCGTTCCGCATGAATCGCCAGCTCATTGTGAGGCTCTGCTTATTAGAAGCCGGGAAAGCTTCAAATGGCAAACCACTGCCAGGTACTGAAAAGTTTGAGGACTAACTCAGTGACTGGAATGCCGAAAGAAGTAGCCAATTGATTATTTTTTTACAATTTGAATCCAACCAAATTGCGAAAGGTTGTACATATTTATTAGCCAAATATGACATTTTAGCCGCTTAGGTAAATATTAATTATTAGTTTATAACCAGATTAAATGTGAAAATGTTAACACAGTGTAATGAACATTTTAACACAGCGGTTTAATATAATTTATTTATCTATTTCTTATATTTACAAATATTATTTATAATTTTTATTTTTCAAATGCCATAATTATTCAGTAATTAGTATATACATCTCCATTTTATTATACAATATGCTATTTTATAATTATTTTAGTATGTGTACAATTATTTACCTGTATACTATTTATTTAGAAACTCACAACCTTTAGGAAGATAAAGTATGTATTTTATAAGGCTTATTTTATTAATTATTGTTTACTATTATTATTATGTGTCAATATATGCACTTTTAAAACCAAGATCTTGTAGCCATAATATTAATATTTTAGGTGCAGATTAATATTTCAATACTGTGAAATCATAAATTGTTATGCTACCAAAAAGTGTCACAGATGTTTACTTTTCATCACTGCATGCTAAAATGAGTAGTGCATATAATTTGGAACAGAACTTATTTAGACATGCAAATAGCTCCATTGTTAAGCTTCATAGTGTATCATCAATAAATATTAATAATAACATCTACCCCTAGGTAATAATATATAGCCTCATTATTATCACTGCATTTATTAAAATAAGTTGATTGATATATAGGCCAGTTACCTATTAGCTTTGAGATCAACTTCATGTTGTCATCTCTTCAATAGCCATGAAGAATGTATCCCAATTTTGACTGCCATTAAGCCAATTATCTCCTGTTTCAGAATGTAAATATTTTGAAACGAAATTATGCAAATTAATTTTGAAGTCAGAACTGTGTACCAAGACTGTGTACTGACCCACATATAGCTACTGGAAGGCTTTCTAAGAGCACACAGCAAGTCTATTTCAAGTGTGCGTGTTTGCACTGTCCTAGTCATATGAAGATAGTATTGACTCATCACAGAAGTTCAGTTCTTTGTGTCTGTGTTGTCAGTGTGTAATACTGTGTACTGTGTATCAATCCATGTGTCTCTTTGTACAGTGTCTGTCAAAGTAACATTGTTCATTGCTCTGTTCACTGTCCAATCACCTTTCACCTGTTCTTCTGTCATCTGTTGTCATGTTATTGTGTCATCTGCGTTGTCCTGTTGGTGTCATCAGTTGTCCTTACATGCTATCATGTTTGTGAATCATCTGTTGTCCTGTCAGTCTGTCAGCTGTTGTTCTGTCAGTCTGTCATCTGTTGTTCTGTCAGTCTGTCATCTGTTATTCTGTCAGTCTGTGATATGTTGTTCTGTCAGTCTGTCATCTGTTCTGTCAGTCTGTCACCTGTTGTCCTGTCAGTCTGTCACCTGTTGTCCTGTCAGTCTGTCACCTGTTGGTCTGTCAGTCTGTCATCTGCTGTCCTTCTAGTCCATCAATGGTTGTCCTATCAGTCTGTCATCAGCTGTTCTGTCAGTCTGTCACCTGTTGTTCTGTCAGTATGTAATCTGCTGTCCTTTCATTCCATCAACTGTTGTCCTGTCAGTCTGTCGCCTGTTGTCCTGTCAGTCTGTCACCTATTGTTCTGTCAGTCCAACTCCATCATATGTTGTTCAGTCAGTCTGTCACCTGTTGTTCTGCCAATCTGTCATTTGTTGGTCTGCCAGTCCGTCATCTACCACAAGAATTACATAAACCCTTTTAATTAATCCCTGTAAATCAACATCCATAAATTTTCTATTTATTTGCATATCCCATATAATCACATACCCCTTGAAATAATAATTTTGTTTAATATTATTATATTTAATTTAATATGAAACACTGGCTACCCTATACTAATAACAATGATATATATCGTATTTGTTTACCCCAGATGTTATAACTATTTCATGGATACCTGTAAAGAACAACAATTACACATTCCCCCTTCCAGGAAATGTAACACCCTCACTCAGTCCATCAACTATTCAGATGTTAACTGGGCAAACTTGTTACATCAATAACCGATCTACCAGTGTGCAACCCCACCCAGAGTTATTACCCTATGACAGATGATATCTTACCATGGTAACTGCAACTGACTAGTTGTTCCAAATAATCACCAGGGGGCATCTCCATCTAAGCAATAAACTTTGCAGTTGTTGAATCACCTCACAATGTTGTTGGGATCCAAGACAAACTCCTATCTACTTCCACACTCTGGCCTGAGCCAAACTCCTGATTGTCCCTGATTCTATGTGGTCCCTTCTCCCAACCCTTCAGACAAACAATGCCAGTCCACACAAGCACAGAGAGTGATTAATGAAACCATCCATAATTGGAGATTAAATCTGGGAGGAAATCTGGTATTCATTGGACAAGCAGGGCTTTTAGCTGTCCCCCACCTTATGGCTAGATAATGGAGGCAGATGTAATTAGAAGGCATTAAGGTGGCTGGCCACAATCAATCATGTCAGCTTCCAACCTCTCCAGTACATTGGTGGTGCTTACACTATGCAGATATTAATGTTATAAAAAAAAACCTCCACTTGTCTACGACCATAGCAGTTTCTACATAATGTATAACTCTATAATTACAGGATTTCTGAAGAATGTTCTTAAAAATGTTGATCACGTATATGGCCATAACGAAGTCTTTTTTAGAAATCTACAGAACATTTGATAGAAATTTGATATAAAGTTTCTACAATAATATACAGAATGTCCAAGCCCAGTATAGAGCATTCTACAATGTCAGTAGTATATCCCATATACCTGTTAACTTTTGAGTTCCGAAATCCTGGAGATTGAAAGTACTTCACTACACCCAGCAGATCAGTGAGCAGAGTGTAATGAAATAAAAAATAAATCATCATGTGTTGTTGTTAGATAAATTCTTCATGTCAGTATGGTCATGCCGGATTGGGGGACATCCTTTGATCAAGGGGGATATGGACCATAGGGTATTGTGCTGTCATAGATTTGAAATGAAAACCTGGGAGATTCTTCTTTTTCCAGATATGGGATTGGGCTCTGACAGAGTGTTAAGTCTGTGCATGTGCTTTCACCCTTGGGGTGGGGGGGGGGGGGGGGTAGGTAGATGGAATATACTCTCTTAATTAAAATGTACTTGATATGTTAAATTGATGTTGTACAGAGTACTGGAAAGAACTTATATGTGGTGTACTTAGAGGTATCAGCAAGAAGTCACCTAGAGGCCAATGGGACCAAGGCCTGCCTTGATAGCCTCTGATAAGGCTGATAAGCTTGTGGAGAGCCTATTCAAGTCTTTGAGTGTTACAGATAAAAAGGAGTAGTAAAGGGCTGAATTGTCTGCCATCTTGTGATGAAAACGATGGCACCCCTCAAGTCGTGGGGGTCACTCCGTTGGATGTACTGGTCAATGGTGATGTCAACCATTATTGGTATGAACAAATTAACAGAAATATGTTTTTCCCGGCCAAGGAAGAGTGAAGGACTACAGGACATGGCGTTATACTTTATCAAAGAAGCAGTGTAGACTAGATATTAGAAAATTTTCGTTTTCACAAAGAACAGTTAACAAATGGAAGATATTATCAGCTGATAGTGTAGGTGCTAGTAGTGTTAAAGGGTTTAAAAATAAAATCGACATATCACTAAGACGGGCGGGGTATACTTAGATAGATAGGTTGGACTCTCGATAAGCCAAAGGGCTTCCTAGTCCACCTGCCATCTAGAGTTGAATCTCTAGGTGGCAATCTTGTTCAATCTTGTTAAACCACCACAATTTTCCATGTTGGATTTGACTTTAGAGATAATGGGAATCAGGGGATGCAGATGGAGACCTGAAGTGAAAATATCTGGAGATTATTCCACAAAGATTAGGAGATTCACAAAATACTAGGATACCACTGCCACCAGAACATCCTGGTGTGCCAAATTGGCAGGGTTAATTTTGACATATTAACTTGTGAATAATGTTGACTGATCGATCACCCTTCAATCTGGTAGATTTCTGAGTTGCAAGATTAACTGCCATTATAACATCTGTCTTTGGCTGGATAGGTAACAACTAGTTGACACTTCCTAGAACTGCTCTTGAAAGTTGTCTGGTTCCTGGAGTTAAAATACATAATAAATACCAGGGTTTTATGCAGGATAAACTTGTTGCCAGTCACACATTGTTAGGTGGACACATGGATGTTAACTGTTAAACCAGTTTACAAACTTTAAATGTGTTTTTTGACATGAAATGCACCACAAACACACATGTGACACAATTTACTCTCATTTCCAAGGCATAACTGACAATATCTATGATTTTGAAGACTTTTTACCCGCCCACCCATATTTTTAAACATCCAAAACATGTTTAACCCGTCCAAATGACAGGTGGACGGGTTTCTGCATAAAGCTATGATCAATACATGGGTGAAGTATATATATTATACAAGTAGGCAAGGGTAACTGTTGGGGCCCTGGGTAGGGTAGTATACTATATTATCACCTTGTTTGGCTTCTTGATAACCACTGCTGGCTTGAATTGGTGAGTAGAGAGATAAACTATACAGACAAACAGACCACAACTACTACACCACTGGCAATATTGTTTCCAAACAGAACACCAGGTGGCAGTACTTTTAGTCATACAATTTCTATTGAGGACATTTTGAACACATTACTGATGATTACTGCCACTGGTGATTGTAACAAAACATAAATTTGCAGATTTCAGGAAAACTTAAAGTATATCAATATATATGTGCATGGAAATGTGCTATTGAAGTAAATGCAATATTAAATGCATAACATATGCATGACATATATTGAAGTAAGTTTGAAAATTATGTTTATATGCAAAAACTAGTGAATTTTTGGTAAAGTTATAATTTCTAAGCCAGTAGGCTAATGTTATTGTTTTTATAATGTGTCAAATGTATAGTAGTAGGATCCTTCGGTCATGGCTGACCATAGGTGAAGCATCCGAACGGTTCTGACTGTCTCCTCGGCTGGAGCAGTGTTGCATGCAACTGAAGATACCAATGCGTGACAAACTCTACCACAAAGGTTGCATCTTAGCGTCTCTGGCCTGCTGGAGTTGCTACGCTCCTTTCTGCATATCCGCTGGTCTTCTTTTGCGTTCATCAGTTTCTCTTCTCCTGTCTTTAGGTGTTGGTTACTTCTCCACATAGTTGCAAGTCCCTCCCAGCGGCTGCATCGATGTTGAGCGCCCTCAATCTTCATTTCTCTCATGCAGATGTCCTTGTATTGCAACCGTGGGCTTTCACCCTTTCCTAAAGGGCGGCTCTGTCTACGTTGAGTCTCTTGAGACTTGGAGTTCGTTGACACGTTGTTTTTGACAGCTGTTTTCCTGGAAACACTGATGTCATGAACGTTTTAAGAAAGGCCGGTCATCATTGTCTGGACATTCCAACTTCCCCGTTTTAGAGTTAGCCTCTTTTCGATGTTTTTTGTTGCCTGGTGCAATTGTTGCGATCTGCTGTTCGGATGGTTCCTAATCCCCGTACACCCAATTAGGATGGCAGACCGCCATTTCATTTCTATCTCACTGGCTATCAGTATCACTATCAGGGCGCTAGCAATATTTACTAATTTTATTTTCAGTGAAGTAACTGGCAATTAATCCTCTAATATACTAAGCCATCTTCAAAACTAACACTGGCCAAATAAAACGTAGGGCCAAAATTAACTTACCAGCAATATTTTCGTTTTGAGTTTCGTGAAAACTGCGTCCATCTCGGGCTCGGCATTATCATTAGCGGCCGAATAGCGTCTAGCGTTACTAGAAACTGTTGTTTTGATATAATTATCATATTTGTAATCTTAGGCACAGAGTGAGTAGCTTGCTCTCTCGCGTTGAGGTTGCTATTGCTACAGTGATTGGTGTCTAGAGTCATTTAAATCAATAAAAACTATAGTCGATAGCATAAATGAACAGGAAAGGAAGTGCGCTAAAAAGGGTAAAAGTTTCCTCTTACACTACTTGTTTATATTTAGTCCTCCAGGTGGCAGCGTCATTCGGTCTATAAGACCATCAGTCATCGATTTCTGTACTTGCGACGTCGAAACAAAACTGATCACCATCGTTACTGGGTCTGAATCACAAACTAATTAATCTCTTCCAAATATTTTTTATACGACGATCTTTGCTATTACAATGATTGCTCGACGACGTTCCATCACATTTAATGCACTATAGCAGTGATTATTATTATTGCCATTTTCAACCATCCGGGCACACATATTCATATCCTATAATACTATTTGTATTTAGTAATCATTCAGGATGTCTGATGCCCAGAAAGCTTAGAGAAAAAGGAGGCAAGGAAGATCGAAATTGTGAGGGGAGGGCTGTGTTAAGAGATGTGGAAGAATGGGAGAATAGCCAAATACAGAAGGAATTACATAGAGACTATTGACGGAGAACGTAGTGAGAGAAAAGAGATGAGAGAGAAAAGGAAGAAAAAGACGATGAAAACGGAAACTATGGCCAACCTCACACCTGGAGGCAGAGATGCCGAGAGGAGAACAACAACAATAGTCTAAGTAACCGGGCAACTATTATGTCTAATTTTCGCACATAGAGAATGATGACATTTTCGTTGCCCTGTCTGTATAACTAGCACAAAATAATTCCAATAGGGTAACCTGGGGCAGCCCGGCCCCCCTAAGGGAAAAGTAATTTTTTTTTGTATCCATAACTTGTCGATGCATAATTGTGCAGTAATATTGTTGAGGTATAATTATATACTTTGTGTATGACACATGTCTCTGAACGATTGAATAACCAAAACGAAAGTTATAACAAGTTTAAAATGTGCTCCAATAAAACCGTTTTGCCCCATGCCTGGGATAAAACGGCCCCTCGCCTGGGGTAAAACGGCCCCGAGCCTATTTACTCTAATATTAGGTTTAACCGTGTTTTATTCATTATTTATTTAACCCGTCATTAACTACTACTATTATCATCATTCATCGTGAGCAGAAATAATCACCAATCCGCATCACTCATCGTGAATTACATTAGACTCATCATTGTTATGTCTGTTTTCTATTGCTTCTTCGACAATACAACACGGTCACATAATACTGATACTATTTGTTGCACGTGTACAGTTCTCCCGCTTTATTGGTCTTACATCCGAAACATCCCGGTTTCCTACCTATCAGCTCCTGTCTGTATTACTCGACACTACGATCACCTTTGGCATCTGCATCATCACAGGCCTTAACATCAATATAGTGTTGAACATATTATACTAAAGTAATGGCATGCAGATACTTCGCGGCAGATACAACAACCTAATCATCAGTTGAAACCACTCATCATTAATTATAATATGTCTAAAAATTACAGTTGTCATTAAAAGCTATATTCTGCATTATCATTACACTCGTCACTGAAAATACTCATCAGCTTTGGAATTTGCGTAATCACAAGCCTTACAATCATTAACATATTGTATTAACAAATGGCTTGCAGATAAACCACTGTCTAATCACACTCTGATCGCAGTTGGGACACACGAAATACGGGAGCCCTGGTGTACACTCACTGTGAGCCCAATTCTTGACTCCTCGTGGCCGACTGCAACTGAATGGTTCTCCCCACACCAAACAAGGCCATTCCTCTTCATCGCTGCATTCGTCGAATATATCTTGAACTTTTTTATTTAAATTATTGTGTTTGCTATAAAGACATCACAGCTTTATTGCGTTTACATACCATATTCGTACTGCATGGCGGGGCAAGACGGCCCCGGGACCGTTTTGCCCCGTTCTGACAGGGCCGTCTTACCCCATACACACCAGTGCCAACTTTTTTCACCTTCACATGTAATCCTTTAATATCGCACCCATTTCGATGAAAGTAATTGAAAACGTGTGTAGATGCGAGTGCATTAGTACCAGTCGCTGGCTAATCATCACACGGTGGACATATTAACATCGATTTTACAAAGGAGTGATTATTAGATCACAGGGTATGCAAAACTTTAAAAAACGTTTGTGAACTTAGTGTTGGTAGCGTTTGGCCTTGCGGTCGCTATGAGTATTTGTTAGGTAGCAGCATCATGTTCCACTATTCAACGTTAGTTTGTGTTCACTCGTTTGGCAGAAAAGACGGGGGGCCGTATTACCCTCAGGGGCCGTTTTGCCACACGTACACACTTGCGGGCGCGCACATTCACGCGCACTCTCTCATAAAAACAAGTATACTCTCAATTTGTTTTCTGTATTTTCCCTGGCGGATAGTGTTCCAAAAGTCCACCTTCAAGGGTAAAAGTATAATGTTTTAAAATAACACGAATACACAGAGAAATACGCGAACGCATCCGCGAACATCCACGCTCAGGAAATATAAGAATAGGCGCAGGCGCAAACGTTCACTGCTTTGCCAGGAAGTTGCGCATTGCGCAACGGCGGATTCGCACAATTAGTGGTCACGTGATTGCTGTTTCCGCCCAACAACGAGACAACGAGAAGGGCGAAAGATGTAATGTAAGGCGAAATGGATCCGCTGCAGGTCAGTTTTCTCACTTCTTTTGTCGTTTTCTTACTCGCCATCTATAGCTGCTCGTTATCGATACACTTACCACTAAATCGCTTCAATGTTATTGTAGCAAACGGCCACGTTGACATTGAGATGTGGACTATAGAGTCTAGGCCCTGCAAACTATACGACGCGCACGATACGGCCATCGGATTGGAACTCGAAGAGGCTTTCATATTGAACGTCGGTCGCACGGGATGAGACATCAGATTCAATTCAAGTTATTGTAGCGGCTGCCGACTTTATTCACAACCATCGGATGTTAAATGTTAGGGTGTTATAGGGTGTAGATCGGCTTAATTTATTTTCGGTAACCATGGTCGGGAGGAGAGTAAACTCCTTTTGCTGTTGAAGCATTGGGAAATCAGACTTCCTCCTCCCCGAAAGGGGTTGGAGGTTCGCCGGCTTGCAGATTCCTTCCATGGCTTACCCGCCGTCTTCAACTGTCAGTTATTTTAACCAGATATGTATCATATCTAATCTAAATGACTGGTTGATTGTCGACGGTGTCTTTTTCGTCATTCGATGTATCATTTTGTTAGGTAATAAAACAATACTTCAAAATGGTCGACGATCTTCCGTATGGCGATTGAGAATTCTTTTTTTTTCGGTTTGGGATGCAGGTTGTTGACGACGAAGAGGCCACATATCTAGGGAGTGTTGATGGATAGATCGTCACAATTGTGCCTCGCAATGTTTTCATTAGAATAACGTATCTCCTATACGCTTTGATGGTGAAGTGCGCCTAAATATGGATGTATATATATATATATATATATATATATATATATATATATATATATATATATATATATATATATATATATATATATATACGTTCCGCCATGAGCATTCTTCAGTTGTGAACGTCGCCGCGAACAGGTATCAAAACACTACCACCACCCCCCTCCTCCAATGCAGCGCCCCGTCTTGTCTTCCGAGGTTAATATCCGACGACCGAGAAATTGCGAACGTCACTGCTAAAGTTGTCAACACGTCCCATTTCGATGTCGTGTCATGTTGAAAATATGGCTCACGTAGCTCTCTTCACAAGACAACGCTGCCCGTATGTGCAGTCACACCACGCACGCACGCACGCACGCACACATCACCACGCACACGCACACGCACACGCACACACACACACACACACACACACACAAATACACACACACACACACACACACACACACACACACACACACACACATCACCACACACACGCGCACGCGCACGCGCACACATGCACGCATACACACACATCACCACACACACGCGCACGCCCTCACACACATACACACACACACGCGCGCACACACGCACGCACACACACGTCACCACAGACACACACACACACGCACACATCACCACAGACACGCACACGTACACGCAAACGCACACGCACACACACGCACACACACACACACACACACACACACACACACACACACACACACACACATCACCACAGACACGCACACGCACACGCACACGCACACACACACACACACACACACACACACACACACACACACACACACACACACACACACACACAGTCATTGTGTTTCCTCTTTCTGTCCTAGTACTGCAGCACTGGTCTGATGCCAGCATCTTTCAGCTTAGAGACATCGAACCATTTCAACAGCCTAATCGGTGTTACAGTTCTTTTAAGCTTCAGTCTGATGTGTGCGACAACAAGGTGGTGATCGCTGCCAACATCCGCTCCTCTTCTAAAACGTACATCTTGTAAGGATCGTCGACACTTGCCACTGATGAGAAGGTGGTCAATTTGTTTCATGTCTCTTTAGTTAGGTGAGATCCAAGTAAGTTTGCGTATATCGTTGTGTGCAAATAGGATGACAAAGTTGTTTATGCCACAGAAGTCTATCAGTCGAGTATGGCACAATGTAAGTACAGCATATAACAGTCGAGAAAGGCATAATGTAAGTATGTCATGTGACAGTAACGTGACAATGAGTATGGTCCAGTGTGAGTACATCATGTGACAGTAATGAGACAGTAGAATACGGGAAAATATTTCTATGTCATGTGATGGTAGAGTGCAGCACAGTACAAGTTCATTATGTGATGACAACTTTTTCTGTTATTACTTGTTCTCTGACTTTTCTTGTATGCAGCAGACATGTCTGTCCTGAGTGTTGTTGTATGTAATCGACAGGTTTGTCCTATATGAATATAGTTGTATGTAATCAATAGTTCCATCCTAAGTTAGAGTGGTTGTACATAACAGATAGGTGTGATGAAAGTGAGTGTTGGTGAGGCTGAGGTGTTTGGCACAGGGGTGTGGAATAGGAGGAGGCTCAGAGAATACTTCAGGATGAACGGAGAACCCATGGTGAGCTGGCAACAGACAGTCTCTCTGTCTCTGTTTCTGTCTCCCTGTCTCTCCCTGTCTCTCCCTGTCTCTCACTCTCTCTCTCTCTCTCTCTCTCTCTCTCTCTCTCTCTCTCTCTCTCTCTCTCTCTCTCTCTGTATATATCTCTCTCTCTGTCTTTCTCTCTCTGTCTCTGTCTATCTCTGTCCCTGTCTCTCTCTGTCTCTCTGTCCCTCTGTCTCTCTCTCTCTCTCTCTCTCTCTGTCTGCCTGCCTGCCTGCCTGCCTGCCTGCCTGCCTGCCTGCCTGCCTGCCTACCTGCCTGCCTGCCTGCCTGCCTGCCTGCCTGCCTGCCTGCCTGCCTGCCTGCCTGCCTGCCTGCCTGCCTGCCTGCCTGCCTGCCTGCCTGCCTGCCTGCCTGCCTGACAGCCTGCCTGACAGCCTGCCTGACAGCCTGCCTGACAGCCTGCCTGACAGCCTGCCTGACAGCCTGCCTGACAGCCTGCCTGACAGCCTGCCTGACAGCCAGCCACCCAGCCAGTGATTATGACAACTACCGAGATGTCAATGTCATTACACATTGCATGATAGAATGTTGCTATGGTGATAGACGTTCTAGATATATTGTTACTCATCCAATGAGAATAATGTTCTAGTGCCAATTAATCTACAAAACACAATACTAATGGAAAAAGATTCTGATCAGCTTGGTAATGTATTCTCTTTTGACCAATCCCAAATGTGACTTTGATAGTGACCTTGATAGTTAAAATGAGCATACATGATATACCGGGTAGCTCATATATGACAGATCCTAGTGGCATTAATGACCTAACCATTGTCAGTGCATTGTTTACAATTTCCTGACACATACAATATAACTAATTATTTTATAATGTCATGACGTTTTCAGTAGTATAAGTCTGTTCCGTGTTTGTGTCAGCTGATCAACTGGCAACGTCACCGGTCAGTTGGCAGCTCTTACCAGCTCTTTATCCTCCTGTGTCAGAGCTCTAAAAGCACATTACTTCCGTCATAATTTTGTTTTCTCATTTTAACTCCACTTTCTTTTTTATTACACCAGAAATATTATAGTGAGGAAACTGTTTAAATGTCGTAGTATAAGTGATGGATGTATTCAGTAGGATATTCTTAGTTATTAACAAACACATGCATGTGCATACACACATGAAGGCATGCAGGCACACACACATGTACACAAACACACACACAGCACAAAGACATGTACACATACGTACACACACAAGCACATAAGGCAAGTACGTGCACACAAATGTAAATTAATACACAAACAAACACACACATAAATGTAGATATAACCAGTTGTTTACATTGTTTTTTTTCTGGAATAATTTGATTGTGGTGATGTACAGATTCAGCTACCTGGTAAATTTCTAACTCTCGCTCCTCAGAAGCACATACCATTGTCTTAGAGGGGTCTCTGTGTTACAGGCGATGATGGTGTCAATGTGTTTCAGGCTCTAACAGTGTCAGTGTCACGTAGGCTCTATGTGTCAGTGTTACAGGCTCAAACAATGTCAGCACGTTGATGCTTTAAAAGTATCAGTGTTTTGCAGGCTGTCACAATGTCAGTGTGTTGCAGGCATTAACATTTATAAGTGTGTTGGCAGGCTGCCACAATGTCAGTGTGTTGCAAGCTCAAACAGTTTCAGTGTATTGCATGCATTAACATTTGTAAGTGTATTGCAGGCTGTCACAATGTCAGTGTGTTGCAAGCTCTAACAGTGTCAGTGTGTTGCACGCATTAACATTTATAAGTGTGTTGCAGGCTGTCACAATGTCAGTGTGTTGCAAGCTCTAACAGGGTCAGTATATTGCACGCATTAACATTTGTCAGTGTGTTGCAGGAAGTCACAATGTCAGTGTATTGCAAGTTCTAACAGTGTCACTGTGTTGCACGCATTAACATTTGTCAGTGTGTTGCAGGCATAAAGAGTGTCAACGTGGGGTAGGTTATAACAGGATGACAACTCTGACCTGTTGTCATGGTGATGTGGTCATCGATGCTGGGCCCACTTCTATCAAGGCTTGCTATGCAAGGTCTGCTATGCTGACATATTGCCATGGTGATTTACTATGTTTGCACACATTTCCATGGCTGTCACAAAACTGGTATATGTATGATATATTCCTATTCCTGATTAGTTCTGTTGATTAGTTGCACATCTCTCATGTTGTTAAGTAACGTTGAAGTCTGAATGCAATATATATATATATTGTCCCATTATATTTTTGTGTAATGGGCTTCATGCTACAACCATACTTTGAAATTATTAATTCTTTAACATGTGCCAGTCCTAGTACTAGGGAGGTTACCAGCTCCTAGGTTTTTTTCATTTACTATTTTCTCCTTATGACTACAACATGCATGTTGAAGGTTTACTCCCTGATTAGGCTATCTTTGTTCTGATGGGCTGTATATTTTGGTGGGTTATTTTTATTCTGGTGGGTCAGCTGAATTCTGGTGGATTATCTTGATTTTGTTGGGGTGTCTTTATTTTGAAGACATGTCTGTATTCTGCTGAACTGTCGACTGAAATAGACGACAATTGTTTTGACTGGTTACAAATTTTTTGTCCACTCTTTGCTCAGCAAACTTTAAAACATTTCTTTTATTGAGTTATCATGTCAACCCTAGATAATATGACCTGTCACAGGTCATTCATTGCTTACTGCAGTTGATGTGACAAGATGGTAGCAACAATAGTGTACGTTGATAAACTATGTCCAGTGTTTTATGCATGGCACATGTGAGCCCATTTTCTGTTTATATTTATTGCTATGGACTGAGATCATAAAATTAACAGTTTGATATGTGTTTATGTATTAATCGTTAACAACCCAACATCCATGTAAGCTGATACCTAGGTGAACATACATTTGATGTGAACAAATAAAACTTGTTTTCCATGCAAATATAATAATAAAATTCAATGTGTTAACTTAATTATTACATTTTAACTTGCAGTCAACTTCAGTTGTATTCCTCATCTATTGATGCTGGTTATCTGCTTTCAGGGATTGTCTCTCACTCCCTCTCTCTCCCTTCCTCTCTTTTGAACTTTTGACATGTGTATAAAATATGTGTGGTGGCTGCTTCATACCATGGATGTGCACGCATTTCACTGTACTTAGAATGCTGTTATAACCATATAACACCTAATGTAGCTATTACATACTATTTACCATCTGTGCGCAATATGCCCCAGCAGTTGAGTAGTGACTGTAGTAATATAAGTTTGTCTGTAAAAGTACAACATTAACGTGTGTTGAACGCACAAAAACGACTATTTCATAAACATGACATCCTGTTGCTATGCTACATTCATTCCCAAGGCAGTCTAGATCCCATAAATAAATGCATATCTGAACAGCCAGAAGTGTTCGCGGGTGTAGTGAAGTTAGAATTATACACAGGTGAGTTACATATAAAGGTGGAGGAGTTTTAAGAATGCATGATCATGGTTTCATTTATATGGATATTTGTTGTTTATATGTAACAGAGTAACTAAGAAATTAGATCAACAGTAACATATTACCATGTAGTTTTATATTTATTCTCTAAACTCCGCTGGGAATGTTGATTGCTATTTACACAAATATTTCCATTCCCTTGGAAGAGAGATTGAAATTGAATGGAACATAATTGTCAAAACATTTCATAAATGGTAAGTTAAGTACTTTATAAATACAAAAAAACATTAATTAATGCATACAACAGTGCAACACTGTTATAAAGCCTTAGTAGCACAAAGCAGTGTACATACACACTGAGAAAACGATACATACTAACAGTTTTGAGCATATGCACGGGTTCACTAATTTGTCAGCAGATGGTTTAAGCCAAGTTAATACAATCCATATTCTTAATCTGTGCTATCACTGTCACGTTCACAACATCTTTCACTTTAGATGTGTTCACCATCTATTTCTTTTCAGGTACATTCTTCAACTCTTTCGCGTCACCAACATTCATTCCCTATCGGTATCTATCTCTCTTACCTCATTATCTGGCTCTATCACTCTTTATCTTTCTCCCTATCTCTCTTCAGCCACGTTCACTGTCACTATTCAGACATTTACACTATCCTCTCTTTCTTTCGATCTCTCATTCTCTCTCTCTCTCTGTCTCTGTCTCTGTCTCTGTCTCTGTCTCTGTCTCTGTCTCTGTCTCTGTCTCTGTCTCTGTCTCTGTCTCTGTCTCTGTCTCTGTCTCTGTCTCTGTCTCTGTCTCTGTCTCTGTCTCTCTCTCTCTCTCTCTCTCTCTCTGTCTCTCTCTCTTTGTATGTCTCTGTCTCTCTCTGTCTCTATCTCTCTCTCGCTGTCTGTCTGTCTCTCTCTCTCTGTCTCACTCTCATCAGCCACTCTCACCCACTTTACTCTCTTCTGTTGTGAACACCACCTTTCTCTCTCTCTCTCTCTCCTCTCTCTGTCTCTCTCTATCTCTCTCTCTGTCTCTCTCTCTCCCCAGCCAATCATGATATGTCGGATTGAAGTCTCCATTTTTCTTATAGCAGCAGTCTGAAAGATGAGGTTTCTTCAGCACATGGTCCACCACTGGGATATGGGCTTTACTTACATCCTTGACTTCTTGTAACTACCATACTTTGATATGGCTACTGCAGTCCTCAACATATTCCACGCTAACCTCTACAAGAGTTATGATTGTTGTGTAACTTGATAACCTGGCAGAACTCTGACGCTGGCCATATGATGCTGCCAGCGAGAAACATGTTATCTGCCTTCTTCTACAGCCCACATGTAGGTCTTACGTTGTACTTGTGTGAGTTGGATATTAACCGCTCTTTGTTTGGCAATCAAGATGCACAACATTTACAAAGAAACAATTGATATTCCTGCTTATGTATACAAGTAGTTCATTGCATTTCTAAAATACCACAAAACCAGCTAAACTTACTAAATGGAATCAATGTGTGTGCACACAACATGTAGTGTTTGCATAAGGAACACCAGCAGGGTATGAACCTGCCACACACAACACTGAACCGACATTACCCTAAACTATGCAAGTGAACAAAATGATTTAGAGAAACACTTGACAGGGCTTTAGTGTTAAAACAGTATTTTTATGTTTGCATTGTTCTAATGTTTTTTTTAATATTGTTTTGAAACAGTGGTCAAATAAAAACAAATTCTTCTTCTTTTATAATGAAAATGAAAATATGTAGGGATAAGATATCTTCGATATTTTCGTTATTTGTCATAGTGTTAGTTGTTATACTGATCAATGCACGTACTTTGTCACGTGTTGTGTACACGTATGAAAGTAAATAAATATTAATTTAACATTAATGAATATCTCATTGAAAAGATTATAACCAAAGGCTATACTAGATAACATATACATGTATAAATAAACGTAACCAAAGTTTAACAAGTATCTTAACATTGAATGATCGCAATTATTTATTCATCCATTGAATGTATTATTATTAATATATTATAGTTCGATTTATTTATTTATTTAGTGACGATTAAAGATGTAGTAGTATATGTAAATAGTAACAATTATTGTATCTTAGCTATTTACTATTTACGTACGTGCAACAAATTAACTAAAGCTTATCGTGAAGTTGAGATGTTGTGTACGATTAAAACAAAACAAAATGTGTTTTAAAGTTAAACATTAACTGCCTTGAATTAAATTAAATTAATATTTTTCTTAATACCTTAAAAATAACAGTCAATGTCACACATTTACCGTTTTAAAGAAAAACTTTGAAAAAGAAAAAAAGAGGGAATGAGGAAGTGGGAGACACTTGGTATATAGCCTGTAGTACAATCTAATGTAACTAGTTCAGCCAGAGATACCTCATCGGTTGCTCCTCATAACGTTCCCTGGCACGGTTTGTCACAATCCTTACTCCCTCACAACTGACCGACTTCCGCCGGAAGTGTTCCTATGGGAGGAAAATTACCTGGCCCAAACCCCGATTCGCCAGATCGGTTGTGACCTCCATAGGATGAGCGTCACTGGTAACCCCTTCCGCCACGTGCGGTCGGAACACTCAGTTGCAATGAAGGTAGCCATTTTGTTTGCTTATAAACCCATGTCGAGCCTTAGCTGGTGAAATTGTGGTGTCAACTTGTAAGACACGTAAGCTGATACATCTGACGTTATTTATGTTGCAGCATTACTTTATAACTTGGCTTATATGGCATACTATATCAAATGATACATCAAACATGTTAACATGCATAACTATAATTATTAATGTTGACTTATGCAGATTCATGGTTCTATAGCGGAAGTTGGGCAACAATATGGCGCACACATTGCCGACGTTTTCTCCTTCATAAAGTTAAATAAGGCATTATTTTTAAACGCAGATACATAATACAGTACATCCTACAGTGAATAATATAACTCGCATTGGTATATGAGAATTCATAATTTAAGATAATAAACCGAGATGGATTAAAACCTATTAGTTATTTGTTATTTTATATAATTAATAAATACAATGCTTACCTACGATTTATATCGACGTAAATCAGCAAGTGCATCTATTCATTACATATCAAATATGTTCCCAAGTAATGCTTTGATTAACGAGAAATGGGTTATCTGTGTAATTATATTCACAGTAGAGTGACGCTAAAATGTAGGCATAATGATAAAAAATGTAGTCTTAAGTATGCCTGCTGGTTTGACTATGCAAGTTAGCAATAAAGAATGTCGACACTGTACCACATGGCAATATATGTGATGTTCTACCCACAGTTGCATATTGCCGTTCTAAATACAATAACAACATTACACACATAGTCTACCCACCTTAAAGCAATTGTCTGTAGCAGTCGTCGTTCTCATTTTTGGCGTCTGGTTGTATATCCCAATGTTTGACGACTCCCAAACTGCAACTTGTGCAGCTCAATCGAGAACAACTGTCAAAGCGTCAAATGTGTATCGTTTGCTGAATACCATACAATACGCTGCACCCGACCCAACACGAACCATCCATAAACACGTCAAAGTTGGTCTTGTACTGAAAACCAGAAGAACTGCATTTCGAATACAACTGCACTTCGACGAATCCATGCTTTCGATCGAACGCTTAAGTCATTTGGTTGTAGCAACTCTCAGGTGCAACGCGACACAGGTTACTAATCATACGTTGTCAATGTGTGCTTGCGCGGGACCAAGAACATACCATTGTCGGAGGCCGCACGTCAGGCTAAGAATGTCCACAGCAGTGAAGCTTTGCATTGTCTGTGCTAATTGACAATGAAACATGTCAGGTATTACCGACGGACAAAACCCGGTTGCCTTGCACAAGTAGTTTCATTCTTCTTGTCGAGTGTGCAAATACCCATGACCGTACTGAATTGCGGCTTAATTAGAACGATGAGGGGGGGGGGTGAAAAGGATTGGTGGATGAAAATATGGAGGAAGAGTGGTGTAGAGGGAAAGTAATAAGGGAAATAGTAGAGATTAAAGGAAAGTGAGGGACAGGGACAGGGACAGGGACAGGGACAGGGACAGGGACAGGGACAGGGACAGGGACAGGGACAGGGACAGGGACAGGGACAGGAGCGGCCAGGCAGGGAGTAAGGGAGAGAGAAAATGTTTAGTATGCTTAAAGGAAGGGAGGTAAATTAGCATGGAGACAGACAAAGAGAGACAAACAACCAACTTGTTCTCTCTGACACATTCCGCATGAGAACGCTAAGGGATTGCAACGTCACTCATTTACTATTATATATTTCTTTCATCTATTTGCTAAAATGCAAAAGGAACGGTTTAAATAATAATCACAATGATATTCTGTGTGTGTGTGTGTGCGTGCGTGCGCGTGTGCGTCGTGCTAGCGTGTATGCGTGTGTGTGTGTTGAAACATATCCCTTTCCACCAATACTGTGATGTGTAATTAATAATTGTTGTGGTTGAAAAAATATAAATAACACAATCACAGTGGTATTCTATGTGTGTGTGTGTGTGTGTGTGTGTGTGTGTGTGTGTGTGTGTGTGAGTGTGTGTGTGTGTGTTTGTTTGTGTGTGTGTGTTTGTGTGTGTGTGTGCGCGCGCGCGCGTGTATGTGTTTGAGTGTGTGTGTGCGTGCGTGCGTGCGTTTGTGCATGCGGGCGTGTGTGGTAGCGTATATGAGTGTGTATGTTGAAACATATCCCTTTTCACCAATACTGTGATGAGTAATTGGTAACTGTTGTGGTTGAAAATAAAAAGAATTACATCTTCCCAAGGGACATGCTTCGCAGTAAATGGTTTAGAGTGGTGGGAGGTCATGCAAGCTTTATGAAACTTGTCACAGCCGGAGCCATTCTTACTATTTATCGTGTAGGCCTAGTCGGAAAGATAAACAGGCATTGATGAAGTGCGAGTAGAAATGCTGGCGGTGGCTGAGCGAGTTGGAAAATGATCGACAACAAAAATTGCTGAACACCTGCAAGAGAGAGGGGAAGTTCACAGAGGAATGCATACTGGGGCTGATAGTCTGAATATAGAAACGAAACGGAGATGTGCATGGCCCACGAAAAATAGAAGCACTACGTTGCTAAGGCATGTGTTGAATATTCTGGAAAGAATCGTGGATGGCAGAGTAAGAGCAGTAGTGTAAGGGGAATCGTTGAAGAACAGCTGGAGATTAGAAAAGGAAGAGGAACAACGGATGGGATGTTTGCCCTGAGTTAGCTTGTTGAGAAGAAACTGGAAGGACACGAGGATATGGCAATTAGATTCATAGACCTGGAAAATACCAAGAGAAATGACAATGGGAACACTGATGTGGATAGAGGTCCCGGGGGGGGGGGTCAGATTGGTGGAGGGGAGAAGATCAGGGATCTGTGTGGACCGGGAGTGTCAGGAGAGTCAGGAGAGTCCAAAGTAAATGTTGGTCTGACACTGGGGAGCGCCTTGTGCCCCTTGTTGTTTATCGCTGTTGTGGAATTGATAAGCAGAAAGATTTGTATAAAAGTCGTACTCCAAAAACTATCGTACGCAGGTGGCCTGGCAGTGGTGGAGGATGGGGAAGCAAATCTCCAATAACAGTTGATTGAGTGGAAAGATATTTTCAGCAGACATGGATTGAGAGTACGCTTGGTTAAGACGGAGGTAATGTGAGTGGGATATAGAAGGAAAGAGTTATAAATAAACCAGGAGCCGTATTCACTTCGCCCGATTAAGCCTTCCTACCCGGATGTAACGCTATCCGCCGGATAACGGCACGTGATTCAGTATTCTTTTACTATCGGCGGTTACGTCATTTACCTCTGGGTAGTTTGTCTGCTCGACATGAACATGGCTCTTGGATGGGAAGAACCTTAAGCAAAGAGACAGTTTTGCCTACCTGGGTGGAGCGATGTGTGGGGTTAACAGTTCGCCAATCTCACAAATGGAAAACCTTTAGAATGTGGCTTAGGCGTTGGCGTGGGTGTTCAGTTAACAAAAGGTAAAGGTAACTTCTTATATAGCGCAGTATCAATTCCTCAGAAAAATGTGTCCACTTATAAAGTGTCACCCTGCAATATGTGCTGTGTGGCTCCATTTGGTACACAGGGAGTCTTACCTCACTACCCAACAAATAAAAAAGGTTGAAAAATTGAAAACAATGGCATATCCATTTCTTTGGAACAGTAAACCCGTGGCTTTGAAAAGAGAATCACTACTAAACACATTTGCTGACGAAGGTCTTGACATTGTAGATATTAGAACTAAAATATAATCTCTATCGGTCACACAAGTTCTGCAATTAATTAAAGAGCATAGAGCCAAATGGACCTTCTTAGCAGTGTATTGGCTAGGTATACACCTTAAAGAGTATATAGTTCTGCACCGCCTTTACCCACCTTAAATGTCATGGTGCTGGTTCACGTCCGGGTAGTCTAGTCGCAGAGACAACCCGTCAATCGATGCCTTTTCGAAAACTGTCAATGTTATTAGTAATCTCATTTCTTTCAAATTAAACCATTGCTTAGAACTGTATCAGCTTAGAACATGTTAAATGCGCTTCTTTCGTGTTTGACTTGCTCCCCGCAACATAATCGGCACATCCCATGATCGTTCGACAGACAGTCACACGTGCGTGGACAGCAAGTCTCTGCCACGCCCCACGACCGTCGCCTGGTACAAAATTACGCAACATGTACTGGAGCGCCAGCGACCGATGTCGCTTCGATCGGCGCAGCAAGTTGTCGGCCGGCCGCATCTATTCAAACCACACTCATTCAAACGGATCGTGTTTACAAACACGCCGAACGCTGATATAACCATGCGTAATATATATATATATATATATATATATATATATATATATATATATATATATATATATATATATATATATATATATATAATAATTTGTGCACACATGTTATTACAACTGCGCTATTTTACCCAAAATAGCCTTTAAATAGATCATTTACGAAAAGGTATGCATAGTTAGTGCGTTCAGGTACTCCCAACGAAAATTAAAATTATCAAAGATGAGACGATCGCTCTATTAGATATCATTGAAACTATTTATTATCGAACAACTTATAAAAATAAACTATACGATACTTTATAAGCTGCTAGATAATATTTTTTTTGGCACTTATCACCATAATCGGGCCTAACAAGCATATGAGACGGTTCACCATCACATGCATGCAATACTTCAAGATGGTCGACGATCTTCCGTGTGGCGATTGAGACTTCTTTCTTTTTCGGTTTGGGATGCAGATTGTTGACGACGAAGACGCCACATAGGACCAGTTCAGTATGTCGGTGGTAGGGAAGCCCATTGTTTCCCGCAGCCAGTTGTTACAATGACAATCACGAACACTTCTAAG
>OZ024865.1:40721699-40764199 GCA_964017155.1 Oasisia sp. SBJ-2009
TCTGCCTGCCTGCCTGCCTGCCTGCCTGCCTGCCTGCCTGCCAGCCTGCCTGCCTGCCTGCCTGCCTGCCAGCCTGCCTGCCTGCCTGCCTGCCTGCCTGCCTGCCTGCCTGCCTGCCTGCCTGCCTGCCTGCCTGACAGCCTGCCTGACAGCCTGCCTGACAGCCTGCCTGACAGCCTGCCTGACAGCCTGCCTGACAGCCTGCCTGACAGCCTGCCTGACAGCCTGCCTGACAGCCAGCCACCCAGCCAGTGATTATGACAACTACCGAGATGTCAATGTCATTACACATTGCATGATAGAATGTTGCTATGGTGATAGACGTTCTAGATATATTGTTACTCATCCAATGACAGAATAATGTTCTAGTGCCAATTAATCTACAAAACACAATACTAATGGAAAAAGATTCTGATCAGCTTGGTAATGTATTCTCTTTTGACCAATCCCAAATGTGACTTAGATAGTGACCTTGATAGTTAAAATGAGCATACATGATATACCGGGTAGCTCATATATGACAGATCCTAGTGGCATTAATGACCTAACCATTGTCAGTGCATTGTTTACAATTTCCTGACACATACAATATAACTAATTATTTTATAATGTCATGACGTTTTCAGTAGTATAAGTCTGTTCCGTGTTTGTGTCAGCTGATCAACTGTCAACGTCACCGGTCAGTTGGCAGCTCTTACCAGCTCTTTATCCTCCTGTGTCAGAACTCTAAAAGCACATTACTTCCGTCATAATTTTGTTTTCTCATTTTAACTCCACTTTCTTTTTTATTACACCAGAAATATTATAGTGAGGAAACTGTTTAAATGTCGTAGTATAAGTGATGGATGTATTCAGTAGGATATTCTTAGTTATTAACAAACACATGCATGTGCATACACACATGAAGGCATGCAGGCACACACACATGTACACAAACACACACACAGCACAAAGACATGTACACATACGTACACACACAAGCACATAAGGCAAGTACGTGCACACAAATGTAAATTAATACACAAACAAACACACACATAAATGTAGATATAACCAGTTGTTTACATTGTTTTTTTTCTGGAATAATTTGATTGTGGTGATGTACAGATTCAGCTACCTGGTAAATTTCTAACTCTCGCTCCTCAGAAGCACATACCACTGTCTTAGAGGGGTCTCTGTGATACAGGCGATGATGGTGTCAATGTGTTTCAGGCTCTAACAGTGTCAGTGTCACGTAGGCTCTATGTGCCAGTGTTACAGGCTCAAACAATGTCAGCACGTTGACGCTTTAAAAGTATCAGTGTTTTGCAGGCTGTCACAATGTCAGTGTGTTGCAGGCATTAACATTTATAAGTGTGTTGGCAGGCTGTCACAATGTCAGTGTGTTGCAAGCTCAAACAGTTTCAGTGTATTGCATGCATTAACATTTGTAAGTGTATTGCAGGCTGTCACAATGTCAGTGTGTTGCAAGCTCTAACAGTGTCAGTGTGTTGCACGCATTAACATTTATAAGTGTGTTGCAGGCTGTAACAATGTCAGTGTGTTGCAAGCTTTAACAGGGTCAGTATATTGCACGCATTAACATTTGTCAGTGTGTTGCAGGAAGTCACAATGTCAGTGTATTGCAAGTTCTAACAGTGTCACTGTGTTGCACGCATTAACATTTGTCAGTGTGTTGCAGGCATAAAGAGTGTCAACGTGGGGTAGGTTCTAACAGGATGACAACTCTGACCTGTTGCCATGGTGATGTGGTCATCGATGCTGGGTCCACTTCTATCAAGGCTTGCTATGCAAGGTCTGCTATGCTGACATATTGCCATGGTGATTTACTATGTTTGCACACATTTCCATGGCTGTCACAAAACTGGTATATGTATAATATATTCCTATTCCTGATTAGTTCTGTTGATTAGTTGCACATCTCTCATGTTGTTAAGTAACGTTGAAGTCTGAATGCAATATATATATATATATTGTCCCATTATATTTTTGTGTAATGGGCTTCATGCTACAACCATACTTTGAAATTATTAATTCTTTAACATGTGCCAGTCCTAGTACTAGGGAGGTTGCCAGCTCCTAGGTTTTTTCATTTACTATTTTCTCCTTATGACTACAACATGCATGTTGAAGGTTTACTCCCTGATTAGGCTATCTTTGGTCTGATGGGCTGTGTATTTTGGTGGGTTATCTTTATTCTGGTGGGTCAGCTGAATTCTGGTGGATTATCTTGATTTTGTTGGGGTGTCTTTATTTTGAAGACATGTCTGTATTCTGCTGAACTGTCGACTGAAATAGACGACAATTGTTTTGACTGGTTACAAATTTTTTGTCCACTCTTTGCTCAGCAAACTTTAAAACATTTCTTTTATTGAGTTATCATGTCAACCCTAGATAATATGACCTGCCACAGGTCATTCATTGCTTACTGCAGTTGATGTGACAAGATGGTAGCAACAATAGTGTACGTTGATAAACTATGTCCAGTGTTTTATGCATGGCACATGTGAGCCCATTTTCTGTTTATATTTATTGCTATGGACTGAGATCATAAAATTAACAGTTTGATATGTGCTTATGTATTAATCGTTAACAACCCAACATCCATGTAAGCTGATACCTAGGTGAACATACATTTGATGTGAACAAATAAAACTTGTTTTCCATGCAAATATAATAATAAAATTCAATGTGTTAACTTAATTATTACATTTTAACTTGCAGTCAACTTAAGTTGTATTCCTTATCTATTGATGCTGGTTATCTGCTTTCAGGGATT
This sequence comes from Oasisia sp. SBJ-2009, assembly GCA_964017155.1. Lineage (NCBI taxonomy): Eukaryota > Metazoa > Annelida > Polychaeta > Sabellida > Siboglinidae > Oasisia > Oasisia sp. SBJ-2009. Next base: position 40,724,479 of record OZ024865.1, read on the forward strand.
GTCTCTCACTCCCTCTCTCTCCCTTCCTCTCTTTTGAACTTTTGACATGTGCATAAAATATGTGTGGTGGCTGCTTCATACCATGGATGTGCACGCATTTCACTGTACTTAGAATGCTGTTATAACCATATAACACCTAATGTAGCTATTACATACTATTTACCATCTGTGTGCAATATGCCCCAGCAGTTGAGTAGTGACTGTAGTAATATAGGTTTGTCTGTAAAAGTACAACATTAACGTGTGTTGAACGCACAAAAACGACTATTTCATAAACATGACATCCTGTTGCTATGCTACATTCATTCCCAAGGCAGTCTAGATCCCATAAATAAATGCATATCTGAACAGCCAGAAGTGTTCGCGGGTGTAGTGAAGTTAGAATTATACACAGGTGAGTTACATATAAAGGTGGAGGATTTTTAAGAATGCATGATCATGGTTTCATTTATATGGATATTTGTTGTTTATATGTAACAGAGTAACTAAGAAATTAGATTAACAGTAACATATTACCATGTAGTTTTATATTTATTCTCTAAACTCCGCTGGGAATGTTGATTGCTATTTACACAAATATTTCCATTCCCTTGGAAGAGAGATTGAAATTGAATGGAACATAATTGTCAAAACATTTCATAAATGGTAAGTTAAGTACTTTATAAATACAAAAAAAAGATTAATTAATGCATACAACAGTGCAACACTGTTATAAAGCCTTAGTAGCACAAAGCAGTGTACATACACACTGAGAAAACGATACATACTAACAGTTTTGAGCATATGCACGGGTTCACTAATTTGTCAGCAGATGGTTTAAGCCAAGTTAATACAATCCATATTCTTAATCTGTGCTATCACTGTCACGTTCACAACATCTTTCACTTTAGATGTGTTCACCATCTATTTCTTTTCAGGTACATTCTTCAACTCTTTCGCGTCACCAACCAAATTCATTCCCTATCGGTATCTATCTCTCTTACCTCATTATCTGGCTCTATCACTCTTTATCTTTCTCCCTATCTCTCTTCAGCCACGTTCACTGTCAATATTCAGACATATACACTATCCTCTCTTTCTTTCGATCTCTCATTCTCTCTCTCTCTCTGTCTCTGTCTCTCTCTCGCTCTCTCGCTCTCTCGCTCTCTCTCTCTCTCTCTCTCTCTCTCTCTCTCTCTCTCTCTCTGTCTCTCTCTCTTTGTATGTCTCTGTCTCTCTCTGTCTCTCTCTCTCTCTCTCTCTCTCTCTCTCTCTCTCTCTCTCTGTCTCTCTCTCCCCCCAGCCAATCATGATATGTCGGATTGAAGTCTCCATTTTTCTTATAGCAGCAGTCTGAAAGATGAGGTTTCTTCAGCACATGGTCCACCACTGGGATATGGGCTTTACTTACATCCTTGACTTCTTGTAACTACCATACTTTGATATGGCTACTGCAGTCCTCAACATATTCCACGCTAACCTTTACAAGAGTTATGATTGTTGTGTAACTTGATAACCTGGCAGAACTCTGACGCTGGCCATATGATGCTGCCAGCGAGAAACATGTTATCTGCCTTCTTCTACAGCCCACATGTAGGTCTTACGTTGTACTTGTGTGAGTTGGATATTAACCGCTCTTTGTTTGGCAATCAAGATGCACAACATTTACAAAGAAACAATTGATATTCCTGCTTATGTATACAAGTAGTTCATTGCATTTCTAAAATACCACAAAACCAGCTAAACTTACTAAATGGAATCAATGTGTGTGCACACAACATGTAGTGTTTGCATAAGGAACACCAGCAGGGTATGAACCTACCACACACAACACTGAACCGACATTACCCTAAACTATGCAAGTGAACAAAATGATTTAGAGAAACACTTGACAGGGCTTTAGTGTTAAAACAGTATTTTTATGTTTGCATTGTTCTAATGTTTTTTTTAAATATTGTTTTGAAACAGTGGTCAAATAAAAACAAATTCTTCTTCTTTTATAATGAAAATGAAAATATGTAGGGATAAGATATCTTCGATATTTTCGTTATTTGTCATAGTGTTAGTTGTTATACTGATCAATGCACGTACTTTGTCACGTGTTGTATACACGTATGAAAGTAAATAAATATTAATTTAACATTAATGAATATCTCATTGAAAAGATTATAACCAAAGGCTATACTAGATAACATATACATGTATAAATAAACGTAACCAAAGTTTAACAAGTATCTTAACATTGAATGATCGCAATTAGTTATTCATCCATTGAATGTATTATTATTAATATATTATAGTTCGATTTATTTATTTATTTAGTGACGATTAAAGATGTAGTAGTATATGTAAATAGTAACAATTATTGTATCTTAGCTATTTACTATTTACGTACGTGCAACAAATTAACTAAAGCTTATCGTGAAGTTGAGATGTTGTGTACGATTAAAACAAAACAAAATGTGTTTTAAAGTTAAGCATTAACTGCCTTGAATTAAATTAAATTAATATTTTTCTTAATACCTTAAAAATAACAGTCAATGTCACACATTTACCGTTTTAAAGAAAAACTTTGAAAAAGAAAAAAAGAGGGAATGAGGAAGTGGGAGACACTGGGTATATAGCCTGTAGTACAATCTAATGTAACTAGTTCAGCCAGAGATACCTCATCGGTTGCTCCTCATAACGTTCCCTGGCACGGTTGGTCACAATCCTTACTCCCTCACAACTGACCGACTTCCGCCGGAAGTGTTCCTATGGGAGGGAAATTACCTGGCCCAAACCCCGATTCGCCAGATCGGTTGTGACCTCCATAGGATGAGCGTCACTGGTAACCCCTTCCGCCACGTGCGGTCGGAACACTCAGTTGCAATGATGGTAGCCATTTTGTTTGCGCTATAAACCCATGTCGAGCCTTAGCTGGTGAAATTGTGGTGTCAACTTGTAAGACACGTAAGCTGATACATCTGACGTTATTTATGTTGCAGCATTACTTTATAACTTGGCTTATATGGCATACTATATCATATGATACATCAAACATGTTAACATGCATAACTATAATTATTAATGTTGACTTATGCAGATTCTTGGTTCTATAGCGGAAGTTGGGCAACAATATGGCGCACACATTGCCGACGTTTTCTCCTTCATAAAGTTAAATAAGGCATTATTTTTAAACGCAGATACATAATACAGTACATCCTACAGTGAATAATATAACTCGCATTGGTATATGAGAATTCATAATTTAAGATAATAATAAACCGAGATGGATTAAAACCTATTAGTTATTTGTTATTTTATATAATTAATAAATACAATGCTTACCTACGATTTATATCGACGCAAATCAGCAAGTGCATCTATTCATTACATATCAAATATGTTCCCAAGTAATGCTTTGATTAACGAGAAATGGGTTATCTGTGTAATTATATTCACAGTAGAGTGACGCTAAAATTTATGCATAATGATAAAAAATGTAGTCTTAAGTATGCCTGCTGGTTTGACTATGCAAGTTAGCAATAAAGAATGTCGACACTGTACCACATGGCAATATATGTGATGTTCTACCCACAGTTGCATATTGCCGTTCTAAATACAATAACAACATTACACACATAGTCTACCTACCTTAAAGCAATTGTCTGTAGCAGTCGTCGTTCTCATTTTTGGCGTCTGGTTGTTTATCCCAATGTTTGACGACTCCCAAACTGCAACTTGTGCAGCTCATTCGAGAACAACTGTCAAAGCGTCAAATGTGTATCGTTTGCTGAATACCATACAATACGCTGCACCCGACCCAACACGAACCATCCATAAACACGTCAAAGTTGGTCTTGTACTGAAAACCAGAAGAACTGCATTTCGAATACAATTGCACTTCGACGAATCCATGCTTTCGATCGAACGCTTAAGTCATTTGGTTGTAGCAACTCTCAGGTGCAACGCGACACAGGTTACTAATCATACGTTGTCAAAGTGTGCGTTCTTGCGCGGGACCAAGAATATAGCATTGTCGGAGGCCGCACGTCAGGCTAAGAATGTCCAAGGCAGTGGTTGCCTTGTTACGGCTTCCACCACTGCACTTCTCTGTCTTCTTTATGTTTCTGCAGTAACATTCAGTTTTACTGCCAGTAAGTATTATATTCACATTGAACATCAGCAGGGGATAAATGAATATTTTTACAAACCTGTCAAAATAGTATTTATCCAATGTGATGTGAAATTGTTATGTTTATTAATATGTGTTAGACAACACTGTAATCCGGAGGCCGAGTAACGGTCCGTATTACGCCAAGCAATGCATGGTGAATTTGCAGGGGTGACCCCGTAGCTTAAGCTACATCCTTCTGTGTTGGATCTCTGAGCTGCAGCGAGTGTTTTGTAAACAGAGCCAACACAGAGGTTAATTTTCTTCCCCATCATCCTCCCCTTTCTGCCCCTTATTTTTGATGTGTTGTTTCCTGTATAGTAGGTGGGGTATAACATTGCCCCCACCATTGCTACTTTTATATTGTCATTTTATAATTGTTTACCTAAGCCATGAGCATCATTGTATAGGCAGTTAGCATCTATGCATATGTATTGTATTTTCCTGTTGAAAACCTTGCTGCTAACCTATTACGTTATCACGGTTTTATATGGTGTTAGTACAATTATTAAATGACCTTTATCGACAATTACTCTTTGTGTGTTCTGTAGCAAACTAGCTCAGGGTTCTGCCAGTATGTATTATATTCACATTGAACATCAGCAGGGGATAAATACGTTTATGTATGCAATTGCTATTTTAAGCCAAGTTGGTTGTCTTTCACAACTTGTACAACACTTTATTTAGCACAGTACTTCGGATGTATTTAGAAACAAATCTTCCAGTTTCTCATTCATGTCACTGATGAACTGGTCATTTCTGTGAATGGTGACAACTTTGTGGCCTCTACGAGCCCACACCACCAAGTGACACCACTGTCTGCCAGTACACATCATTGCACCCATAATGTGGTATATGTAAATATGATTTGATTTGAGGGCCAACCGGTCATTAAACACATAAAGGTATGGCACAGAAATGGGCGTCACATTTTGGTCCCTGGGTGTGTAAGGACACTTCACCTCTACCAAGCCATCATCACCCACCAACCCATCTGGAGAACGTGCAAGATACGGAGCATTTCTACACACCACAATGACACTGCTTCTGACCACCACCTTCTTGTTTGCCATGTAGTCTGTTAATGCAGTTCCCTCGTACTTTTCCCCATGTTTGATTGGCTCTGTACTGAGGTGTCTGTACTGTGTGAATGAGTGTGCTAACTTAACGAAGTGTGTTGCTTGTGTTGCTGTACATATGCGCTTGAGTGAAGAGGCGTATTCCTTTTCTCCCGCCAATTTTTGTTTCAGCTTTGTCCCCTTGTTTCGAGTTCTATAGTGTGTATTTGCTCGTCTTAAATTGCTGTAATCTGTAGGTGTTCTAGTATGTATGTCTCGTTATCTTTTCTACGTAGTGATGGTCATGAAAAACAGTATGGCCATTGGCAGGGAGGTACGTTTGTAACATTGACATTTCTTGAACATTCACGCCTCGTCCCAGCGTATCGACAACTGTTGAAGAGAGTCAAGCCGACCAAGGTCGAGGTTCGACAATGCAGCTCCAGGGATCTCTGGCTTGCACAGATTGGGGTGTGTTTGCACCCGATTCAGCGAACCTAAATGAAAATGCTTCTATCATTACGGACTACATTACCTTTTGCATGGACTCTACCATTCCAATGAAAACTGTGACTGTTTATCCTAATTCAAAGCCTTGGATCACGTCTGATATAAAAAACACGCTTAAGGAAAAACAACTCGCATACCGCACTAAGGACATACACACAATGAAAAATGCACACAGACAGCTACAAACAGAAATCTCGCAAGCAAAACAAAGGTATCGTGAAAAGGTTGAAAATGAGTTTAGCTGCATGAACACTAAACAGGCCTTTGCGCACTTGAAAAAGATGTCAGGTCGTGTTGACAGATTATCTGTCCCTTCAACTACTGATCCATTGAAATTTGCTTCAGACTTAAATTTGTTTTATAACAGATTTGACACCCGTGATTTTTCTATTGAGTGTGAGTCGCTCCTAGCTGCTGGCCCTTTACCCGTACCAGGTGATTTTGACATTTCTACCGTGGATGTCACAAATCAGTTCAAAAAGTCTAAGGCTAATAAAGCTCCTGGTCCAGATGGCATTCCAGGCCGCTTACTTAAAGAGTATGCAATTGAGTTAGGTCCGGTATTTCAGCCACTGTTTAAACAGTCTGTGGATACAGGTGTGATTCCTACCATCTGGAAAACGTCTATAGTGGTACCCGTCCCTAAAGTGTCATCACCGTCAGAGTTAAACCACTTCAGACCTGTGGCCCTAACGTCCATCGTCATGAAATGTTTTGAAAGACTGATTTTGTCTCACATTCTCCCACATGTTCAATCTCAACTGGACCCATATCAGTTCGCTTACCGTTCAAGAAGAGGCACTGACGATGCAATAGCTTGTCTTCTACACAAACTATTCGAACACGTGGAGACAGCTGGTAACTATGCTCGAATCCTATTTATAGATTTCAGTTCAGCATTTAATACAATACAAAGGCATGTCATGATTGGTAAACTACAGAAACTAGAAGTTCCAGCCGCATTTGTTCACTGGGTTTTCAATTTCCTAAGTAATCGCCCGCAGTGTGTTCGAGTGGGTGACATAAAGTCACCAGTGATTGTTAGCAACACAGGTGCGCCTCAGGGTTGTGTCCTGAGCCCATTTGTGTACACTTTGTATACAAATGACTGTCGGAGTGTGAATCCATCTACCCAATATGTGAGGTTTTCTGATGATACAGCCATGCTCGCTCTTTTGAGTGATTTTGTCTCATACCAGTCATATGTTTCTTCTGTGGTACGTTTCTCGAGTTGGTGCAGTAACAATTTTCTATATCTGAATGTTTCCAAAACCAAAGAAATGTGCATTGACTTCCGTCGAAATAGAACTGTCAATAGTCCTATTGTCATCAACGGTGAACCTGTGGAACAGGTTGATTCTTTCAAGTACCTCGGTGTTATCTTAGATGAAAAATTGTCATTTACAAATCATGTTACAGCCGTGCAGAAAAAGTCTCAGCAGCGACTGCACGTTCTTCGAAAGTTACGAGCTTTCTACGTTGATCCACTACTTCTTCTACGTCTTTACCGTAGCATAATTGAACCTCTCATAACCTACTGCAGCATTTGTTAAACTACCCTGCTCTTTCGGTGAAAAACCGTAACAGGCTTCTGAAAATCTCACACGTTTCCGCCAAGATCATTGGCTTGCCTACACCAATGCTCTCCCAAATAATTGACCATGCAATTTTGAAGAAAGCTCGTGCTGTCGCTACTGAGTCTGATCACCCGCTCTCTACGTTCTTCCATGTACTTCCGTCTCGAAGGAGATACCGTTGTATAAAATGTAAAACATCTCGCTATAGCAGGAGTTTTGTGCCTGTGGCCATTAGAATGTTGAATTGTTGATTCATATTGCTGTCAACCGGTTGAACTGTTCTTATAGTGGATACATCTGGAATTCACTTGCATTTTGTTGTGACCATCCCACATATTGTAGATCATGAGTTGTACAATGCATATCCTTTTTAAGGACAATAAAGTGATTGATTGATTGATTGATTGATTGATTGATTGATTGATTGATTGTTAATAATCACATTCCTGAAAAGATCGTCATATTCAGCATCAGGCATATCATCTGCTGGACTTGGATCTAGGTCCAACACACGCTGCAGACTGCCACTAGGGCTCAACTTTAAATGTTCCATCTTCACAGGAGAGCCAGTGTTTTTTTACGTGATGAAATGTATGCACCTTCTGCGTACAAGTTTCGGAATATACGATTCCCTCTGCGGTCGTTGATAGTGCATACAGTATGACACATACATGTTTACAATGGGCCTCTGGACCCCTCCCTACCCCACACTCGCAATTGGCTCTCCCGCACAACACCACAAACATCCAGCTTTACGTCTACCATGTATACAGTTGATTTCTTCATTTCGGCGCACACTAGTCCACAGACGAAGGTACCTGCACTACAGTTTGCAGCCCGACTCGAGCGCAGAAACCTGGCCCGGCACATGTCTTCTGGCTTACTTGACATGTCAGCATCAAACAGCTGCATGTAAACTACCATTAATTCCTCAGTCACAGATGGGAGCTGGAAAATATAACAATTAAAAGTGATGAATTATTATAATTTATAATTATGTTCCTATTTTAGATGAGCACTACTTAGTCCACTCTCCACTTAATTGCTTCTGTTTCATCAGTTACTTAGCACTCAGCTGTATGAAGTTTCCATCTAGTAACCCCAAGTGCCTCGTTTGGTCATAAAAGCAAGCCCAAGCTGTGTTACATAACATCGATGGAGCTCACTCACATATTAGTTTATTTACTGGTGTGGATAATTGGGACACTTCAAACAACTGCCTAGACTGGACAGGAAGTTTACTTTGAAATTGTTGTGTAATGAAACTGCTGGGACATTCACCAACATAGGCCTACCTTAAATAACAGTATGGTACTACCCGTTGATATGAGATGTTATTCTGTATAATGAAGTGGCCCCTTGTTTAAGAAGAAATAAGGCTATGACATAAATATAATACATACTGCACCGTCACTGTTGATGTCTCGATATGATAACATGTTTGGGGCTGACATCACAAACGAATCTGCTATTGGTTTTTGACCAAAGTCTTGGTTGCGGACGTATGATTCAAGCCTGCCAAATTGTCACATATCGCGGTTGATAACAGAAATACACCAAAACAATTTCCAGTAATAGTTGGTGTTCGTGGAATGTAATATTAAACAGTGTCATAAGCATCGACCACGCTAGCATTACAATTACACCTGCACAATTTTTTCAAAAGTCAATGTAAGCAAATGATCACGACTTTTTGACAAGAAGCAAAATCAAAGGCAAAACCTGAACAGGTTTTCTGTCCAGACCCCATTGCGCAGGTTAGCACTGTAACTGTTTGACAGCTGTTAGTAACAGCTGTCAAAAATAGAAAACTGAGTTACATTTTAGAATATACATCCTGAACCGTATTAATTTAATGTTAACACGGTTTTCTAACTTAGAACTGGTCTTATTGCAAAATGCCCACCCATATTAAACAATTCATAGTACATTTCACGTAGTCAGTGATATCACAAACATATATTATCGCCCACACAATGACACATACCTTTCAACAAGATCAGCTTTTCTTCCGTTCAGTTTAGCATTTCTACTTCCTAATTCCCCTTTCAGTTGAGGAATCTTCATCTCTTCAAAATCATTGTTTGCCATAATTATACTGACAGAATTGGTGATAAAAGTAAATGTTGAACAAAGAGGCTATTAAATGCGTTGACAGCTGCACGTGACAATCAACAAGTGGACCGGCTATCCCTGGCGCCCCCTGGTGGGTAGTTGCCTGACAATCTCCCATTGTGTGTAATAGGGCGTGAAACTCTCGCGCGCGAAAACGAGGCTGGGGACAATTGGGGGCAGGAGGTCCATATTCTCCCTGTTAACGTATAGGACTTCGTTTTGTTTTTGGTTGTAATAATCGAACTGTTTCAGTCTAACTATTTCAGTTATACTGTCCGAAGGATTATTACAAGCAGAAGTAGTGGAACACTTTGCCGGTGACAATGCTCACTGAAATCATGAATTGTAATCGATTATTATGGTGGTTGCCATGGCAATAGCGGCAAGTACTTGTTTTTGGCGATCTTGACTAATAATGAAAAGTGCCATTTTTTGCGCAGTACAACCTGTTTGGGGCAAACGTATACATGTGTTATGATTATGTGCATTTAGGCAACTTGTCAGATATAAGTGCTTATCGAAACCACAACGTACAGCAATGTGAAATGCAAATCCTGGAAAAGACACACACGACCTAACATTGTGGGGAATGTCTATTGTCTGCACTACGCAAATCGCTATATGTCTATGATAGTGAGGTAAACTCAATATTAAATCGGGCATTTGAGATAAAAAAAAAGGTACAACACAAGATATTTATGACCTGATTTTCCTAGTATTCATCAGTCGGAAGTTACAACTGTCATCCATCGAATATTATTCTTAATGTCCAGTCCCCAATCAGCTCCAGTCGTGTGGAGATTCGCCATGTATCGTGACCCACTTACGGGCCCTATTGACAAACTCGAACCTTCCCGTAAGCTGTGAGAACTGGCACTATCGGGGTATCCCAGTTAGAGTACCGCACTGGCTCAATCACCTTCGTTTGCACCAACCTGTCTAGTTCTTCCTCTACCTTCCAGTGCGTACGGAACTGACCTTAGTTTAAAAAAACTTGGGTGGGTGGTCGCACACGATATAAATCTTGGCAGTGGTTCCCTTCACCATACCCAATCCTTCCCCAAAAGTGTGCATGTTTCTCCAACAGTCTTAATACAGATCCTTGCATGCGGCATACTTTCTGCCAGTTCAACATGATATGTTAAAGCCACGGCAGACCGAACAAAGCCGCTTTTGCAAATTCACCTCCTGATCTTCATACTGTACATGTACCATGATATTTCCCGCCAGATCCTCTGTCTGGTTCTCATATGTCTTCAGGATTATACACGCCGGTAATAGGGGCAAGTGGCTCAAATGTTTCTTGTGCATGTTTCCTGTGGCAGCAGCGACACATCTTCTGCAGTGTCTGGCTGTATATCAAACTTGGCATTACAGTGCACACGGGCACTCTAATGCCACTGCTCTTCAGTGCATCCAATCGTGCGTGTTGTACACCATGAAGTGGTCGTCTTGTTCGTCGGGTGACTCCTCAGTCTCAGAAGGCACCCTTGATTTGTCTTTGCGGGCCTTTGATTTCACAATATGTCCTGTCTTGCCATATAGGAAACATCTTCCGAATTTGAACTTGCATGCTCGTGGCGAAAGCTTGCTGACACAACGCCAACATTGTTGTCTTGATGCCTGCTGGCTTTGTTTTCCGAAAATATTGACCTGTCTGGGATATCTTTCCTCACTCTGTTTCGGAGCGACTCTCACTCAATTAACGTTCTCACTGGAAGATGCGCCAACATTGGCGCCGCCTGGTGAATGGAACTACATAAATCGGACATTACCTGATAAATGTCCCTTCCCACTTCACTTTGGAATATCAAATCTCGTCTGGTTTGCTCACATGCTGCGTCAGCCCAATGTCATCACCCAAAAATATCATCTTTAGCCGCTCAATGTCAGGTTTCTTACAACTGACAGCGCCTCTGATATGTGCACTGGGTTAATGGGAACTTCCTTGTATATCCTCGTCGCCAGTAAATGTCTCTAGTAAGGAAAACATTCTCGGTGTCGAACATAACAACTTTATTAAACATGGCAGGCTGGCAGACGACTACGCGGGAACTAGCCTCGATTACCCAGGCTCCATGAGGTGGCAGCACTTGTAAGCCCTTTCACTCTGTCTGGGGAATTAATGAGCAGCGATTGTAACCGCCAGGGCGGCCTTACCTCAGATTAGGATACAGACGCTGATTGACTCTCAGGCCGAATTTGAAAAAACAAAGTAAATAACGATACTTTTTAAATCAGATAATATAAAAACTATTCAAAATTAACCTTATACTAACACAAAAATAAATAGAAACACAAATTTGCAGTTGTTTATAAAATAGGAATTCCGGCAGGATCAACCAGTATCCGTGAGGTAGTAGCATTGTTTAGCAATTCGCGGATGATTTTCAAAAGCCGGCAAAGTCGCCAGAGTGTCTTGCGAATACAAAGGATCAAATCAAACTACGATACCTTAGCACACTACTAATATTGAAGGTGTAATTATATAAATATGGTTCTTACGAGACGACAATCTCGTACGAAATATATTAATATAATTATACCTACAGGTTGGCAATTATGAGCGTTGCTGGCGGTGAACATGTCTGTCCGTGAGGCCGTCCTAGAAAGACATTTACCAGCACCCGCGTGTTACTAAACAGTGACAATTTGCCAAATACATAATTAATTTATCATCTGTGGTCATTGGTACAATAGCGATACAATCACCACAGTCGTTGGAGATCAAATACGGGTACGCCTATAGCAAAACTAGGTAACTGTCCCTACTGAGAACACCCCTTCGAGCTATCATACTGGTAGCATGCAATGAAAATTACGTCAGCGACGACGCGATTGGAGCCAGGAAGTGTAACCGCGGCCATTGTTTCTCTCCCACACTCTTGGATGCCGTCAGCAAAACAGACAAATGTAAGAAGACACAGTTTTGAACTTATTGAATGTAGGCGCATTTTCAAAATATGCGTATTCAGTCGGAATTACATTTAAATCGTGTCCTGATATCGATATCGTATATACATAACAGAGAATGGCGAAACTTCAGGAATTGTTAACATTTATTAATATTATTACAGTTATTCCTCTTAATTTAAACAAACAATATAATGTGAATAATCTCGTGCACTACTAGATATGTGTAATAGTAATTTAATTCATACTACATTTTTGTGGAATTTATGCAATTACTTGCGCAGTCAGTGTCACGTGTGGGGTAAGCCGTGTCAACGCTGTAAGTAACATCAAACTAAATCTTAACCAAAGCGTGGCTTCCAACTGTCGTCTGATGGGAGTTCTTCAGTGAAGTCTGGACTCCAGTAGTGTTGTCGTCTGTAGCGTACGTGGCCGAATCACTCTGTTGTCTTCCGAATAATTCTGTATCACCAATATGAGAGAATGCAACTGTGCGACGACACATTTGTGTCATGCGGCAGTGTTATATTATATTAACCACTATACAATGACGGTGTCTATGGTTTCCACGTCGACTTCTTCAACAATGATATGGACCGCTGATAGTCACGGTTTTCCAGGTACCGGGAGGTTGCATACCTTTAGCCCCTCACATACGCTTGGGGAATACATGCTCTGCAAATGTGACATTACAAATAAGGTAGAGATGATTATTGTTTCTCAGGCCAAATTTGAAATAACTTATTAAATAAGGAATTACCCTTTTAATCACATAATGATTTATTATACAAACTATTCAAAATTAAACTTATACTGAAATTGTTATACATAAAATAAACACAAATGACAATATTTCTTTGTAGATGTTTCGTTTCATTTATTTTGTACTTCTTATACGTACATTATAAACATTTGTTATTAAAAGTGGTGAATTAATGCAAAGCACTGTGGCGGTGTGGCGGATTCTAACAGTGACACCACATAAAGGTTAAATAAGCAAGTATATTTTCACCAGACAATCAGCGAAGCTAAGCAGCCGACCGAGAGTCGGTTAAGCGAGACTACCACGCTGAATGAAAGCTCTGTTGTCGCTTCTAGTTCTAGCGTGTACTCGTCACTGCGCGGCTAGCTTCTTACGGTCAGGACTGAGTGCATATATGGAAGCAGTGCAACGATCTCCTTTTAGCATGCATTAAGTTAAACGGAAATATAGTTTCATTTCGCCTGTGTCTAAAAAGCTATCTCTTTAAAGTTGCCTGTCGTCCTCAGATTTCTAGCACCTCCAACCATCCATCAACAAATAGCGCATTATTACACGATGAAGAGATTGCTTAAGCCCTTGGTTTTGTAGCGCCACTGAGCTCGAACTTCCAGGATATTGGCGCATAAGAATTATTATTATTTAAAAGACAAGTTGTACGAACGTAGCACAACATATCGTTTTAGAACGACAGTTTTTCTTATTATGTAAATACACAATTGTAACGCATTGATGGAGCTTTGTAAATGTTTTCTAAGTTTGATCTTGCAAACCTTCAGTTGTTATGAACAACTACACACGACCAACATATATCAGCTGCTAGACAATGACAGTATCTGCGCTGTCCACGTCGACCTCTTCGACAATGATGCGGACCGTCGCCTCCCATCCGGTGTAGCTGCCGCCGATGTTGTACCCTGACTGTCCACGGAGAATGGCTCCTACGTGCCAAGCCACGTACACGTCACCGGCCGGTATACCTCGACAGTAACCCTCCACTGAAACAGTACAACATGGTCCCTGCAGCGACAGTAGGACATAGGCTGAACTCTCACATATTTAATGTGAATGATTAAGCGGAAATAATGTTGACCTGGTGTGTTTAGTAGACAATCCATGTGACAAATGTGACGTGTCCCAAGACATAGAATTTTTTACAGCGACAACAATGCAAAGGCCGAGCTCTCACACATATCTACTGACGGCTCCAATTGTGATATAGTGTTTAGTAGGCATTTTGGGTTGAGCCTTTCAAGTATCCAAGGCATATTCAACTTTAGAACAACGATTAATGGCAACAATCCAACACTTCCCCACACCCTGATCTGAATGTTGTGCTCGACAGTAGAGATTTCGTGATATTTCTGGTGCGGAAAGTCTTCATTTGTTTTCGTCACAATGTTACTTCCATGAACGGACGGGGGGGGGTCGGGGTGTGGGCGGGCGGGACGGCTATGCCTTTCTGTCACACCAGACCCTCGAATTATGTCAGACATAACGCAAACCCGGCAGATCGAGCCGTACTATTTTCCAACAAGCAACATTCAGTTACCCCAAATGGCGTCGACGGTGTATCATCACGCACCCTTCGCAAACGAATGAGCATTGAAGATCTTTACTGTTGACGCTTCATATATATATATATATATATATATATATATAATATATATATATATATATATATATATATATATATATATATATATATATATATATATATAATATATATATATATATATATATATATATATATATATATTTATACTAAACCGACCGTTTTGAACCAATCTTGCGACTATTTTGGACCACTTTTACATTTTGGACCCGGTGCCCGGGTCCAAAAAAATCAAAGCCTTTCATAATTATGAAAAACATGTTTGGTGTGTTTTAATTATGTATATGCGTGGTACACTTCTTCAAAATGTTGAAAATAAGTCGTTTTCCTAAAAACGTTTCTTATTTTGACAGTAATGTAGAGTTAAATATTTTCGTTTTTTTGCATCCCAACCATTTTGCACCTGGTCTAAAAACCCTCCAATTGCATTATTTTACTGTATATGTTAAGCCCAACTTTTGCATGAAGTATATAGTATTAACTGTCTATGTGGTGTGCAAGTTTAGTAGTATTCCACGAAGAAATAAAAAAGTTAGCAATATGATATTGTCGTTGCGAAATATATTTTATCCATCGGCATCGCTGTTGTACGTGACCTTGACCCTGGGCAGAGTTTATCGCCACATTCTTTGCACATCGTCGGCGTTATCGTGGTGCGAGTTTGTTTGTGTTTCCGAAGAGCGGCGATTTCTCGATAAATATTTCAGCATTAGGTCAGGTATATTAACCCCCTAAAATATGATTGTTATTACAAATACGAAAGCTTGGTTGTTTGTACATCGAGTGCGTGAATGAACTAATCAGAGTCGAGCTTATATCGAGGCGTGGCTTTGGATTACTTCCTGCTCTGGCAACTCGCTGTAAACAGTAGTAGAACATTTATTTTGCTTTGTTCGTTTTTTACTTTAAGTATAAGATACAGTGATCATTTAGTTAACTATCATACATTGGATTGACAATCATCTTCAGGTATGTATAGGAATTCCTTATATACTAAAAGTGTTGAATAAATGGTATAAACATGCAGACGATGTAACGTGAAGTTGTAGTATTTTGTCTGGACTGGGACCGAGTTGATATTCATATTGGCTATTTATTGCTTGCTGATGTATTGCTGCAAATGACACTGCCAGTCCCTTACGTAGTCATTTTTAACTTAAAATATTATCTTGATGGGTTTATAGTTTAATCAATTAATGTCATTTAAACTAGAACCCATAATTATTAAATCACATTGGCATTCTCTAATCATGTAGGACAGACCTGGACTAAATAAACTAAAATGTGGTACTTGTCTTGTGTACTTTTCAAAATGTTTTATAAATAGCTAGAAACCCACATAATCTAATGTATATCTCACATTTTATAACCATGTTTATTTAAATATATTTCAGGTACATATATCATCAAAACACAGGAGTGGTCGCCCCACGCCCCCCCCCCCCCCCCCCCGAAGATTTCATGGCAATCGATATACAGGATCATTGGCCACCACTGGATCGGAACTGCCAAGGAGCTCGTCAGCTCAGAAGCCCGGTGTTCTGCAGCCTGAACCAGCCATTGGTGATGAGCCACTGAATGGATATCGGTTATTTGAAACTCGACCGCTCATGAAGTTTGTCGAACAATTTCCTTGTCCCACATGGCAGCACAGTGGGTATGATGTAACAGTTTGGTGCAGGCCTTGCAACTAGAGTACTCTTTACATATGCAGGGCATGTGGTGCTATCATGAACTTGAAAAACACTTGTGGCGAAAACTTCAACTTGCATCTCGAGCAGGGTGCTGCCATTGACTGAAAACAGTTGATATCAGCTGAAAAGCAAGTAACAGAAGCAGCCAAGAGATGTAGAAAGAGGAGGCATGCTGGTACAAGTACTAGGTGATGGTAGCTGTGAAACTGGAGCTTTTGTAAGTGAAATAGTGTTGTCAGACGATATGTAGTAAAATATGTACCAAGGATTTGAACACTGTTTTCTCCATTTTTTTAGCCATGCATGTCAATATATGACAAGATATATAGAAAGGTTGTTGACTGATGCTGATGAAAATTGGCATAGTGTTGAAGTTACATAAGATGAAGAAACTGAAATGAATGAAAATGTTATTTAGAGAGACGTAGCATGTTTTGTCCACGGTGATTATGTGTTTTTGTAACATTTGTATATAAAAGATATATATATGTTTTAATATTTGTCTGATCTTGTTTCTATTAGTTCAGATTAATACATAATGTATTGTAATCATGCTATCAAAATATCAACTTATCCAGTAATAAGTAATAACCACAAAATTGTGTTTTAAAAATACACTATTATATTTATCTTTGGTGGCCAGTTTTGGTCATGTGACTTGTCATAATTGAGTTATTCTATGTTTTTGCTTCCGATATATCACTATGCTTCTTTGTCACAAATTTGACATCTTTATGACTTATAACAAGTTATACCTGACCTTAGGTCGTTTAAGTTGGAATTGTGCCATGTAGTATATGTATATATAGAGTAGGCCTTAATTCAAGGAGATAATTGTATTACCCTTATCAAGGTGTGTAAATGTTATCTTAATCTGCATCAGAACAGTTTTTTATCAGCTGAAGACGAATAATGTTCTATTATTTGACTTGTATTTCAAAAAATACACACATACCATTGCATACATCCTTGTCAAACAATTCGGGAACAATACAAAATAAAACAATCACAGCAAACATGGTAGTAGTGTACATAATTGCTAATACAGGGTAGGGTCTGGAGAGTCCTAAAACCGTGCTAGTTACTATCGAGGAGCCACCTTTTTTTAGAAACTTAATTTACAACATCATTACATCATCTGAAACAAATTCTTCCAGAAACAAACAAAAACATTATAAAGATGCCTTTGCACAGCACATGTTTTTATTGTTTGCAGTGTTGTAAATAGTCATACTGTGTAAAGTTGATAGGTGGTTGTTGATTCTAAATGTTGCATACATGTTTTGCTTAGTGCACGTTACTTGATAATATGGCAAGATATAGAGTTTCACATACTTGGCAAATCCCAGTGAACTATGTGAGCTAAGTTTTTCTTTGACTATTTCAGGAATGTTATAATTGTTGCAAATTATGCCGAAGACTTTGCAAAATCATGTTTATTTTGATAAGTGCATATTTTATGATAAGCTTTTTATCATGATTATGTATCTCATAGTTATTATTCTATTACATTCAAAGCCCCATGCCATGATGCATTATTTAACGTGTAGCTCTATTAATGAATTTAATAATATTTTTTTATCTAGAGGAGGTAATTTGTTTAAAATTCTGATTATTTTAGAATATGTTTTCAGTGTGCTTTTTCCAGTTAATGTGTTTCTATAAATTGTTATTCTATTTTTCTTTGCTGTTTGAAATGTCATGTATTTTGATTTTAGTACATACAGTGATACTTTGTTGATTTTGAGCCATTCATTTATCTTACAAATTCTTTGTTTATTAAAGAATCTAACCTTTTTCATTTTTGTTATTACTGAACATATTTAGTGTACACTGTACTTGATATGGTTGTATTGTCAGCATAAATGAGAAAGATAACCATTTTACTGTCTTGTGCAAAATCACTGATGTATAATAATAGTCCTATGAGAAATAGTGGTCCTATGATTAAACCTTGTGGTACACCTGTTGTTGTTGATAGCATATTTGATTTGATGTTGTTAATTTCCATGCATTTTTTATGAGTTCTGGGTAGCTGCTGAATAAGTTAAGATTTGTTCCATGTACACCATGACATTTCAATTTATCTAGTAAAATAATACGATCAATGGTATCAAAGGATTTGGAAAGATCTAAATAAACATTAATAGGTATTTTATCTTTATCCTGTTTGGTTATTATTCTATCTATTAATTTTAGTGCCACTTAATGTTAGAGTCTTTAAATAAGATGATCATTGTTCAAATATTTTTAAAGTATTTTTGAAATAGTTGGTAGAAGTGGTATGGGCCTATACTCATGGATCCAGGGATGGAGAGAAGTAATCGTAAATACGATTACTTTGGTAACCTACTCAAGTATCAGTATGATTACTTTGCTTTTTGGGCCAATATACCCTAGTACAAGTATGATTACTCAGAAAGTACAAGTACAAGTATTACGAGTATGGAATACGATTACTCCATCTCTGCTTGGTTCACCTTTCTATAGACTGAGATGACCTTTGCAATTCTTCGTTTATCACGGATTATCCCTGTGGTTAATACTTGATTTGTTAATAAAGTTACATATTTTGTTAGTGCCGATTCAAGAATTGTTAGCAATTTAGTGGATAGACCATCAACTACATGTTTTTGGTAAATTAGTTATCATACTCTTTATGATATCTTCTTCAATGTGCTTAAATGTGAAATTATCGTCTACTATTTTATTTAAACAATACTTTATGTATGTCCACGAGTGCCTTTATATATAAAACAATTCGGCTCGGACACCACACCATAAGATTGTGCCCACTTTTATTCCCACATGGGACATTTGGAAAAAGTCAACATGGGAACTTAACAAGTGCCCCTTGGCATTAATGGCCATAACAAAAGTGGGGAAACATCTCATGGCCTTAGATGTATGCAGAGGCAAGGAAGGAAAGGGCAGTTTGTGGAATGAACATACATTTATTGAAAATACCTCTCTTGACCCAGCAATTAGAAATTATCTTAATACATAATTATTATTTGCAATACAAAAATTGTAACATATATATGTATGACAAGAAATATATAAATCTAATTTGAAAATATACATGTAATAAGAATTCCAACAGCATTTCACCTGAATACCCCATGTTTTAAGATTTTGTATTTGGAGACTGCATTATATATAACTATTTGAACTCGTTATTATTTTTAATTTACAAAGAAGCTACTGCTACACGTCATAATATCATTTAACTATGACAAGAAGGGGATTGTGCTTTATATTGCAATAATTGTACTGATGGTCATACAAAACAAAATAACATTACCACAGTTTGCTCATACTGAACACATTCATATAAAAAAACGGATGTTTTGCTTACCCTTTCATTGTACCAAACCAGCATTGCTGACATTTATGGATGAGAATGTGATGCACAGAAGTTTAGATGAAAAGGTCAGAAAGAAGGTGATGAATGAACAGTGGAAGACACAAATGAATGCCCGCAGAGCTTTGTACAATACACTGAATAGGTATAGCTGTAGCAAACTATTTTACAGCTAAACACGTTTTTCACTTTTATAAGTACTGATGTTGTATAATAATTGTGCAGAGATCCATGTGGGTACTGGTTTCTGGAAATGTTGCCATACAGAACCATAGTATGCTGTTTTTGAAATCTTTGAGCAACATATCAACATCAGAACCATTCATTTCATCACTGGCATGCAAGCAAAGTGTAAAATGAATATTCTTTGTGAAATACAATATTCCTAAGACTATATTTATTTCATATGACATACGC
Organism: Oasisia sp. SBJ-2009; assembly: GCA_964017155.1. NCBI lineage: Eukaryota > Metazoa > Annelida > Polychaeta > Sabellida > Siboglinidae > Oasisia > Oasisia sp. SBJ-2009. Next base: position 40,744,637 of record OZ024865.1, read on the forward strand.
TTTCTGCCTTATCATATTCAAAATAATCATTGCGCGACAAAATGTAAAGTATTCAATGTATAAACATTAAACACCACATGCTGTTTGTTAAAATTCCTGTGGTTATCAATGTGAACAGTTGTTTCGAATGTCATCCGATACAATTTATACTATGCGTTTCTTTAAATAATTTTCATGAGTTATGGCGCATGGCCGGAAGTCAAGTTTTGCATTTGTTATGAAAATGTGTCTCGAAGCGCTGTATGCATTGTTTAATTTGAGATATGTAACTTTTTAACTAGTGACAAGGAATCCTGAGGTGGTCAGAGGGCCATGACTTGTGTATAATAATGATATTAGATAATACATTTAGACTGTATTATGTTATATGGATTATGTGGATTGTATAAATATATATGTATATATATATATATATTATAAATGTTTGGCTGAATACAAAGTTCTTTATAAACTTATACCTGCTTTGTTACAGCAAATGAGTCACAATTCCTTAGAAACAAATTCCTTGTCATACATTTAAATAACTTTTCAACAAGTTTGTAAATGTTCATTTGCATACGACATCATGTTTCTGACTATATTTAATATGATATACATCCGTGTAATCATGGTGAGGCAGAAAGCGATATGTGGCAGAATTGTTTTTAACTATACATTTATGACTGTTTTATTGGATTTATAATAACCCACTTATACAAAGAAATATCACTGCTACTATCAAAACTTTATTAAATTTGAGGGATCAATCAAATCAATTAGGACAATACATTAGAAAAAGGTAGACACACATTTTTATTTTCTAGCAGCCATCATATCTCATTCCCTTAAAACAACATAGTTCGTAACATACAAAGTCCATACAACGTACCCAGCCGCAGGCAAAACAAAATGTTTTGTTCTACAACACGTACAAGTCAGATGTAGCCGTAACGTAAGGCCTAGTTAGTAAGAGTTCGTTAACGATCTGACTAGATCAGTTTTACATTGTTCAGGAAAATAAGCATGACACATCAATTCAATGGTAGCAAATTCTTCTACGAATATATGGGACCGTAGCTCTGAAAAGAGCTGTTTTGTTTCTGCACCGATTACCGCCGACGGGGTGTGGGCGATAAAACAGCTCAGTCCTCGCTTTAATGTTAAACAAACCCCAAGTTTGAAACATTTTCCACTCCCCTGCGACATAGTTGTGGCCCAGTTGGGCGATGCTTCATAAAGGATTTCACTCCGTCAGTATGGAATCGATACATAATGAAACCGACTTGGAACTGACTAAAATCACGCAATATTTTCTTAATTCTGAAATCTGTCCGACATTATCGCATTTGTCCAGCTGTATTCTCATTGGCTGTTTCGCGCGTACAAAATAGGCGGTTTCGTGGGTATGGCGTGCCAAAATGGTTTTATTTTGCATGACAGCTTGCCGTTGACTTTTTTGGACCCACTATTTTGGACCACAAAAAGTATATTTGTAATAAAAGAACACATTTTTCTTTTACACACATGACAACTTAGAGCTAAGCTGTCTTATATGTGTTCTACTAATTTAGTTAAAAAAATTATTATTATATATCGTATTTCGTTTTGGTCCAAAATAGTTGGAATTTTGGTATATGTCCAAAATGGTAGGTTTCGTAATATATATATATATATATATATATATATATATATATACATGATATAAACAATCCACAATGCGTCATCCAGACCTAATGGCAATACAATATATATATGGAATCCAAACACAAACACCTATACACACACACGCATGAACGCACACACACACACACACACACACACACACACACACACACACACACACACACACACACACACACACACACACACACACACACACACACACACACATTTGGGATTATATATCACATTTATTACGTAAAACATAAGTGTTCAAATATATATTATTACTTTTTGTGGATAATGTATCTACAAAGCATGCCCACCGTATGCCGGCCGATGACTGTCGGAGTTTAAGTCATTGACGAGTAACTGCGTGTCGATGGTCCTTGGGTCACTGCACTCCTTCTCGTTGATGGTGAAGAACCAGCGGCGAGCTGAGCTGTCCTTAGGGCCAGTATGTAACAATCGTATGTCTCCATTCCACACGACTCGCAGCACCGTGTCATTCCGTTTCTTGACAAAGTCACACGACTGTGAGGATAAAAAAACCATAGAACATTGGCATCCACTACAGAGGCCACACAAATGAAGCGTATTACGAAGATAAATACGATATATCGATTAGGAACATATTTTCAAGAATGTGGGTACCAATTATAGCGACAAGAATAGTTGCATCTACAACGATCACAAAAGAGTACCCCTGAACGAGAGTTTCAGAAAGAATAAATATACATCACGCGATTGCGGGTTAATATATTAATTGAAAATGAAATAACGTACCCGTTAAATAAACACAACATGTATTATGACTGACGTACTTTAAAAAAGGCGGGATGAAATGTGTACAGACGCAAGTGACGATATCCAATGCGATAAGAATACTCACAAAAAGCAGACCGTAATTTTTGTTTTCATTCAGACCCCTCTTTGAACATTGTTTCACGTTGACAACAGATCGGTTTCGTCCTAAAAACATTTCCTCTAGTAATACCATTTTAAAATTAAGGTGTATTTTCTGCCATATATAACAAACAAAAGAGTACAATTACAATATAGCATACGTTGTGTTGCAATTTAGTTCATATCATAAATGTTACTCAATTTTGTCGTAAACCCGTCGTAGTTACAGACCAATAGTCTGCCTGTTGCTATTTCAATGCGTGAAGATAGTGATCAGTAAACGCGCACTAAGCATCACGTCAATCACTGTTCACTGTAGCATGTCAATGACTAATTTGTGATGTGTATCGTCTGACACAAGTTCATAATTACGAATAATATACCTACTAATATTATAACTTCCTTCCACAAATGATCAACGCTACGATAATGCAATCATGTATGTATTACACGAACACGAACTAAGACCTATGTTTTTTTGTAGGCACATTAAACGCAGCATAAATTTCATTGTAGGTGGATTGAGCATTATTTAAATACGGATCGCAGGGAAAGTGTTTTGACATATCTAGGATTCGTAGATCATCCGTTTTCAAACAGCATTCTGTTCCTAAAACTAAGCTGAATATAAGCAACCTTGCTATGTATGTGGCTGCCCCAACAATTTGGAATCAAATCCCTATTACAATTAAATATTCATAATTGCGATTTATAGGGGCAAATTATGAATATTACCAAATATGTATGTGTACGTCAGGTAAAGTGTTGTACGTCAGGTAAAGTGAGCAATTGAAATTATTAACAGTACAAATGTAAACTAGGTCAGATACACGGATAGACGAATGTATTACAATCTGGATGAAACTGTTTGAGTCTCAGTATTACCTTTTTCAATGGACGCAATTTTCTTTCGCAGCTTGCTGATTTCTTCCGTTTGTTTCTTCATAACCAGATTCATATGTGTCTGTAGGGCGGTTATGGAACTTTTCATCAACCCAAACGAATCGTCTGAAGTCTTACTTTGACCGCCTGTCACACACAAGACGACCAGCAGTAGACAGAAACGTAGAACCGCCATGTTGACATCAATCTGGTGTCCCTCTTCACTCCGACTGTGAAGCCGATCCAGCAACCAGGACATATATAGCACTGGTGTAATGGTGCGAGTCATCAGAGCGTAGCAGGGTGATACATCGTGTGACTGCAGTAGTCTAAGGATCTGCACAATAGGCAACAGTATAGGTTTCTGGACAAAGTGTGGACAATTCCACCACTGCTTTCTACGCAACGCGTAATCCTCTAACCGTGGAAGGTATTTGCGAGGAAATATTCACGTTATCTAAACGTGAATACGCTATTGTATATCTATGGAATATAGGGATGTTTTAGGGGAGCAACATGTAGAACTGGTTCCCAACCCAAACAGGCCCAGCCATTTGGTGTTATTGTAGTATTTACGGTTATGTACTCGCAACCCTAAATACCTCAAACATGAGTTTGTTAAGTATTTATTACGCGGGTCCAATATATAAAGAGAACATTTATTTATCTATGTTCTAAAATATTTAGTACCAGGACAAATACCATATTTCCATTTCTGTTTTCTGTTGTGTATTCTGCGCAAATTAACTTGCAAAGATATGTGGCCGCAGCTGGTTTGATGTTGAATAAATGACAAAAGATTCACGTAGATAGGGTTGGTAATGGGCATAGTGTACTGCCAGTTAGCATGAAACAGACATGCCATGAAAATGCATGCATACAACAGGTAATTATGTACGCAATGTTGGTGCTGTACACACAAAAACATTCAGTCAAATATATGCAATCCCTCAAGTTGTTAATACACAACATAAAAGGTGACGGGCTACCAAACACTGACACCGATCATAATGAGGAGTCCCCACCCAAGGCCTTGGTTGGGGCTGACACTCCTCAATGTATGTGGCATTTGTTTTACCAGTGCATGTTGAACTATATAGATAAAGTATTATGGTGTGTTCCATTAACGCCTTTGGTTCACCTTTTTTCAAAATGAGAACTGTAGTGTGTATATGTGTGTGTGATTGCGTAAATGTCCATGTTTTCACGTTTGCGTTATGCCATTATGGTTGCATAATAACGTTTTTGTCTGGAGCCTATTTGTAATTGTCAGTGTTAATTGTTGTGCAAACTGTGAAGACACAATAACTGTGACATGAAACATAACTATACCAGTGCTCCTTGACACGAGAAACCATCGACAGCTTGACGTCAAAGAACTCGGTTTACAAAGGACACAACAGAGAACATGTGATGTATGAATTATTCTAGACGCACGTAAAAGCTAATATAAAACACCAGTGAGCTTTGACACGATATATCTCGGACAACCGTATATCAAAGAAGTCGAGACAATGACAAAAAGGATCGCTGAATACGAGTTCTAAGAAAACACGCTCTGTGTGCGGGAGAGAAGTTACCTACGACGCAAGGGTAGTTCGGTGAATGTAGAAGGAAACATAGCGATTAAGATGAACCCATGGATGAACCTCTCTTAGATGGCCCAGTCCAACAGTGTAGAAGTGCGTAGCAGGAATTATCTGAATATCCAGAAAGTGCTTCACCACATGGGTAGCAACGTAGGAAGCATACACAACAAACCTTTATCCTACTACAAGCCGATTAAACCAATTATAATTTAATGTTCAGCGTTTGAAAACATATCTTTCTTAATTCGGGGCAACACCAAATCGTGCTGACACTTCTCATCATCTAAGTTGTTATCGTCGATAAAAAATATAACTTAATCTAGATACTAATACAACAAGTTTACCAGCAATTGACTTCGTAACGTCAAAAGCTCAGTGATAGGAGATGGCGCTTGCTTGGACGTTGTTCTTTTACAAAAAAAACTGGGATACCTATTTCGGATCCTTATTTTTTTTAAACGTAGCAATCTAAAAGAAATAATGACCAACCTCTCACTCCGTCAGCGTGCCCATGGCTAGGATGTGATGTGGTGTTCAAACGGCAGCAGTGGAATTTTCCACGCACACATTTCATAAATTCCTCGGTGCACACAGACGCATAACGCACAATGTGGGCGTTTACAATATGGCAATGCCACTCTACAACGAATGCTCTGAAAGACGAAAGTGGGACACTTCGGTCAGCTACAACAACACACGGAAGTTTTTAAGACAACACGGCGACTAATAATCAAATGTATTTATCCATACGTTATGCAATCATTGTTATTATCAATTTAAAATAATAATTTTTGTCACATATTAGCTTTGAGACTTTTTGTTAAATATATATCGTATATTTGTATTTCTTTGCCCACGTGGAAAAAATAAGTAATATAATGAATGTTTTATTTTACTCTATCATATATAGGTTTATATTTATAATGTTTTTTATTTTAATAATAGTTAATAATTTTTATGCCGCCTGAAAAAAACTAGTCATTGTTAATAAAGAGAGCGCTGCTTATAAAATCAATGTCAGTCCTGGAACGATTACTGTTCATGAGAAGCGTTTGTGCACTGAGATATTCATGAACTATGTGTGTGTTTGGAAAATGTCACTGCTTTCATTTGAACAACAGGTGAGAGTCAAACCATCCACATTGTAACTGAGGGAAGAGTTGGCCTTGAAATAGTTCTTTTTAGATTGCTATATTTAAAACAATAAAGATGTATGCTTTTTTTCTACCCAATAGGAACAAGTGCCACTACCCAATCAAAAACATATCGGCATTTTGGTACTAGACCTTACTAGCATATTGGAGTTATGGTATTAAAGCTGTTCACTGTGGTGCATTATTGTCACTGTCTAGATTAAGTTTTGTTTATCGGTGATCACATTGTAGATCACGATATAGATGATTAATATCAGCAACATTTGAAGTTGCCCCGTACACGAGCGAATTTGTTTGAAGAGCTGGCCATTTGAGTTATTTACTCGGCTGAATAAAGGAAACAGTTCAGCATATTTGTTGTGCATGCTTTCTGCGTTGTTACCTACATCGTGACGCACTTTCAGATAATTTCTGCTACGCACTTCTACACTGTTGGACTGGGCCATCTAAGAGAGAGGTTCGTCCTTGGATTCATCTTAATGGCTTTGTATCCCTCTACGTTCATCGACCTACCCTTGCGTCGTAGGTAAATTAACTCCCGTACACAGAGGGTGGTTTCTTAGAACTCGTATTCAGCGATCCTTTTTTATTGTCTCGACGTCTTTGATATACGGTTGTCCGACATGCATGGTGTCAAAGGTCACTGGTGTTTTATATTAGCTTTTGCGTGCCCCTAGACTAATTCATACATCACATGTTCTCTGTTGTGCCCTTTGTCGCACGAGTTCTTTGACGTCAAGCTGTCGAGGGTTTGTCGTGTCAAGGAGCACTGGCGTAGTTATGTTTTATGTCACAGTTATTGTGTCTTCATAGTTTGAGTAACAACTAACACTTAAATTGACGAATAGGCTTTAGGCAAACACGCCATTACTGCTACTACAATGTTACCTAGCAAGCTTGAAGATTTGAATTCGCCACTCAAGCAGTCAGGTACGCACGCATACGTACCCACATACCTACACCTACACCCACCTACAAACACCACACACACACACACACACACACACACACACACACACACACACACACATATACACACAAACACACACACAACAACACACACACAAACAGCCACACATCCATACACCCAGGAACACACATTCACACACACTCACACATATACACACACACTCCCACACACCCACACCTGCACACACAATCAAACAACACCCACACACACCCATACATCCACACGCCCACCCACATACACAAACACACAAACACACAAACACATACACCCACATTCACCCACACACATACACCCATCAAACCGCGCATACTCACACGCACCCCCACACGCACACCGACCCCCACCCACCCCAACACACACACAAACACCTACAAACACACCCACACACACACTCCCATACATCCACACACACACCTACACACCTACACACACACACACACACACACACACACACACACACACACACACACACACACACACACACACACACACACACACACATCATCATGCTGTCGGTCGCGAAGCGACAAAGACTGCTTCCATCACTTGACTGTTGCTCTCCATTTGTCTCTCTGCTGTGAGAGTGATGTCCATGACTCGATATTTATGTCTCTCAACTTCAGGTTTCTCTTGATGGTATCTTTGAACCGGAGATGAGGGCGCCCTCTTTTTCTGTGACCAGAAGACAGTTGAGAGTAGAGAACCTGCTTCGGTAGCCTGTCTGGTGACATCCTCATGAGGTGTCCAGTCCACCGGAGATTCTTTCTGATCAGAAGATCTTCCATAGATGACAGCCCTGTTCGTTCTAGTATTTCCTTGTTTGTCACTTTGTCCATCCAGGTTATCCTCATGATCGAACGCAGATGTCGCATCATGAAGGCATGCAGCTTTTTCACCTGTCGTCTGTACACTGTCCAGGCCTCAGCTCCGTATAGGAGGGTGGACAGCACGATTGCACGGTATATCTTGCCTTTAACCCGCATGGACACATGGTGGTTGTTCCAGAGTCTCTGGCGTAGTCGGCCGAAAGATGCACTAGCCTTGGTCATCCTCCTCTGTATGTCATCGTCAATGCATCCATCACTTGATATAGTGCTTACAAGGTAGGTGAATTCTAGAACAGAGTTCAGCTTGTTTCCATCAACCATGATGTCCTCCTCTCGGGTTCATTTCATGGAAGCTGCTAGCAAAATGTGTTGAAGTGCCGCTGGCTTTTGCAAGTTACTAGCGACACACTCTCGGGGAACAAATAGAGGTCTCACACCGGCAAGAACATGTCAAGACAGGCGCAAACTATTTGTCCCTGCAGTGGCTGATCGAGAGATGTTGGGAGTTCCATACATCAACCGCCCTTGATGCTGCCACAGTGACATGGTTTTCTGGTTAGGGTTTGCTCCCTTAGCCTTCGGTTCTGACTACAACCTGTACCACAAGGCAGTGGTTTACAACTCTGCATGGCAGGGGCGTCAAACTCCCTGAGTTATTGCAGTACCTGGGGTACTGCAACACCTGCATACCACACACACATACCCACATACATACCCACACAAACACACAAACACATACATCCACACACACCCACTCATATATACCCATCCACACGCACACACGTACCCACACCCCCACACGCACACTCACACTCACACACACACACACACACACCAACACCCACACACATACACATACATACATGCACGCACACACACACACACACACACACACACACACACACACACACACACACACACACACACACACACACACACACACACACACACACATTGATTGGCATAATTTATATGTTGCACCGCAACGCCAAGCATAAATGCGCATCAGGTACTCTTAAACAAATACGCACACAAACACACGCATGTGCACACGTATTCACATATACAAACACTCACTTGCACAGTCTTACACTTCTGCACAAACATGATAGCTTTTTACATTGATCTGTAATGTGCATGTGTTCGGAATAACAGCCTCTTGCACCGAATGATCGTGATATCAGCGTATGTTATTTGACAGCACACTAGACTTGTCGGTTCAAGAACGTCCGGCGTCCTAGTCAGCCGGGGCAACTGGCGAAGCATGACGGCCGGCGAAGCGTATCTCGCTTGGTTTATCAAGTTGTACGTCCCGACCGCAAGGCTAGACGTTCTGCACTACACCTTCACACGACGTATGTCCACGCGCATTCACTCCTGCCTGGATAAATCGGTGGGTCTGTCTCTGACTGACTTTCATGTACATTCGTTATTTTTGCAGGATTAGCAAATCTGGCATATTTCGTTTACCCGGACTACAATAAACCAGTCGTTCGCGAACCACATGTTTTGTGTGCGAACTATCTTGATACCACACATGCATAATAAGTTGTTTCGACAATGCACATGTTTCGGTTATCCGACTTGGGAACCACACTGTGTGATAAACGAAAAACCTTGGGAACCAAAGTTTGTCATACACGAAACATGACCTTGGAAGAGGGACCTTCTGTCATATCCATTGTCTAGATCGTGCTACCACCTAGCGATCACAGTATACGTAAGAACACAGGCGTTGTTCACATCCGGGCTCTCGTGTAACACAACAAATAATGTAATTTCAATCCCTGTAAACTTGTTTAATGCATGACCATCGACACAATGTGTGGCGACGAGGATCAACATATTATTGGTATGTTGCTACATTGTTGTTCGCTACGAGCTAACAAATCTAAGTGTTTTGTATAATGTATATACCGACCCATTGTTGTCTATGGACTACGTTGGCATTGTTGCTTCGTTTCCCACACGTGAGACGATTATTATTCACGGGTAAGAGATATCTGCCGGTATAAGATGGCAAAAGTGTTGCAAAATTTGAAAATCTTCTGTATGGTCTAGATAACGGAAATGATGCCCATTTTGAAAAAAGTCCCTTGAAGAATGCTTCACATACCTGAACATAACATTTCATATGAAGCTTTCAAATTCCGTCAGGCATCACAAATAGACGCTGAAAGCAAAAACGCTTTTCTCATCCGCTTACAGGGTTTGGCGATTTTTTGCAAGTTCCACGGCAGAGACACTGTCATTGTAAATATGCCTTTACAAGAAACAGCACAGTCCTAACATTATCACCACAGTAAAAATGAAGAGAACAATACATTTCCAAATTTACGTTTGTCTAATACACAATAACAGGACGGAATGGATTCAGTGCTTCGGGTATTTTGCGTTAAAGAACAACAAACTCGCTAAGGGGACCATTTGTCGAACTCTGTTCCATTCTACTAATATCAAAGCTAACTATGTAAGATTATTTATATCTACCATGAGACTGTCTCCTTTTCGAGCCCCGGTGCATGGGATACTGGTCTGTTCAAGTGCCGCGTCCTAGTAAGACTATTAACATCAGCCACGTGTCACAAAGCTACTACTTTACAATTGACTGACTTTTCACCATCATCGCTCAATAGTACAGTGGCGTTACCACCACTGCAGTAGGGCTATTAAAATATGTGTATGCCAATAGTAAAACGAGTTAACCACCCTTGCTGAGAACATCCATACTTGTAGCTTGCTATGTAAATTGGGGCAACGGCGACAAGAGGGGAGTCCACTGTTTCTTTCCCAACGCCTTTGATGCGGTCAGCTAGACAGGCCAACACAAGTAGACACACGTTTGAATTTGTCGAATATTAGAACAGTTTAGAAGTAAACATACTGCATCAGAATTATGTTTAAATCACATAGAAGAGTGTTCTTGATATCGATGTCTTAAATATAGTGTCTACGTCCCCTCCTGCCGTCCGTTGTTATGGCCAACGATCGTTGAGACAGGGGCCTTGCAATCAGAAACTCGACGAAATTCAAGCGAACGTTCGATTTCTGAGTGAGTTTAGGGAAGCGTGTTTGATGTATTTTACGGAAGGAAACGTGGCTGGATGAAACAATTTCCAGGAATTATTTACATATCGAAACGTTTATACTAGGTAGGGGCAGAAATGGAAGAGGAACTAGGTAACCTGGGTGAAGCGCCTTGACAAGACATCTACAGCCTTTGGCATGCAGATCAATGCAGAGAAGACCAAACCGATGACCAAAAACACCAATGGCATCAGCACTGACATCAGGATCAAAGGCGAGAAACTAGATTGCGTCAACAGCTTCAAATACCTGGGAGCAATCATCGCAGATGAAGGATCCAAACCTGAAATTCTCGCCCAGACCACAGCAGCATTGGCAACATTCAAGACCATCTGTGCCTGTGGCCATTAGAATGTCGAATGCTAAATGATTCATATTGCTGTCAACCGGTTGAACTGTTCTTATAGTGGATACATCTGGAATTCACTTGCATTTTGTTGTGACCATCCCACATAGTGTAGATCATGAGTTGTACAATGCATATCCTTTTTAAGGACAATAAAGTGATTGATTGATTGATTGATTGATTGATTGATTGAATGACAGGAAAATAGCGCTCAGCTCAAAGATCATACTGATGCGCTCCGTGATCATGTCCGTAATCCTTCATGTCTGTGTGTCTTGGAAACTAACAGCAGACACAGGAGAAGTATGGAGATGAGATGCCTCAGAAAGTTCATCGGCATCGCCTACAGAGACCACATTTCCAACGAGGATTGGCATGACGTTGGGCGCCGCCATGACGAAGGCTGAGAGGCGAGAGGAATGGAGGGACCTGCCTGGTAATTTGTGTCGCCCCAACGGTCCATCAGACTACGGGATAGGTGAAGTGCCGGAGAAGGTGAAGTGAAGGGACAGAAATGTAACTGGTAAATCAACACGAGGTGGCATTTGCATCTATGTGAATAAGGAATGGGCACGGCAGTGCCCTTCCTAATATGAATGGAATAGAAATACCTGACCCCTATTGCGAATCCGAATTACGGCAGCGATTGGGAATAGCTACAAACATGTGCTATACCATTTTGGAAAGCCCAGAGCAAGCCTCAAACCAACAAATCCGTCGATTTTTGATTTTCATCCCTCAACTCGAGTTTTCGATGTTTCAAACTGTCGCCGTTCAGAAATGCAATTGCTCTACCCGCCACCCCTTTTTTATAAAAACGGATCGGCTATCCGAGGTGCCCCTGGTGGCGCTCCCTGGTGGCGTGTGTTGGCTAGCGTCCTGAAAACTCCGTAGTGTGGCGCCACCATTTTCTATCCGCATAACGCGTTCCAGAATTGGCGCAGGCTGTTTGCCGCCGAAGCGGTCTCGGAAAACGGCGTGTTTCTCGCTATGCATACTAATTTTGTTTACTGTTAACATTGATATCGACAAATGAATGCCTTCAGAAGATGATCAGCGGTAAAAATATGTTGGCTTCGCGGGTAAAGCAATGAAACTAGTGGGTAAATGCTTCAAGGATGAAGCAGGACTGGGGTAATATGAATGGGAGTGGCACTACTACAGGGTAAATGCTTCGCAGCTAAAACACGTTTGAGACTCGAGTTAAAGTAAGGGAACAAGTCACTGAGTCGAGGGTTCCCAAGGAATATTCGACAAGCGATGTGACCGTCGGTGGGGAGGAACGTTCTGCAGTGGCGCAATTTCAGCCGGAAATATGAATGAACGGGGAAGGGTGGGCGGGGGGAGGGGGTAGGGGGCGAGGGGGGCTTGTATCCTTACTTTAACTCGAGTCTCAAACGTGTTTTAGCTGCGAAGCATTTACCCTGTAGTAGTGCCACTCCTATTCATATTACCCCAGTCCTGCTTCATCCTTGAAGCATTTACCCACTAGTAGACAATGGTTACGGTTTGAAGAAAGAGAGGGAGGAGGGAAAGATAATTCAGACTGATCTCAAAACGTCAGATACCTATTGCAAAGGTATAATTCAAGGACACAATTGAACTACAATTTAAGGGTGTCACATGAGGCATGCCTGAAATGGTCTAAAGACTTTTGCTGGGCAAACACAAGCCAAACCAAATTGTTCTGTATGTAGTGTTCCTGCAAAAATCGACTGGGCTGATAAATCTAATGATTTGCAGTCGTTTTGACATACTTGACTTTAGTGCGGAATTGAGCAATGTTTTAGATACTTTGCATACATATATTAATGTCGACACAGACGTAGAAGAAATTACCCCAGAAATTGTTAAGCGACCTTAGCGTTTGGGAAGCTAAAGGGCCTGATAACCCAATGGTAGAGTACCAAAGGTATGCAGCGTTCAATTTTGTGATGTGTTTATCAGGCTGTCTAACTTACTGTCACCGCAATGCCCTGTGGAAAATGTCGATTATTTGTCCGGTGCCCAAAAAGGCACGTTCCGTGGATCTTAACGATGTTAGTCCAATTGTTGTTAGCCCCATTTTAAGGAAATGCTTTGAGAGAATAATGTTGCTCCGCTTACTTAGACAGACAAAAGGCAAACTTGACCCTTTGCAGTTTACATACAAGAGGACCGTGGGTGTAGAAGATGCCATTACATCACTTTTACATGACACATAGAGCTACACAGACAAAGTCGTATGCTTTGTCAGAATCCTGTTTATAGATTACTCATCATCATTTAACACTATACAACCTCATTTGCTAGCAGAAAAGCTCATCAACCTGAATGGTATCCCTAAATTGATTGTGCGTTTGATTGATTTCCTTGTCAACATATATCAGGTTGTCGAGTATCATAATGTATTGTCTCAGACGAAAACAACATCCATCGGGGCCCCTGTCGCCTAATTTGTTTACAATACATATAGTGATGATCTTAAGAGCAGTAGTTCCTTGTCCAGTCTGTATGGTATGCGTTTAATGAGTGCATTCAAATATAAATTTACTTCAGTGAAAATATCTGATAACCTTCTGTGTTCTAACTGATATAAGAAGTTTCACTCTGCATTATTTACGGGAAATCTAAATATTGTTAAATATATACTCGCAAACCAGTAAAAACAATATGGAATATTACAAACATTTTTTTAATTTAGACAATAACAACTGTTTTAAACTGGCTGAATTTCAGGATCATCTGTTTGGATGAAATTCTATGGTGCTCTTTTTGGTCATCTTCTGTAAAATGTCCGGATGTCCTCGTGTGTGTGTGTGTGTGTGTGTGTGTGTGTGTGTGTGTGTGTGTGTGTGTGTGTGTGTGTGTGTGTGTGTGTGTGTGTGTGTGTGTGGTCGTGTGTGTGTGTGAATCTCTCAGATGGGCTGCATACATGTGAGATCATTTTGTGAGGCCGGCATGTCTAATCGTCTGGTGGAAGCTTCAGAAGCGATGTGGACCACCAGTTTCATCATCACAAATGGGTGAATTAGAGAAGACTGATGAGGTCAATCCTTGCTCGAAAGTGTTTGTATTATTTAGGGGCAAGATTAAGTTGCTGGTAGAGCTGATCGAGGCAGTGGAGATGCTGCTACTCAGAGATTTGCGCGCTAACCGCATGGATGTGGCTGTCTCGATGCGGTGCTTCTCACAGATAGAGCCTCTCTTTGAGACAGCAGAGCGCCATGCTGGTCTATCGTAAGTGAGGGTCAATGTTTTTCACAGACGCATTCAAGTGGACCGTAAAGCGTTTATTTTGACCACCGTGGGAGTGTAAGCCATACCGTACAAATCACTATAAAATATACGCTGGGGAACACACATCAATACGTTGGAATTGTACACCACAAAAAAGGCTACTGCTACCTGTGCTATTGCCATAATTACATGTTTGGCGACATTGGACAACATGTTCATGTACGGTGTAGAACATCGACAGTGACAAGTGCGCGCTACTCAGGTGTATCGTGTACCGTACGCTAAACGGGAGTACTAACTGTGAAGGTTCATGCAGAACGCACCATGCCAACGTTATATTTTCGAGTATTTCTGTTTGACATGAATAAATTAAATATTATCTACCTACTACTATTTCACTGTAAGACATCACATGAAATTAAGATAGCCACGAGTATCCTTTCTTAGTGCAGAGTCACGAGTAAATAAGTGTCCAGTGGTTGGTGTCGGTGTCATTTGTTGATTAATCAGCATCACGACGGCAAACAGTACACAAGTGAAACTCCACTAAGAAAAGGTTTGCACCTATATCCTGGAGGACTTTCCTTGAGGGTGCCCGTGTCATTGCGCCAATGTGTCGGCAACAGGACAGTGTTCTAAGAGGGCATACAGTGCACCGATATTTGCCAAGTTCAAAGACAAGACGTGCGAAGGTTAATCATATTGTCCAACGTTCGTTCTACACTATTCCGTACGCGTTGCACCGTTAGCTACACCTTCACTACACTAAGTAAAATAACATTTATCTCTCAAGCGTTAAGATGTATTCATCCATTACAAGCGGTATATATGTATTAGCCGCTAGACAATCACTGTGTCTGCGCTTTCCACGTCGACCTCTTCGATAATGATACGGACCGTTGACATCCAGCCGGTCCAGCTGTCGCCGACGTTGTAACTCGACTGGTCATCCTTCGGATGCACAACGTCTCCAACGTTCCATGCGACGAACACGTCCCCGGCAGCTATACCTCGACAGTAACCCTCAACTGAAACATACCAACATGGTCACTACAGCGACAACAGGGCATAGGCAGAGCTCTCACGTATTTAAACTGAAGGATAACTTCCATCTTAATTAATATGTTTAGTAGACGTAAAGGCTGGCGCGTTTAGAGGC
Source organism: Oasisia sp. SBJ-2009 (assembly GCA_964017155.1). Classification (NCBI taxonomy): domain Eukaryota; kingdom Metazoa; phylum Annelida; class Polychaeta; order Sabellida; family Siboglinidae; genus Oasisia; species Oasisia sp. SBJ-2009. The sequence continues at coordinate 40,760,414 of OZ024865.1, forward strand.
TTCCGAGAAATGTTCAGTTCTACTGCATATACTTCAAACACAATTCTACTCCCTTCCAATAGCTGCCCGAAAATGCAGAACGGGTAAAGACGTAGATCTCACTTCCCTTTATATAACTTTCGAAATAATATATTAGAGCAGAGCATTTGGAGGCTCCCAAGAAAAATTGTAAACTGTATACCGTCCACCCCAGAAAACTGTCCTGCACTATTCCAAATAAATTTCATAATTACACATCTAGCAATGTTCTACTTACTTCTACGTTTCGACCACCATGTAAGACATGCAATATGTGTTACATTGGTGAAACAGGAAGAACATTTGGTACAAGACTTGAAGAACATAAACAAGAAGTTGAAACCGTAACATATAGACGTTTTACTCGCGAGGCAAGGAAGTGTTCGACAAACACAGACATGCACAACTGTGTGATAGACTGGCAGGGAGCGAAAGTGATGGATGAAGAGACGAACAGGTGTGGGCGTTGGATAAAAGAAGCCATCTGGATTAGGAAGACCGAACCAACTATGACCAGAGACGAGGGGGCTACATACTAAGTCACGTGTGGGACAGTCTGCTCACCACGCCATCTAGCGAGCAGTGACCACTGAACATTCAGTTCCTGAAGAAGGACGCCGATGGTGGTCGAAACGTAGAAGTACGTAGAACATTGCTAGCTGTGTAATTATGAAATTTGTTTGGAATACTATACTGCCAATTTTATTAACATTTTCATGTCCTACACTACTTCAGTTGCCCCACACAAAAATGTCAACATTAATAGATTTGTATTTCTGGTATCATGGTGGATAGCATCGACGACATTATAATACGAGGCCAGCTCAAGTCCACTTGTGTCATCCGTTCAAGTGGCTCCATTCCCATATTAGTTACTAATACGACCTAGTGATTAATATTGAATCAATGATCCTTAGATCCTGCTAGACAGGTCGGAAACCTGGGTAGGGGCGGAGATTGAAAAAGTTCAACTATTTTCCATCAAGCTGAACTAATTTGGTTCATGCGTAACTACTTATTGTTTTGGGAGAGATGTTCACCCCCACCGCATACTAATTGGCGACACGGTTTTATCACTGATGATTTTGAAAACACGTCACCTTACTAGACACATTAAATATGCTATACGAATACATTTATTTCAAGTAAATCCCATATACATTTGATACCTAGACATAAATAGCCTATACACGAACGTCCTTTTCGTTTAGTATGATATTAGTATCCGCTGATTATAAACTAAAACACAACCACGCGTACACATACAAATACACGACAACCATGCATAAGTACGCATACGCGTTTTTTTTGTTTTATCTGAAGTGTGTAACGTATCAAACATACGTCCATATCTACCGTATTACCTTATGCTGATACGTTTACAAAGCATGCCCACCGTATGCTGGCCGGTGAATGTTGGTGGAGCTTGAGTCATGGACCAATATCTCTGTATCGATGGTCCTCGGGTCACTGCATTCTTTCCCGTTGATGGTGAAGAACCAGCGGCGATTGGAATAGCCCTTAGGGCCGGAATGTATCAGTCGCAAGCCTCCATTCCACACGACTCGCAGCACAGTATCATCCCTTTTCTTGGTGAACTCACACGACTGTTAGAACATCGAAGACACATGACAATGTCATCTACCGAAGCATTCTCCAAATGTGAGCAAGACAGGAAAGATCAATACAACACTCATCATGTATATGATTAGGAAATGTAAACGTAAGAACGACAAGAATATCGGTATCACAAAGATCACAATAGATTACGCGTAATTTGGAGTTCATTTGACGCTTGCAGTCAACAATTTTGCCAGGTGGACGATATACAGACGGCACAACGATGACACCGTAACAAAAGTATATGTAAGTTAAAGGGAAAGTAAAACATATGTGTCTTACGTCTGGCATATTATGCAAAAGGATGTTTGTGATAAAGGTATTGTTGATGTAACAACAGTTACTGCAACTGATGCTATTATCCCAAGTAGACAAACGTACTCACGAAAGCAAGCCCATATTCCGGTTCATAATTCAAAGCTCTCTTTGAGCATTGCTTCAAGTTGCCAGCCGATCGGTTTCTTCCTATAACATCGCATTTAAAGGAAATAATACTGTGAACTTTGTGATGTTAAGGTATATGTGATGACATCCCTTAGCCTGCACCTTTCAATACTTTCCATCATTAGTATTATTTGTATTTGGACAGAACGGTAGCAACTCCTACACGTGTCCTCGTCAAAGTTGTTTTTATGTCACTAGGGAGATATTTACGGAAGCCTGTTGGTGCCACGGTGAATATCATTTTTCTGACCGCCGCTACTTAATTATCTGGCGGCCGCAACATAATTATCTGGCGGTCGCCACTTAATTATCTGGCGGCCGCCACTTAATTATCTGGCGGCCGATTAAGTGGCTGCTATCTATCTATCTATCTATCCATCTATCCATCCATCCATCCATCCATCCATCCATCCATCCATCCATCCATCCATCCATCCATCCATCCATCCATCCATCCATCCATCCATCCATCCATCCATCCATCCATCCATCCATCCATCCATCCATCCATCCATCCATCCATCCATCCATCCATCCATCCATCCATCCATCCATCCATCCATCCATCCATCCATCCATCCATCCATCCATCCATCCATCCATCCATCCATCCATCCATCCATCCATCCATCCATCCATCATTCGATCTGTCTGTCTGTCTGTCTTTCTGTCTGTCTGTCTGTCTGTCTGTCTGTCTGTCTGTCTGTCTGTCTGTCTGTCTGTCTATCTATCTATCTATCTATCTATCTATCTATCTATATATATATATATATATATATATATATATATATATATATATATATATATATATATATATATATATATATATGTGTGTGTATGTGTACATACATATACATATACTCATATAACACATATACACATACATGTGCATTTCGTACAAAACACGGACTGGCGCCAACTTACATCACTGACCTACTCGAACAAAGAGCAATTAAAATGTTGTGCGCCATCTCGCAGCCGAAACAGTGACATAACTATTTTGGTACCTGCTCCACGATTGTGGAATTATTTTCCAATTGTGATGAACAAAAATCTGCTGCCTCGTGACTTTTAAAAGACTATTGAAAACTCTCTTATATCGGGCTATGTATGGAATGATGACACCTGTGAGTTTATTTAATTTTATTATTTATTTATTTTATTTTACCTATTTCTTATGTAGTGCATGTTTTTAACAATAAATAAACAAAAATTTCTCCAATCATCAATATGCCTTTTATTTTAATCATCATTTCTAACTAACTTATTTATTTATCATGTTTTCCTATTATTTGTATACATCTTTTATTTATTTCATTTTCGTTAAAAAAAATTACATTATTAATCTGACGTAACTTGCTACTATTTTTCATATACATGCATGCATATACATGTACTCACAGCGCCTACGAATGGATTCTATCAAGATTTCTAGCGCTATATAAAAGTAATGGTCTTGTTATTATTACACACACTCACACATATACACACATACACACATACACACATACACACATACACACATACACACATGTATGCATACCTACATACATGCATACATATATACATACATGTATACATACACACAAACATATATACATACACACCTACATATATACATATATAATTTACATAATGAACGAAGAAGAAGAAGTGCCTGCGTATAAATTATAATAGTCCAATTTCCCAATAGGTCAATATAAT
>OZ024865.1:40769199-40776699 GCA_964017155.1 Oasisia sp. SBJ-2009
TGTTTTAATGGTGGTACAGGAACATATAGTACGTCTAGTATTTTGTTGGCACACTGCTGATGCATTGTTTATTCTTACTCGTAGGCTCTTACATCTACTTATGCATCGCCATTCCTATAGATGCGCTGCAAAGATCAAAATGTGAGGGTCCGATTTATCACCAACTGACAGTGGTTTTATCTTCTCATAGCCGACTAAACCGACCATCGTACAAGTTTCGTACAAATTATTTGTCATTTGCTGCAGGATATTCGACATGTGGCTGAGCAGTGCAGTGTCACCGGCGGCAAATGGAGAAGTTGGTTAATTGTTTGTCCTTATATGACACAGACATTATTCTCTATTTGACAATAATAATAATTTACTGAAAAAACATATTGCTGAACTGGCATTCCACAGTAATTGTAATTGCTTTAGATCAAATGTGTTACTCTAAAATGCTCTTGTATACTGATTACAACAAAGGCTAACAATTACACTTATTGTCTGTGATACACAAAATACCGCATTAATCGATGTTACTTTGTGAATTATAATTCAGATGATTAAACGTGCTTCATAAACAATAACTAGGTTTTTCAAAACGAGTCAGAATCAACCAACGTGATGGGCGTTCAAATAAATATTTGTTCGGCGTTGATCAGTAGATATGCCGTAACGTCTGAGGGGTTGTGAGTGTGTGTGTGTGCGTGTGTGTGTGTGTGTGTGTGTGTGTGTGTGTGCGTGTGCGTGTGCGTGTGCGTGTACGTGTGCGTGTGCGTGTGTAGTGTGGTGTGCGTGTGCGTGTGCGTGTGCGTGTGCGTGTGCGTGTGCGTGTGCGTGTGCGTGTGCGTGTGCGTGTGCGTGTGCGTGTGCGTGTGCGTGTGCGTGTGCGTGTGCGTGTGCGTGTGCGTGTGCGTGTGCGTGTGCGTGTGCGTGTGCGTGTGCGTGTGCGTGTGCGTGTGCGTGTGCGTGTGCGTGTGCGTGTGCGTGTGCGTGTGCGTGTGCGTGTGCGTGTCCGTGTCCGTGTGCGTGTGCGTGTGCGTGTGCGTGTGCGTGTGCGTGTGTGTGTATGTACATGTGTGTGTGTGTGTGTGTGTGTGTGTGTGTGCGTGCGTGGATGCGTGTGTGCATGTATGCGGGTGTGTGGGTGTGCGTTTGAATATGTATGTGTGTTTGTACATAGGCAAATATATATATATATATATATATATATATATATATATATATATATATATATACATATAAATATAAATATCTAAATATATATATATATATATATTACATAAATATATATATATGTGTATGTGTGTGTGTGTATATATATACTCGCGCACACTCCTACACGCACACACGCATTTTTTTCCACGCTTAGTTGGTTGGGACGTTGTACGACAGTACACTTGTATCACTCTGGTCACACGGTAACAGGTCTGATTTGTGGTATATGCAACGGGTAATCTGTGTCTGATAAGTAGCTTCGACTACAATACACTTCTGGCACATGCAGTCAGCGCCATTGTGTGTCCCAACGAGCGGTTTGACGTGAGATACTTATAAACCGCAGATGTGACTCACGTTTGACGGCATAGGATACTGGTTTCTCATACACCGTTTCAACATCTAGTCCAACGCATTCAAAATTAATCGTGACGCCTACAATAGAACATGGGATCCAGCGGTTGTTAATGGTTATCATATATACTTAGCGATCTAGAGTTACACATAAATAAGGCGTCCGACTGTCTAATGTACTCTTTCGAAAAAAATATCTAAAACCCGCCAATGTGTGTCCTGATATGATATTGTGTCCAGAGCCGGTTCACTCCAAATCAACATACTTCGCAAACAACCGTCCGCCTTCGTAGCTGTGTGTCCACCCCAGGCATGTTTCACATTTTACTGACTGATGTGCAGTAAGTAGTACACTTTGATATGTCCAGCTATTCTCCGTCGCCGAGTCTTAGCGATGACACGAAGACTCTCCATGCCTGCTCTTATCATCATTTCATCTTTGGTTGTGTGATTTCTCTACGTACGTGGCTACTATAGAATGATGAGTTCAAATAATACGAAGATATACCTAATATAAATTGGCTGCATTGTCGTTGGATCAAATCTAGCTTATTTTTGTTCTATCCATATTCGTTCCCGTTTCACCGAAATGTATCGCTAGTAGCAGAACGGTGGACATGTAGAGACATGTCTTTATGTATCGCTAGTAGCAGAACGGTGGACATGTAGAGACATGTCTTTATGTATCGCTAGTAGCAGAACGGTGGACATGTAAAGACATGTCTTTATGTATCGCTAGTAGCAGAACGGTGGACATGTAAAGACATGTCTTTATGTATCGCTAGAAGCAGAACGGTGGACATGTAAAGACATGTCTTTATGTATCGCTAGTAGCAGAACGGTGGACATGTAAAGACATGACTTTATGTCTGTTTTAATGGTGGTACAGGAATATATAGTAGGTCTAGTATTTTGTTGGCACACTGCTGATGCATTGCTTATTCTTACTCGTAGGCTCTTACATCTACTTATGCATCACCATTCCTATAGATGTAGCTTCCTATGTAAGGAAGTTATCAACGCGCTGCAAAGATCACAATGTGAGGGTCCGATTTATCACCAACTGACAGTGGTTTAATCTTCTCATAGCTCATTCCTAAACCGACCATCGGACAAGTTTCGTACACATTATTTGTCATTTGCTGCAGGATATTCGACATGTCGCTGAGCAGTACAGTGTCACCGGCGGCAAATGGAGAAGTTGGTTAATTGTTTGTCTTTATATGACACAGACATTATTCTCTATTTGACAATAATAATTTACTGGAAAAAACATATCGCTGAACTGGTATTCCACAGTAATTGCTTTAGATCAAATGTGTTACTCTAAAATGCTCTTGTATAATGATTCCAACAAAGGTTAACAATTACAGTCATTGTCTGTGATATACAAAGTACTGCATTAATCGATGTTGTATTGTGAATTATAATTGAGATAATTAAATGTGCTTCATAAACAATACTTACCTTTTTCAAATAGATTCAGACTGGACCAACGTGATGGGCGTACAAATAACTATTTGTTCGGCGTTGATCATTAGGTATGCCGTAACGTCTGAGGGGTTGTGAGTGTGTATTTGTATGTGTGTGTGTGTGTGTGTGTGTGTGTGTGTGTGTGTGTGTGCGTGCGTGCGTGTGTGTGTGTGTGTGTGTGTGTGTGTGTGTGTGTGTGTGTGTGTGTGTGTGTGTGTGTGTGTGTGTGTGTGTTGTGGTGTGTATTTATGTTTGGGTGTGTGTATGCACTGTGTAGGTGTGTATGCATGTACATATACAAGATAAATATAGGGAGCGGCGGTAGTGCGTAATTATTTTGTAAGGGTATTTACGCCATTCGAGAGAGGTGATCGCGCCGATGAGAGCTGGACTGCCGATCGAGAGAAGGCGGTTCGATTCCACCGGTTGCCCTTTTGAAAGTAAGGCAATTTCGTTCACATTGCCTGTGTCTTTCAGAAGAACCCTTAAAAGTCGTTGGTCCCTTCTGTCTGGTGTGAATGGCTGGAGCATTACTATATAATGTGAAAAAGTAATTTAATTCATACTAACTTCTGGTGTAATTTATGTAATTACTTGCGCAGTCAGTGTCACATGTGGGGTAAGCCGTGTCAACGCTGTAAGTAACATCAAACTAGATCTCCATCCAAAGCGTGGCTTCCAACTGTCGTCTGATGGGAGTTCTTCAGTTCAGTCTGGACGTCAGCAGTGTTGTCGCCTGTAGCATACGTGGCCGAGTCACTGTATTGTCTTCCGAATAATTCTGTATCACCAACATCAGAGAATGCACCTGTGCGACGAATGCTTTGTGTCATGCGGATGTATAATACTATATTAACAAGTACACAATGACGGTGTCAATTCTTTCGACGTCGACTTCTTCAACAATGATACGGACCGCTGATAGTGACGGTTTCCCAGGTACCGGGAGGTTGCGTACCTTTAGCCCCTCACATTCGCCTGGGGAATACATGCTCTGCAAGTGCGACATTACCAATAAGGTAGAGATGATTATTGGTTCTCAGGCCAAATTTGAAATAACATTAAATAAGGATATACCCTTTTAATCAGACAATGATATAATACACAAACTATTCAAAATTAAACTAATACTGAAATTGTTATACATAAAATAAACACAAATGACAATATTTCTTTGTAAATGTTTCGTCTCATTTTATTTTACTTTTTATACATACATTATACACACTTATTATAAAAACCGGTGAATTAATGAGGCCGTGTGACGGTTTCTAGCAGTGACTCTACAGCAAGGTTAAATAAGCAAGTATATGTTCACCAGACTATCAGTGAAGTTAAGCAGTCTACCGAGAGTCGGTTAAGCGAGACTACCACGCTGAATGAAAGCACTGTCGTCGCTTCTAGCCTGTTCACGTCACTGCGCGTCTAGCTTCTTACGGTCAGGACTGAGCGCAAACATGCAACCAGTGCAACGATATATTGTTATCAAGCGTTAAGTTACCCGGAAATATAGCTTCATTTCGCCTGCGTCTAAAAAAAACTATCTCTTTAAAGTTTACTGTCCTCTTCAGATTATTAGTGCCTTCATCCATCCATGGAATCGCGCATTATTACACGATGCAGAGATTGCTTAAGCCCTTGGTTTTGTAGCGCCACTGAGTTCGATCTTCCAGGATATTGACGCATAAGAAGTTAAAATTATTATTAGTAGTATTATTAACACAAGTCGTGCGAACGTAGCACACCCCTTGTACAAACTTTTCTTTTAAAACGACAGTTTTTCTTATTGTATAACTACATAATTCTATCGCATTGCTAGGTTGATTGAGCTTTGTAAATACTTTCTAACTGTTATCTCTCAAACATGCAGTTGCATTCAACAACTAGACACGACCAACATATTAGCTGCTAGACAATGACAGTATTTGCGCTGTCCACTTCGACCTCTTCGACAATGATGCGGACCGTTGCTATCCATCCCGGGCGTCCCGTTGATGGTGAAGAACCAGCGGCGAGCAGAGCCGTCCTTAGGACCAATATCTTTCAGTCGTAGGTCTCCATTCCACACGACTCGCAGCACCGTGTCATCCCGTTTCTTGACGAAGTCACACGACTGTGAGGACATTAGAAACACAGGACATTGACATTTAACGTGGAGGCCACAACACTCAATAGTGTTATGAAGAGAAATATGAGTTATCGATTAGGTACAAGTTTTCATGTATGTGGGTACCAATTATATCGACAAGAATATCTGCATCGCCAACGATCACATAACATAACCCCCTGAACGTGATTTACAACAATCGAACATTGCCATCAAATGTTAGCTTTGTCAGTGCACGGGTGCGAAGGAGGGATGATAGAATAATGGAAAATGAAATAATGTACCGCGTGAATAACTATAACATGTATTATGACTGACGTAATTTGCAGAAACAGGGACAAAAAATGCATAGAGACGCATGTGACGATACGCAATGTGACAAGAGTACTCACAAAAAGCTGACCGTATTCACTGCCATCACTTAGACCCCTCTTTGAACATTGTTTCACGTTGACAACAGATCGGCTTCGTCCTATGCATAATATAAATATTCCAATAAATGTTTTTGTTAAGGTGTATATTATGCCATATATAAGAACAAAATAGTATAATTAAAAGGTAGCATGCATTGTGTTACAATTTATTTGATATCATAAATATGGCTCTATATCGTCATAAAACCGTCATAGTTACGGATCTATAGTCTGCGTATTACTATATCAATGCGTGAACCCAGTGATCTGTATACGCGCAGTAAGCCACACGTCAACCACTGAAACATGTCAATGACTAATTTGTGTGTGTCATCTGACATATAAGACAATGACAGTTACTGTACTTGATTATATCGATCTTACCTGCTTCAATTTTCTGTCGTAGCTGTTCGTTCTCTTCGGTTAATTTCCTGATGTCCTCCGTTTGCTTTTTTGTAACCAGATTCATCTGGGTCATCTGGGTCTGTAGGGCGATCATGGAACTTTTCATGAACTGGTCGTCGACCGTGTTGGGTCCGCATTCCGTCGCCGGCACCTTGAACGTATACGAACAGTGAGAATCACCCGCAGTCGTACTTTGTCCGTCTGTCACACACAACGCTGTCAGTAGTAGACAGATGTGTAGAATCACTGTCGCCATGTTGACCTCAAATCTCCGTGTGTCACTGCAGCCGACCGTCAACCTGGTGTCCCACTATCTCCGTCTGTGAAGTCGACGGGCAACCAGGACGTATACAACTAGTGTTATCAGAGGGATCGTCGGAGCGTAGCAGTGCGGTTTGTCCAGTAATAACAATGTTCCAAAGACCTACGCATGTAGTTATTTGCGGCTTTATGTATCGACACTTAGTGTATTAAGTGAGGCCAATTCCATATTGTAGTAGACAACGCGCCGGTCGCAAACCAAATTGCATACGTTGATTTATATCGAAGCACATCTTAATAATGATCGATGTTTGCCGCTAATAACTGGTCCCTGGCGACAAGAGACCACAATAGCTTGGACTTTGTTGTAATTAGTCCGTTTGGTGCAAAAACACGCACCGTTCGCAGTCTGTTATGAGGACTCGTGTGACTCGTGTGTATTCGCACGAGCTAACTACACACAGTGTCTGACCTGGCTGACTAAGGAAGTCTTTATTTAATATGAAATCCAGCGATATTGATAACACTGGTGTTACCATGTGAGTCATATGAAGCTGATCTATGCGATACGACAGGCGACTGCTATATTCTAAAGACGTATTCGTATGGTTGTAGCCGGCTTTATGCATTGAGACCTTTCTGAATAAATGTGGAAATTTTGACAGCTGACATGCAAACAAAACTTAATACACCAACCGTGGCGAGTGTCTCGGATGAAGGTATATATTTTTAATGAAATGATGTATGTTTACCGTTGTAATCTAGTGGAATGTAGAGTAATAACGCGCAACGCGTGAAGCTTTTTGGCGTTACTGTAGCATACACAATTACATTTATTGTGGCGCTAATTTGTTCACACAAGGAGTTTTGTAAACACTGGTCGGGAGTCAGGGACTAACATGAAGACATAATTGTTTTTCGCATGTTTTTAAAATATTAGCATTCATATCATATTTTAATGCGTTCACGTTTAAACATTGTATGCATTGGTTATCAAAAGTAAACTGCGTTCTTTGCTATGTGCGAAACAGAACAGTTGCCAACCTCGTCGTTAAAGAGTATGCTGAGTAAAGCCGGGTCATTTGATAATTTAGTATAAATGACCCTTTGGGAATGTACAGTAGAGGGTAAACCGCATGGTGTGCTCCTGTCACAGAATCACGTTTTGACCGCAACGTTTAGCTACGTTGAGAGACGTGGCAGAACGTGGTTACAACACGAGCAAACGTGGAACAACGTGGCTAAAACGTGGTAAAATTAACTGGAAATGTTAATGTTGGAAAAATT
>OZ024865.1:40786699-40796699 GCA_964017155.1 Oasisia sp. SBJ-2009
CAGTCTGGTGTCCCACTCTGTCCGTCTGTGAAGCCGACCCGGCAACCAGGACGTATACAACTAGTGTTAACACAGGAATCGCCGGAGCGTAGCAGTGCGGTTTGTCCAGTAATAACAATGTTCCAAATACCTACGCATGTATTTATTTGCGGCTTTATGTATCGACATTTAGTGTATTAAGTGAGGCCAATTTCATATTGTAGTAGACAACGCGCCGGTCGCCAAACAAATTGAATACGATGGTTTATATCGAAGCATATCTTAATAATAATCGGTGTTTGCCACCAATAATTGGGCCATGGCGGCAGGAGACCACAATAGCTTGAACTTTGTTGTAACTAGTCCGTTTGGTGCAAAAACACGCACTGTTCGCAGTCTGTTATGAGGACTCGTGTGACTCGTGTGTATTCGCACGAGCTAAGTACACACAGTGTCTGACATGGCTGACTAAGGAAGACTATATTTAATATGAAATCCAGCGATATTTATAAAACTGGTGTTACCATATGAGTCATCGGATCTTAGCCATGCGATACGACAGGCGACTGCGATATTATAAAGATGTATTCGTATGGCGGTATGCCGGCTTTTTGCATTGAGACTTGTCTGAATAAAATGTGGAAAATTCCACAGCTGACATGTAAACAAAACTTAATACACCAACCGTGGCGAGTGTTTTCGACGAAGGTGTATAGTTGTCAATTAAATGATGTATTTTTATCGTTGTGTTCCAGTGTAATATAGAGGAATAACGTGCAAAGCATGAAGCCATTTGGCGTTACTGTAGCATACACAATTACATTTATTTTGGCGCTAATTTGTTCACACAAGGAGTTTTGTAAACACTGGTCGGGAGTCAGGGACTAACATGAAGACATAATTGTTTTTCGCATGTTTTTAAAATATTAGCATTCATATCATATTTTAATGCGTTCACGTTTAAACATTGTATGCATTGGTTATCAAAAGTAAAATGCGGTCTTTGCTATGTGCGAAACAGAACAGTTGTCAACCTCGTCGTTAAAGAGTATGCTGAGTAAAGCCGGGTCATTTGATAATTTAGTATAAATGACCCTTTGGGAATGTACAGTAGAGGGTAAACCGCAGGGAGTGTGTATAATGCTCCAATCACAGAATCACGTCTTGGCTGCCACGTTTAGCTACGTTGAGAGACGTGGCAGAACGAGGTCACACCACGAGCAAACGTGGAATAACGTGGCGAAAACGTGGTAAAATGAACTGGAAATGTAAATGTTGGACAAGTTCAAAACTCGCTGGTGTTTTATCCACAACGTGCTACAAAGTGGTAACAAAGTGATACAAAGTATCACAACGTGGCAACAACGTATACAATTTAACAAGATTTAACAAGATTGCCACCTAGAGAATCAACTCTAGATGGCAGGTGGACAAGGAAGCCCTTTGGCTTATCGAGAGTCCAACCTACATAACTAAATGTACCCAGCCCTTCTTAGGTACATGTCAATTTTATTTTTAAACATATTAACACTACTAGCACCTACACAATCAGCCGATAATCTGTTCCATTCATTTACTGTTCTTTGTAAAAATGAAAATTTTCTAATATCTAGTCTACACTGCTTCTTTGCTAATGTAATTCCATGTCCTCTAGTCCTTCTCTCTTCCTTAACAGAGAAAAAAATATTTCTGTCAATATTTTCATACCCATTCAATATTTTAAAAACTTCTATCTGATCTCCTCTCAATCTCCTGGTTTCTAGTGTTGTTAATCCACATTCTTTTAGACGCATTTCATAACTAATATTCCTGAGTTTTTGTATCATTTTGGTTGCTCTTCTTTGTACTCTTTCTAGTATATCAATATCCTTCTTGCGATATGGCCTCCATGCCTGTATGCAATATTCTAAATGAGGCCTAACTATTGTTTTGTTCAGCGGTATTATTAGTTCTTTTTCCTTGTACACTATATTTCGCCTAATTAATCCAAGAATTTGGTTTCCCTTTGCTGCTGCAATTGCACACTGTTCTGATACCTTCATATCAGCACTAATAGTTAACCCTAAGTCCTTTTCCTTTACGGTAGTATTAAGTACAGTATCACCCATTGTATATTGTGCATCTTCATTTCCATGTCCTGTGTGGAGGCACTTACACTTCCCATAATTAAACAGCATTTGCCACTTATCAGACCATTCGTTCAACTTATTTAGATCATCTTGTAATTGCTGTCTATCTGCATCACTTTCAATTTTTCTAAAAACTTTTGTATCGTCCGCAAACTTCAACACCTTGCTTGTTATATCATCATCCAAATCATTGATATATATTAAGAACAAAATAGGTCCCAATACTGATCCCTGCGGTACTCCACTCAAAACCGATTTCCAGTTTGAAACCTCCCCATCAACTACCACTCTTTGTCTTCTATCAATGAGCCATTTTTCTATCCAGTTAATCATACCATTGCCTATGCCATGGGCCTTTAGTTTAAGTAGTAATCTTTGATGTGGCACTTTGTCAAAGGCTTTTTTTAAATCTAAGTATATTATATCTACTGGTGAACCCTCGTCTACCCACTTTGTGACATCTTCCAAAAAACATAAGATATTTGTTAAGCATGACCTCGCTTTTAGAAACCCATGTTGAGATGGGTTAATCAAGTTATTTTTAACAAGAAAATCAACCAAGTGATCTTTAATTTGTCTTTCTAATAGTTTGCAAACCACCGATGTTAAACTAACTGGTCTATAGTTCTCTGACTTGCTTCTTGATCCTTTTTTAAATAATGACATGATGTTTGCTTCTTTCCATTCTAATGGAACTACTCCTTCCTCTATTGACAAATTGAACACTGTTGCAAGTGGTATGCTGATTTGTTCTACAATTTCCAGTAGTAATTTGGGAGGAATCCCATCCACTCCAGGTGACTTATTTTCCTTCATATCCCTTATTTTCATAGCTACCATTTTTGGTGTTACAATTAGTTGTCCTAAATAGTCTGACTCTCTCCCTTCAAATGTAGTCTCTGGTACTGGTAATGCACTCGTATCTTCCCTGGTGAACACCGAACTAAAGTATTCATTTAGGTTTTCTGCCATTAAGAATCCCTCTGTTATTATGTTTCCATCTCTACCTTCTAGAGGTCCTACCTTATCCTGAACTTTCTGTTTACTTCGAACATACGCATAACAACTTTTGCTGTCATGTTTTATATTAAAAGCTAATTTGTGTTCATAGCTTCTCTTTGAATTTCTAATTTCAGCTGTAGCTTGGTTAAGTGCTTCTTTATAAATGGCATAGTCTTCTTCACTTCCATTATGTCTATATGTCTTCCATATCGTTTGCATGTATTTGATTTTTCTAAGGGTTTCTTTTGATAAGTGTTTTGTTTTTGACCGTTTCCCCTGTTTTTTCAAGGGGACAAATTGTTCGACAATGCAGACAATTTCCCTCTTTAAGATATTCCAACATTCTGTTGCTGTCTTATTCTCCAGTGTGTTATTCCAGTCTATCTTTGCTAAATGTTTCCTCATGTCCTTATATCTTCCTTTGTGAAATTTATTCCTGTACCGTATTTTACGATTCTGTTCTCCTTTTACTTTGATGATAAAATATATCTGGTTGTGATCACTACACCCCAGTGGCTCACATATCCTGACATTATCAATAAATTCCTTCTGTGAGCTCAAAACTATGTCCAATACGTTCTCACCCCTGGTTGGTTCTAACACATGTTGAGTAAGGAAACTGTCTTGTACTAAATTTAAAAACTGTTGATCTTCACTCCCAGTACTCTGTTGAGATTTCTACTGTATACGCCCATGGTTAAAATCCCCCATAATGATACAGTCCCGTTTATTGACTTCCTTTATAGCGTTTTGTATTTTCTCATTCTCATCTGTGCTTATGTTTGGACTTCGATAAACTAACCCAACAGTTAATGTTGAGTTTCCTGTAACTATGTTACACCACACAGCTTCTTCACATTCTGCTTGTTTTTCTAATTTTATTTCGTAAGCCTGGATGGATTCTTTAATATATAAAATAACGCCACCTCCCCTTCTCCCTATTCTATCTTTCCTAAACATGATATATCCTGTCATTCCTAATTCGGCATCTGATATATCGGGGGTGGCCCAAGATTCAGTTATACCTATTATGTGAGGGTCATTATCTTCTACCATAATGCTTAGTTCATTTCTATTGTTTACTAAGCTCCTTGCATTTAAACACACACATTTATAACCAAATGTTGTAGAGTTTTCCAGACCGTTCTTTGTCGTTTTAGCTGTGCTGTCCTTATCTGTGCCTCCAGTATTTGGCTTCTCTGTAAATCCCCCCTGCGAATCTAGTTTAAATAATTGCAACCTGTTCCACTGTCCATGGATTGAAGCAGGTTCTCAAAGAAAACTGCTGCGCCCTTTCCGCTTAGATGGAGGCCATCTCTCACGTACATGTCCTCTTTCCCAACAAAGCGCCCCCACAAATCCAAGAATCCAACCCCTTCCTCCTCACACATCTGCTCCACCAGAGCATTGATTGCCATCCTCTTGCAATTTCTATAGGTTACTCCCCTTCCTCCGATTACTGGCAAGATTCCTGAGAGAATAATCTGTTCAACTCTTGTCTTCTTCAGTTTCCCTACCAACTGTCTGTATCTTTGCACTATTCTAGTTGTCCCCTCCCTGTCTGCATTGTTCGTCCCTACATGTACTAATATAGATCCTCCCTGGCCATGCCCCAACACGTTCTCTACCCTATCTGTCACATGCTCTATGCGAGC
Organism: Oasisia sp. SBJ-2009; assembly: GCA_964017155.1. NCBI lineage: Eukaryota > Metazoa > Annelida > Polychaeta > Sabellida > Siboglinidae > Oasisia > Oasisia sp. SBJ-2009. Next base: position 40,791,465 of record OZ024865.1, read on the forward strand.
GCCTGGAAGACAAATAACAACATCTTCTCCTTTACTTAACGTCTTGTCCGTCTTTCGCAACATTGAGTCGCCTATAAACACCCTTTCTGTTCTCAATGCCCCCTCAATCACTGCTTCAGAGTAACTCCTCCGTTTTGCATCTCCCTGGTTGCTGACTTTTTCCCCTGCCGCTTTCTCTGTTCCTTTCTTTCCTGCCTCTTTTCTTCCTGACACCATCCTTGTTATTGACTTCCGTCTGGTCACATCTACTCTCAGTTCCTTTCTTCCCTTCGTCTTTCTTCCTGTCGCATCTGCTTCTATCATCTCCTGTCCCATTGTCACCCCCTCATCTACTGTCACTTTCAATGCATTCCAACGTAGCAACAACCTAATACAACGTAGTACAACGTGGCAACAACGTAGCAGAAACGTGACAGAACGTAAATAAAACGCACATACCACGTTGTGCTAAGTTTCTGCTACCTTTCGGTACGTTGCGATACGTTATGGTACGCAATGCTGCGTGGTATCAGCGAGGTATAACGAGGCACAACGTGGCGACAGCGATGCTACAGCGTGACGGTAGCCAAACATAACCCGACCTTGATCTTCCCAGCGGGATTACAACGAGGCGACAGCGTGCATAGCACGTGGGTGACAACGAGCACAACGTGGCGTCCTGCCGAAGTGTGTAAATTTACTTCGAGAACGTGGGGAGCAGAAACGGGGTACAACGGCGCGGCCAATAGGTGACACTGTAACTTGGGTATTAAGTGGAGTGTTCTAGTCAAGGTAATGGTTTAAACATATAAGGACGGCTGTGCGAACTGTTTTGGAGGCAGAGGCAGTAGTTGACACATTCCACAAGACAAGTATTTTCTGTGACACATAAGAGATCTGGAAGATGAAGTGGAATATATCAGACAAATAGCTGGTGGTGCTAGCAGCATCAGTCATTGACACTGCTGCAAACAACATGGTAGCAAACAATAAGCTGAACGGAGCGAGTTGACGCAGCCTTTCACCCCATTTGATACTGGGAAACGGACTGACATGGTGCCCGTTACCACTAGTCGTGCCATCTTGCCATCGTGAGAGGACCTGATGATGCTAATCTTCTTTGTTTGGCATAGACGTTGACATAGGATGCCGCGCGCAAAACAGCTGTATTAGGCCAGTCACACAGACCTGTAGTATAGTTATGAAGTCTTCATTCCAGAACTGTATCTGTCTTTCAACACATTTAGCACGCTTCATAAGTAAATGGAAACCAGTTTAGCCATTATTGTGATCGGCGTCGGTCATCTGTGGTTTTGCTGTGGACTTATGCTGATACCGGACTGTGGAAGACATCATTGATCTCGTGCAATGTACTGGTGCTAGGTATGAATACCTTGTTTATACTGCACTGATTGAAATCACACGATATGAGAAATGTTGTGCATCGGCAGATAATTATAGCTCTGCAGCACTGTCCACGTAGGCTTTGATGTGTATTTAATATAATATTACACTCCCGCATGACACAAACATATCGTTGCACTGTTGCATTCTCTCCTGCATTGGTGATATATACTTATTCGCAAGACGACGTGGTGACCCGGCCACGCTATAAGCGACACCATTGCTGACGTCCAGGCAGTACTGAAGTACTGCTGCAATTTATGGGCTAACTGAACGTCTTAAACTGGGCTGTCTGTTTAAATTCTGCTACCGACTAACTTGTTAGGTTAGGAAAACGTGACGTCAGCTTTTCAATGAAAACGGAGCGCTTTCTACGCGACTTGAATTGTGTTTATTTTCTCAGTAAAACATTCGACATAGCATTTTTGATTACAGGAGCAATTGATTAGATTATATCAATATGTTTAAATGCATAAAGCTAATAATTTGACTTTTAAGTTATCGGCATGGACAACTAGATCAGTGTATTCGCATGTGTATGTCTCATGTTTATATGTCCGAATGTGTGTGTGTGTGTGTGTGTGTGTGTGCGTGCGTGCGTGCGCGCGTGTGTGTGTGTGTGTGTGTGTGTGTGTGTGTGTGTGTGTGTGTGTGTGTGTGTGTGTGGATGTGTGTGTGTGTGTGTGTGTGTGTGTGTGTGTGTGTGTGTGTGTGTGTGTGAGTGTGAGTGTATGTGGGGGTGGGCGTGCATGCGCGCGTGCATGATAACTGAACGTTATAAAAAACGGTGGGTTACACAGCATGACGAGTTGTTTTTAACGCAGTATCAACATGACACCATATCAACCTGATTATAACGACGGCAAGGCATTACAACGGCGTTATATTCTTGAAACGAATACAGTTGGTATATATAGGGACATAAACTGAATTTCAATGGATGTCGCATTTGTAAGGTCCGTATTTCGGTTTGTTTTAAGTGACGACATGATTTAGACGTTGTACACCGGATGTTCACATCCTCATAATGTTACTAATTACACAGCAATGTCGTGTGTGCAAAGTTATTGCCAACCGACGTTATATAGAGTCACAATGAATTTGATGGTCAACATCATTTCAACACCATGATAACGTCATGTTTCGGCGTCATTACAACGTCGATGACCTAAAACTACAAAGACGTATGATGTGGTTGTCAACGTGAGTTCACCTTTGCGATGACTTGACATTATAAAGACGTCGGATGTGGGTGTCCGCATAATTTCAACGTCGCGCTGACTTCACGGTTCCATATCTTTGCAACGCCAATAACTGGTCGTTGTAAAGACGTCGTATTTGGTTGTCGACGTGATGTTAACATCATGGTGACGTCAGATTTCAGTGTCCTTACAACGTCAATACATCTACGTTTAAACACGTTGTATTTCGTTGTGGACGTGATTTCATCGTCGTGAAGACGTCGTGTTTAGATCTTGTTACAAAGTTGATGATCTATCGTTGTAGAAACGGTACATATGGTTGTAGAATTCATTTCAACATCGCGGGAACGTACAGTTTCGACGTCTTCACAACGTTGACATTCCGATGTTATAAAGAAAATGTGTATACGGTGTACGACGTCACGTCGTGTGCCCACTGTGTAGCTGCACTATTCATGTATACGCACACAACACAACAGTCGAAGATCAAACGTATCTAAATTGTGTACACAATCTGGTTAACCGACACGAAAGGTCGACGCGTACAACCGCCTATAGAGACATGTGTGGGTCTTTAGAATGGTACAATCACCCGATATATCGCTCTGCTACGCTCCGTTGACTTCTCCGGTGACACCAGTGTTATACGTCCTGGTTGCCGGGTCGGCTTCACAGTCAGACGGAGTGGGACACCAGATTGACGGTCAACGGCAGTGGCACACGGAGGGTTGAGTACAACATGGCGATATCGGTACTACGCATATGTCTACTGTTGGCCATATTGTGTGTGACCGACGGACAAAGTACGAGTGCAAAAGATTCGCACTGTTCGTACACGTTCAAGGTGCCCACGAACGACTGCGGCCAAACACATATGGAAGACCAGTTAACGAAGAGCTTGTTAGTCGCTTTACAGAACCAGGTCAAGTTCCTTGCCAAGATCCAGGAGAACCAGGCGGAGGGCTTTCGTAAACTGACGGACGAGAATACAAAACTGCGACAGGAAATGACAACCTTGAAATCAGGTATTTGTGAGAACCCTTTCATTGCGAACAGTTTTATGTTCAATTGACCTACAATGAACATTGCGCTGCGTTTAATGGGCATATTTACGCATAATAATAATAATAATAACACAAGTTTTATTAGCAACTCAACTGAGTTGGATTGACATTACAATAGGTTACAATTGACTCATCAAAACATCATACAAATACAATAGAAATACATTTGATACCGCAAATCATACCGTACTAATAACCTTTTTACTGACAGTTGTATAAAGCCCACGGTATAAAGGAGTTACGGAATCTATTCGTTCTAGTAACTGGGTATAATAGTGGTAGGCCCTAAATCGTGTTCGTGTAGTAAACATAGGCATTATCACAGCTTCGATAACTTGTGGAAGGAAATGAGAATATGAGTACGTATAGTAATCGTCATTATGAACTTATATGTGTCAGACGATATATACAAAAACAAGTCATTGATATGCTTCAGTGAACAATGATTGACGGGTGGCCTAGAGCTCGTACACAGGGTCACTATCTTTATGCACTGAACTAACAATAAGCAGCCAATATGCCCCTTTATACTGGTTGACTCGGGCAAGTTTATCAAGCAAGTACGGCGGTTTTGCGAAGAAATAGAGCCACATTTATAATATCAACTAAATTGTAACACAATGCATGTTACCTTTTAATTGTACTGTTTTGTTTTTATATGTTCGTTCCAGGGAGACTTTTTCGAAATATACAGAAAACACCATGGGTGTATGCGAGATACAGCTAAACTGAACACGTTAACGTAAATAATTGTAATCCAGTGTCCGTTGCCTTTAATCGTATCGCTTGTTTGTCTTTATAGCGGCAATACAAGATAGAAATGAAAATGCGAAACTACATCAGAAAATGGCGGCCCTTGAATACGGTAATTATGGGACTATCCTTCGAAGAATCAGAAATTATACTAAAACATGCACACACACACACACACACACACACACACACACACACACACACACATATATATATATATATATATATATATATATATATATATATATATATATATATATCATACGCATACGCATACGCATACGCATACGCATACGCATACGCATACGCATACGCATACGCATACGCATACGCATACGCATACGCATACGCATACGCATACGCATACGCATACGCATACGCATACGCATACGCATACGCATACGCATACGCATACGCATACGCATACGCATACGCATACGCATACGCATACGCATACGCATACGCATACGCATACGCATACGCATACGCATACGCATACGCATACGCATACGCATACGCATACGCATACGCATACGCATACGCATACGCATACGCATACGCATACGCATACGCATACGCATACGCATACGCATACGCATACGCATACGCATACGCATACGCATACGCATACGCATACGCATACGCATACGCATACGCATACGCATACGCATACGCATACGCATACGCATACGCATACGCATACGCATACGCATACGCATACGCATACGCATACGCATACGCATACGCATACGCATACGCATACGCATACGCATACGCATACGCATACGCATACGCATACGCATACGCATACGCATACGCATACGCATACGCAT
>OZ024865.1:40801699-40821699 GCA_964017155.1 Oasisia sp. SBJ-2009
ATATATAATATATATATATATATATATATATATATATATATATATATATATATATATATATATATATATATAAGAATCAATAAGACCTAGTATTATATACCATTTTATTATCGTCACTGTTACTTCGGTGATGTCACTAGGACGGTGTAGTTCCTCAGAATATATATCTTATTCCCGTTGATCATCCAAACCCTCTTTGAGGTTTGTTTCACGTTTACAGCCAAACTCCTTCGTCATACAACAAGAAGTGGAATAACATCAACGGCGTAACATTATATTCTCTGCCATCGACATACCTACCACGTCCGTCAATACGCACTACTGCTCGTCTTTAAGCTTCACAAATACTCGTCATTGTTGTAAATCATATTTCGACAGATCCTTCAAACGTCACTACTACACATTCAATTCAATTCAATTCAATTTATTTCAAAACACAACATTAAAAAACAAGCAATACAAATACAAATAATTAGTCACATGGTACGAATGAAATACAATTAAGAAATATGTTTTGAAAAGGAGTAGACATGAAGTGAAACACTTATATGTGTCTACCCCTGTGAACACTTTTCATAAAAATGATCAGTGGCAATTCTTAGTTTTTAATTATAATGATGCTGTTACACAACAAATAAATACGTGCACACAACAATATAAATTTGTCGTTATAATCATGTATGTTTACATGGTATATTTGCCTACGAGAATATTAATGTAATATTAAAGTAATTAAAGTAATGACTTACCACATCATTGTGGTAAGTCATGTTTGGACAGACCCTTCAAACTTCACAAATACTCGTCATTATGGTAAATCATATCTCGACAGATCCTTCAAAGGTAAATACTACTCGTCATTATGGTAAGTCATGTTTGCACAGAATGACTCCCAACTATATGTCTCTTCCTCAATGTGTCGTTGTAATTCGGCTGTTATGGTACTTTGCGAGGCTACCACTAAATAGATGCCAATTGCACAGGTTATTAGACGATCATTAGTTTGCCAGGACATATTGATCAATCAGTTATAATGTCGTTATCGTTAGTAATCAATAATTAATAACCATTATTAAGTGGATAGTAGGTGGAGTTTGGTGAGTAACACGTACATATATTGAAGGCAAGTAAAGAGCCATCATCCACTTCTTCAAATACCTACACAGTTTCAACGCCGCATTTTCTGGCTGAATTTTCAAGGGGAATGTGATATGGCCTACATTTCATCATCTACGCTATAAGTGCATCCATATTACACTCACAATCATTGGTTTTACGGTTCTATGAAAATCTAATTATGAAGAAACATGTATCCACAAACTGCACAATGAATACATTTCCATTTATCTAGACGCACTGTAGGGATTTAACGAGGATGGTTTCCGAATTCGTCCGAATATGCGAATTTCGAACGGAAGAATAGGTCAGAATATGTTGAAAGTTGTCTTTTCGATCAGGTATAATGATGTCTACATGAATAATTAAGATACAAAAGTATTGTCAGATGGCGATGAAACATATTGTGTGGAATACTGGTTTTTCGAAACCCGATAAATATGCGGGTTCAGCTGTATATATGTGGCACACACCTCTGCTGTATACCTAGTATAGGGTGTTCGTTGTGTTCTTCAGCATTTAGGAGCATTGCGTATCTTCCCAGGTTGTTCTATGTCCGTCCGTCTTACACAATACGGCCAGTAGTAGGTTGATGCGTAGTGCCGCCATGTTGACCTCAATCTGGTGTCCCACTCTCTCCGTCTGTGAAGCCGACCCGGCAACCAGGACCTGTAACACTGGTCTTATCGTGCGAGTCATCAGAGCGTAGCAGGGCGATATATCGGGTGACTGCAGTATTCTAAAGAGCTACACATTAGGCGGCAGTACGCATCGATACGTGTGTGAACTAAGTGTAGAAAATTATACAGCTGCTGTCTACCCAACGCATTATTTTGTAACTACGGAACATTTGTTTGGAGGAGATATATTACGTGTTCTACATGCCAAATGGCTACGTTGTCGCACTCTTAAATATATCAAAAACATTGACTGCGCGGGAACAGTACATTGCCACCACAACCCGCACGCAGAAGATGATTGATGTCTTCCAGTGTTCGGTGCCAGTATAAGTCCCCAGCCAAGCCACGGATGAGCGACGCCTAACACAATAATGGCTACTTTGGTTTCTATTTACTTATGAAATTTGCTCAATGTGTTGAAAGACAGGTCAAGTTCTGGAATGAAGACAGCATAGCTAGACTACAGGTATGTGTGGTGGAATAATAAAGGTGCCAAATACCCATCCCACTGGGTGATTTATACTAAATTATCAGACGACCCGGATTTACTCAGTATAGTCTTAAACGATGAGGTTGGCAACTGTTCTGTTTCGCATATATAAAAGATCGCATACACCATTCCATAACCAATGCATTCAATGCCTAAACGTGAATGAATTAAAATATGATATATTTGCTAATATTTCCCAAATGTACGAAAAACAAATGTGTCTTCAATTTACTCCCTCGCACCCGACTAATGTTTACATAAATCCTTGTGTAAATAAATTAGGTCCATATTAACGTTAATTATATGTACTACAATAACGCCAAATGGCTTCATGCACTGCACATAATTCATCTACATTCCACTGGAATACAATGATAAATGTGCATCCTTACATAGACAAATATGTACCTTCGTCCGAAACACTTGTCACGTTGAGGGGTATGAAGTAATTTTTTTTCAGGAATTTTTCACAATGTGTTCAGAAAGGTCTCAATGCACAAAGCCCCCTACAACCATACGAATACGTCGCCTGTCTTGCCGTTTGGTTACGCTCCGATTACCGATACGATTGCATAAGTTTTATAAATACTGGTGGCCCGAACGGTTTCGCAGATGGAGACATTAGTAGACCAGATTGCCGGTCGGCTGTGGCGACACAAGGAGATTTGAGAAAACATGACTATATACATCAGTCTACTGAAAAATGTAAATGAATTACTTGCCCGATCATAAAAAAAACTTGTTAACATTTCCTTGTCGGTAAATGTGCCAAAAATGTTCATATACAGCAGTACCATAGTTTCTAACCGTCAAACATTAGGTGAATAATGCACCTCTCTAGTAATATATACACCCACTTTAAGTATAATTGCAACCAACGTAGGTACACCAAGCCATATTCCGTCTCGTTGGCCTATGCATGTTTGATTGATTTGACAGATGATATTACATATTATACACCGGAACGTTGGGAGACGTTTTAACCTGAGTAGTCTCAACGTCCAGATAAAAGATATGTCGACTGCCATTACAAACCTTCAGTATGCTGATGACTGTGACGTTCTTGCCCACACAGCAGAATAACTTCAAACTAGCTTATCAAAATATATTCTTGTCTTGCCATCAACATCGGAAAAACCAACATCATCTACCAACCCGCTCCTGGCAACAATGAAGGACCTTAGACATTGTTGAACATTTCCCTTACTTGGGGAGTCATCTATCCCAGAAGGCCACTATCGAAGCAGAAATTCAGCATCGTAATATCCTGTACCATCATATCCTTCATGGTCTACGTAACCGAGTCACCCACAACCTCATGGAAGAAACAAAGGTGATGGTCTATAAAGCCGCTTGTACTATCACTCTACAGGAGCGAGGGGTGGATTACATATCGCTGTCATTTGAAGACCATAAAGACATTCCACCAAAGTTGTCTAAGAAAGATTCTTTGTATCCTATGGGAAGATCACCGCCTCAATGCCAGTGTCTTCTTGGAGGCCAACGCAGCTATAGTAATGACGCAATGATAATGCAGAACCAACTCAGCTGGGGACTAGCCACTGTGTTAGTATGTTGGATAACCGCCTTCCCCGATAAGTATTATTTTCACAGCTAACACATGGTATGAGAACACGTGGTAACAGCCAGAGAAAACGATTATAATGGATTGTTAAAGATTACATGAAGAAAAGCCAAATTTACTTGGGAAGAAAAACCTGAGGACCATTAACTTTGCCGCCGTAGCATATGAGAGGCAACTGCCAACTTTGAAACATACCATCTTGTTCACGAGGCGGAGAAACAGCAGAAGACAAATGACAAGGGAGATGTCCAAATATTATCACGCCTCCCTTACACCTGGCACCTCCTGCCCACACTGCAACAAGATCTGCAGATCAATAATCGGGCTCTGGAGTCACCCCAGGATACACATGACAGACGTCTGAAAGACGCAATTCACGTTTCGATGGACCGCTGATGATAATTACGTGTTTTCAGTAAAGTGTCTCTTCCATCATCTCCACGCTATTGTGTCACTGTACATATACGTGTTGCGGTCGTCTTCAGTGTTGCCTGTAGCCCATGCCAATGTCATTGTGCTCATCGGGGGCCTAATGCAATTTTGCATATGATATCATCATGGTGTCCGAGAGCAAACGTTTCTTTTTCCTCAACTTATTTCATTTATGTGACGGTATCTTGCTTGCCATGTGTGATGTAACTGTAGTTGCGACACTAGTAGAATCTACGGTTAATCTATGCACTGTTCACCTGTCATGCTTTAAAATGGCGTTTACTTCGTGCCCTTTTCCCGATTAGCAGGCGAATTCGAGTCGTCTATAATCCAGCAGTCGATGCTTCTGCAATGTATTTCCTGTAGTCAGTCTCTTGATGAACTGATTAGTATAGTAACAGTTAATATGATATGTCGACCCCAGCTCCATTGTAAGGGCATTATGAAACGGAAGCATATGAAGACATTTTCGTGTTTTGCGATGATGCATTCATGAATATGTTGTTCTTTTGCCATATAACTGCCATGTCAACCCCTTATAGCGCTTCTTGTAGCGTTGAGATGGTCTCCTTCAGACGGCTAGACTTTCTGTCAGTTTGTCAATCCGTTTGTACGCCTTTGCTCGATCTTGCAGAGCATTCCTTCGACCACGTTCATGGGATTGTGGGGTTGAGGATGTTCAATGAAGCTGCTTGGTGATCGAAGGAATTTCGATCGCTTGATGACTACGCGAACACATTTGGTTGCTTCTCCAACTGTACCTAATTTGATGTTGCACGCATGTTTGCTTGTTATCTGCAACTTATGTGTACATATGCCTACTGGTTTCTTCGGCATTTTCTTTCTTTCTAAAGAAATTCTAAATGGCCAGCCTAGTTCACTTGTTTAGATTCTTTCTGTACCGTTCATCACTAGTTATGTCAATAATTTGTTTTATCTTAAAGTAAATGTTACAGTTGTATTTATTACTATTAATATTAGTTTTAATACAGCGCTTTGAGCATATTTGGATATTGCGCTTTATAAATAATAAATATTATTATTAAATATTATTAATATCTTAAAATGGAAAATATCATCAGATATTAACTTAATTTCTCAAAGATGATAATTATCCAATTTCAGCTAATTATGTCACCGTTTTATCTTAATTACAACTACGTTTGTCATCTACGTCACGCTCCATGTCATCTCCGTCACGACAAATATGTGACGTAGATGACTGTGACGTAGATGACGTGCCTTGCGAGTCGTGACCAATAGCATGTCTGTCGTGAGCTTAACTGGCGTATGCAATTTCTGATTGACTTGAATGACACCACTTAACACGTGATTATCAATAATTCTGTTTGTCTGACGTGTATAGCACGCGGTGCAGACCGTTCGTAGATGACATGGAATAAACCTTCTCATCTGACTCCTGCCCTGAAATGTCGAATATCTCGCGTAAATGGCAGCAAAAACGGTTTTGGTGTTGTTTCCAATATGCAGATATGGCGGTAACGTAATTGTGATTCCACGTGGATGTGGTAGTTCTTCCGACTCTGGACAGGCGTGGCATTAAAGTTGTCGTGACGTAGATGACATGGAACCAGGGGACATGTATTTTTATGTTGGAAAACATCGACTACTCCATAAATCTAATAAATAACACTGTTTTTTGGACAAATATGAAGAGAGAAATCGCAATGAGAACCTTACGGAATATATTTATAATTTACTGTGTAATTATTACACATTTATAATAACGTGCAAATTGAGGACCAGGTGATGGGGACAGCCACGTTTCGATGACGTAGACTGGGAGATATAACGAGAAATAACTAGAATAACGACTTAGAATGCCATTATTGTATTATAAATGAAGAACGATACTGTACAAAGCGACACATATAAGAAATATAGTTTTACGAGATTTCTTTATCGAATATTTCTATATAAAAGAGCCGGGACACCATTTAGCCCGGTTACCGTGAAATTACCCGTTTATGTCTTAGACGGCGTGCTTGTCATAGTCATTTAATAATGCAATTCTAGCATAGTGTTGACTATTCATTTTGATTAGTATAATTTAGTAACATTTAAATGATATCCTACGATATATTTAGACGTTAATGCGTTTACGACTTGAGGAAAAGATTGCCATGTTAGACAAATGTAAGTAAACTACTTGCCCGATCATATCAGAACACTAGTAAACATTTCCTTGTCGGTAAATGTGCCATAAAAATGGGAATTGATTAAAAGTACTATCAAACTTAAATAATATGACATGTTCATATGCAGCAAAACCGAAGTTTCGAGCCGTCAAACATTTGGTGAATAATGCGTCCGTGTATTAATATCTACACCCTTTATAAGTATAATTGCAACATACATAGGTACATCAAACTACATTCCGTCTAGTTGGCCAAGACAGGTCTAACTTTGTCACCTAATTTTAATTAAATCCACAATCTTTGACCATGGTCAAAAACGTCAATGTCGACTAAAACGTTCCAATCAGGAAGAAGTATTTTCGAAGCAGATATGCGGGAACAATAACAATTAGCATAGGTATGTTAGAAAGTGTTCATATATGTTGCGGTTATTTTATGAATGGACATTCATTGTTTAGTAGAAACTGCAACAAAATATCGCGGATTATATTTTCACAAGTATCCACGGAAACGTTTACTGTCGCCACCTACTGGATAAATTACGTAACTAGCCGTAAATGTATTCCGGTAGGCGGCGTGCTTGTCACAACCACAATAATGCAATTCTAGCATTGTGTTGACTGTTAATTTTGATTAGTATAATTTAGTAACATTTAAATGATATCCTACGATACATTTAGACAATAATTATATGACACGTTCATATACAGAAATACCGTAGTTTCTAACCGTCAAACATTAGGTGAATTATGCGTCTCTCTAGTAATATCTGCACCCTTTATAAGTATTATTGCAGCAGATATAGGTACACCAAACTATATTCCGTTTTGTTGGCCAAGACAGGTCTAACTTGGATACGTAATTTACATTAACATGCAACTAAAACGTGACGACTAAAACGTTGCAACCAGGAAGATGTGTTTTCGAATCTGATATGCCGTAACAATAGCAATTAGGGTAGATATGTTAGAAAGTGTTCATATGTTGCGGGTGCTTACTAAATGTACATTCATTGTTCATTAGAAACTGCAACAAAATTACGCGGAATTCATTTTCCCACGTATCCACGGAAACGTTTACTGTCGCCACCTTCTGGATAAATTACGTAACTAGCCGTAAATGTATTCCGGTAGACGGCGTGCTTGTCACAATCATTTAATAATAAAATTCTAGCATAGTGTTGAGTATTAATTTTGATTAGTATAATTTAGTAACATTTAAATAATATCCTACGATACATTTAGACATTAATGCGTTTACGACTTGAGGAAAAGATTGCCATGTTAGAAAAGTGTAAGTGAACTACTTGCCCGATCATATCAGAGCACTAGTAAACATTTCCTTGTCGGTAAATGTGCCATAAAAATGGGAATTGATTAAAAGTACTATCAAACTTAAATAATATGACATGTTCATATAAAGCAATACCGAAGTTTCGAACCGTCAAACAGTTGGTGTATAATGCGTCCCTGTACTAATATCTACACCCTTTATAAGTATAATTGCAATGTGTTATGTTATTGAAGGTAACAAATAACATATTTGATATCGCTACCCACAAAGCAATCCAAGAACGTCAATAAAATTGCTCTAGGTGACATAGTTTTTGAGATATGGGGACATTTATATTGACGACCGCCGTGTTTAAAAATGGCGGAAATAAATGCCGTAGGAGCCATATCATTGTATATTTGAAATCGGAGACCCCCGAAACATACATTGACATACCAAAATTATTGCTCTGCATGCAGTATTTATTAAAATACGGGAATATTGAATTTGGTAGCCATTTTGAAAAATGGCCGTCGCAACGTTATGCCCAGGTTTTTAAATGTCCACCTAGTAGAATATTAAAGCCATATGTATATATTACTCAAATCAACAGTCAAACTTTGTCATCTACGAAATGTCTACGGGCCTATAGGGCAGGTCCTGAACTAAATCAGGAAGAAGTATTTTCGAAGCTGATATGCGGGAACAATAACAATTAGCATAGATATGATAGAAAGTGTTCATATCTTGCGGTTATTTTATGAATGAACATTCATTGTTTAGTAGAAACTGCAACAAAATATCGCGGATTCCATTTTTCCACGTATCCAAGGAAACGTTTAATATCGCCACCTTCTGGTTAAATTACGTAACTAGCCGTAAATGTATTCCGGTAGACGGGATGCTTGTTACAATCATTTAATAATGCAATTCTCGCAGGAATGGTATGCAGGTATTGCAGTACCTCAGGTATTGCAATACCTCAGGGAGTTTGACGCCCCTGCCATGCAGAGTTGTAAACCACTGCCTTGTGGTATAGGTTCTTGTCAGAACCGAAGGCTAAGGGAGCAAACCCTAAACAGAAAACCATGTCACTGTGGCAGCATCAAGGGCGGTTGATGTATGGAACTCCCAACATATCTCGACCAGCCACTGCAGGGACAAATAGTTTGCGCCTGTCTTGACATGTTCTTGCCGGTGTGAGACCTCTATTTGTTCCCCGAGAGAGTGTCGCTAGTAACTTGCAAAAGCCAGCGGTACTTCAAAAGTTTTTGCTAGCAGCTTCCATGAAATGTATAACTGCACGAAACATGATACCGGATCGGCCGTCGCCGGGTTACCAAGGACCGCGCTGCTCGACCTCATCTTCCGTCGACAGTGGAAAATCAGCTAGGAAGAAGAAGGTTCACAACAATGATCGAGGCACTACATACCGGAATGATGGCGACTGTTAATGTTAGAGGGGAAGTCTCGGAATCGTTCAGGGTCACAAATGGGGTCAAGCAAGGCTGTGTACTGGCGCCCACGCTCTTTTCCATCTTCCTATCAGCAATGCTCGACAATGCTTTCCGAGACATGGGGGATGGCATCTACATACAGTCCAGACAGAGCGCTGACCTATTCAACGTCGCACACTTCAGAGCGAAGACTAAGACTACACGGATACTGATGAGGGAGCTGCTATTCGCAGATGACAGTGCACTGGTTGCACACTCTGCTGAAGAGATGCAGAAAATAGTGGATGCTTTTTCCAATGCGTCAAAGAAGTTCGGCCTGAAGTTTAACATCAAGAAGACCGAGAGGAGGATATCATGGTTGATGGAAACAAGCTGAACTCTGTTCTGGAATTCACCTACCTCGGATGCACTATATCAAGTGATGGATGCATTGACGATGAAATACAGAGGAGGATGGCCAAGGCTAGTGCATCTTTCGGCCGACTACGCCAGAGACTCTGGAACAACCACCATGTCTCCATGCGGGTTAAAGGCAAGAAATACCGTGCAATTGTGCTGTCCACCCTCCTATGCGGAGCCGAGGCCTGGACAGTGTACAGACGACAGGTGAAAAAGTTGCATGCCTTCATGATGCGACATCTGCGTTCGATCATGAGGATAACCTGGATGGACAAAGTGACAAACAAGGAAATACTCGAACGGACAGGGCTGCCATCTATGGAAGATCTTCTGATCAGAAAGAATCTCCGGTGGACTGGACACCTCAGGAGGATGTCATCAGACAGGCTACCGAAGCAGGTTCTCTACTCCCAACTGTCTTCTGGTCACAGAAAGAGAGGGCGCCCTCGTCTCCGGTTCAAATATACCATCAAGAGAAACCTGAAGCTGAGAGACATAAAGATCGACTCCTGGACATCACTCTCACAGCAGAGAGACAAATGGAGAGCAAGAGTCAAGTGATGGAAGCAGTCTTTGTCGCTTCGCGACCGACAGCATGATGAGCATAGTGTTGAGAATAAATTTTGATTGGTGTAATTTAGTAACATTTAAATGATGTCATACGATCAATTTAGACGTTAATTATTTTATGCCGTGTACAAGTTTGCCACGTTAGATTAATGTAAGTGAAATACTTGCCCGATCATATGAGAATTTTTTTACACATATCCTTGTCTGTATATGTAACAAAAATGGGTATTTATTATAAAAAAAACAATCAAACATTAACAATATGACATGTTCATATAGAACAATGCCCAAGTTTCTAACCGTCAAACATTACGTGAATTATGCGCCTTTCTAGTAATATCTACTCCCTCTGTAATTCTAAATGCAATAAATATAGGTACACCAAAATATATTACTTCTAGTTGGCCAAGACAGGTCTAACTTGGATTCGTAATTTACATTAAATCCACAATCCTTGAGCGTGGTCAAAAAAGCCAATGACGACTAAAACGTTACAATCACGAAGACGTATTTTCGAAGCTGATATGCCGGAACAATAACAATTAGCATAGATATGTTAGAAAGTGTTCGTATGTTGCGAGTGCTTAATAAATGGACATTTATTCTTTATTAGAAACTGTAAAAAAAGTATCGCGGAATACATTTGTCCACGTATCCACGGAAACGTTTATTGTTCAAGCATAATGTTGAGTATTAATTTTGATTAGTATAATTTAGTAACATTAAAATGATGTCATACAATCAATTTATACATTAATGTTTTTATGATTTCCGGAAAAGATTGCATGTTAAAAAAGTGTAAGTGAACTACTTGCCCGATCATTAGAAAAAATTGTAAACATTTCCTTGTCTGTAAATGTGCGATAAAATGGGTATTGATTAAAAGTACAATCAAACATAAATAATATGACATGTTCATATACAGCAATACATTAGGTGAATTGTGCGCCTCTCTAGTAATATCTACACTCTGTATAAATCTAATTGCAACAGATATAGGTACACCAAGTTATATTCCATCTAGTTAGCTTAGATAGGTCTAACTTTATCACCTAATTTACTTTAAATCACCAATCCTTGCGCGTGATAAAAAAAAACGCCAATGACGACAATCAGGTGCAATCAGGAATATATATTTTCGAAGCTGACATGTCGTAACAATAACAATTAGTGTAGATATGATAGAAAGTGTTCATATGTTGCGGGTGCTTTATAAATGGACATTCATTGTTCAGTAGAAACTGCAACAAAATATCGCGGAATCCATTTTCCCACGTATCCACGGAAACGTTTAAATTCGCCACCTTTTGGATAAATTACGCACCTAGCCGTAAATGTATTCCGGTAGACGGCGTGCTTGTCACAATTATTTAATAATGCAATTCTAGCTTAGTGTTGAGTACTAGTTTTGATTAGTATAATTTAGTAACATTAAAATGATGTCATACGATCTATTTAGACACGAATTATTTTATGACTTGTGTAAGAGATTGCCACGTTAGATTAATGTAAATGAAATACTCTGCCCGCTCATATGAGAACATTTGTAAACATTTCATTGTCTGTAGATGTGAGGAAAAATGGGTATTGATTAAAAGAACAATCAAACATAAATAATATGACTTGTTCATATACAGCAATACCGTAGTTTCTAACCGTCAAACATTAGGGGAATTATGCGCCTCTCTAGTAATATCTACACCCTCTATAAGTCTAATTGCAACATACACCTGTATATAGGTACACCAAACTATATTCCGTCTAGTTGGTCTAGATAGGTCTAACTTTGTAACCTAATTTACATTAAATCCACAATCCTATCGCGTATTCAAAAACGCCAATGACGACTAAAACGTTACAATCAGGAAGATATATTTTCGAAGCTGACATGCCGGAAAAATAACATTGTTATGTTAGAGATGTTTTGGCACATTTACAGACAATGACATTTTTACAAATGTTCTCATATGATCGGGAAAGTAGTTCACTTACGTTAATCTAACAGAACAATCTTTTACACAAGTCATAAAGGCATTAATAATAATAATAATAATAATAATAATAATAATAATAATAATAATAATAATAATAATAATAATAATAATAATAATAATAATAATAATAATAATAATAATAATAATAATAATAATAATAATAATAATAATAATAATAATAATAATAATAATAATAATAATTAAATAATAATAATAATAATAATAATAATAATAATAATAATAATAATAATTAAATAATAATAATAATAATAATAATAATAATAATAATAATAATAATAATAATAATAATAATAATAATAATAATAATAATAATAATAATAATAATAATAATAATAATAATAATAATAATAATTAAATAATAATAATAATTATTATTATTATAATAATAATAATTATAATAATAATAATTAAATAATAATAATAATACTAATACTAATAATAATAATAATAATAATAATAATAATAATAATAATAATAATAATAATAATAATAATAATAATAATAATAATAATAATAATAATAATAATAATAATAATAATAATAATAATAATAATAATAATAATAATGATAATGATCATGATGATGATGATGATGATGATGATGATGATGATGATGATGATGATGATGATGATGATGACGACGACGACGACGACGACGACGACGACGACGACGACGACGACGACGACGACGACGACGACGACGACGACGACGACGACGACGACGACGACGACGACGACGACGACGACGACGACGACGACGACGACGACGACGACGACGACGACGACGACGACGACGACGACGACGACGACGACGACGACGACGACGACGACGACGACGACGACGACGACGACGACAATAATAATAATAATAATAATAATAATAATAATAATAATAATAATAATAACTTCTTTTGCGCCAATATCCTCGAAAATCAGGCTCAGTGGCGCGACAAAACCAAGGGATTAGTCAAACTCGTAATCGAAAGCAATGCGAGAGTCGTGAATGGGTGGATGAAGAAGCTGGGAGGCTAAGGAGGATAGGCAGCATTAAAGAGATAGGTTTTTAGATGTCGGCGGAATGAAACTATATTACCTTGTGATTTAACACTGGCAGGAAGCGAATTCCACACCGTTGGTGCGGCAACCTAGAAAGCTCGGGTCCCGGCTTTCGTTTTAACCCGAGGGATGTAAAGAGGGTTACTACTGGTTGATCGGAGCTGTCTGGAATTTCTTACTGGAGTTAGTATTGAATTTAGATATGCTGGTTGTGTAGATGAACGTGCTTGAAAGGCTACTGTACAACTTTTGAAAATGATGCGATATTGCACAGGGGGCCAATGCAATGATTTTAGAAGCGGCACTGAGCGAGAAAAACGAGGAGAACGCGTGACTACCCTTGTTAAACAATTTTGGACATGCTGAAGTGTTGCTATATCCTTGTTTGCGGTATTATAAAGGAGGAAATGGCAGTAGTCAAGTTTGCTGCTTACTAGAGCTGTGGCGATGGTTTTAGCAACGGAAAGTGATATAAACCGGCGAATACGGCGAAGATCACGGATATGATAAAAACGGCAACGGCAATTTGTCGATATATGTTGTTTGAAATTAAAATTGTCATCAAACATTACTCCAAGATTTCAAGCTGAGGTGGCTGGTGTGATTCTCTGACTCAGAATATGTGTCGGGAAAAAGCCATCGAGTTTGGCCAGCTGCGATGAGGTACCAATGATGTGAAATTCGGGCTTATCTGCATTTAGTTTTAATTTACTGTTTTTCATCCAAAGGGAGACATCTTTAAAACAATCCCTCAGCTGGTTTAGGGAGCGACAAGTATCTGGTGTGGTCAAAGAAACATAGAGTTGTGTGTCATCTGCATAAAGGTGATGATCCAGGTTGTGACACAGGATAACATAGTTTAATGGTGTTGTATACAGACTGAAAAGCATCGGCCCAAAAACAGAACCCTGGGGCATCGGCCCAAAAACAGAACCCTGGGGGACACCACAAGTGGTGGGCAGCATGTTTGAGCAGCAGTTACCTATTTTAATGGCTTGCCGTCTATCATTAAGGGATAAAGTAAACCAGCCCAGGGCTGCGCCAGATATCCCGTACCACGTTGATATGCGTGTAATGAGAAGCTGATCCCAAAACAAAATTGTTATCCAGCTAGAAGAATGTGTTGTGCCACATGCAAGTACAACAGTTAAGCATATACAAGGTGAAAAATCATGCACGGAAACTAGTAAACTATTTTATACATAACTGTAGTGTGTGTGTGTGTGTGTGTGTGTGTGTGTGTGTGTGTTTGTGTGTTTGTGTGTGCGTGCGTGCGTGCGTGCGTGTGTGCGTGCGTGCGTGCGTGCGTGCGTGCGTGTACGCATATGCGCTTGTGTGTGGAAAATTCATGTTGTTTGGAATGATTCATCACCACCCAATTCCTTGTCTCCCATATGTCTACCAAACCATATTAAAGAAACAAAGCAGAATAATAATGGGACTTGGCAGATTACTCAGCCTCAAAAATTGGTTATAAACATATATTGCCAATGTTTAACCTAGTTTTGGGCTTTATTGTCTTATCTGTTTTTCTTTTCATTTTGCATCGTATTTTGAGTGATTTATGTTTTGGAAAGAGTGTGCTTGCATAATTGAAAATATATAATTTTAAATTATTGGCTTTGCCACCCATATCCCAAACAATTTACGTTTTCTTATTGACGAATGCATTGCAATGTATAATGAAATTAGCATATTTTTTTTGTAATTCTCTAATATAGATAATGAAATATATTAGTTACTGAGATTGTTCCTCCGGCGGCATCCATCCCCATGTCTTGCACTTGCAGTGCCAGTCTTCAAGTCTGTCAGTCAGTGGCAGTATATATATATATATATATATATATATATATATATA
Source organism: Oasisia sp. SBJ-2009 (assembly GCA_964017155.1). Taxonomy (NCBI): domain Eukaryota; kingdom Metazoa; phylum Annelida; class Polychaeta; order Sabellida; family Siboglinidae; genus Oasisia; species Oasisia sp. SBJ-2009. Next base: position 40,816,788 of record OZ024865.1, read on the forward strand.
TATATATATATATATATATATATATATATATATATATATATATATATGTATATATATATATATATATATATATATATGTGTGTGTGTGTGTGTGTGTGTGTGTGTGTGTGTGTATGTGTGTGTGTGTGTGTGTGTGTGTGTGTGTGTGTGTGTGTGTGTGTGTGTGTGTGTGTGTGTGTGTAGGATATATGTATGTGCGGTGACGGCGCCGCCGAGAAGGTAAACAAGGTAAGCATTTCCTGTGGTGTCTGATCTGAAGCGCGTAGGTCTGATCAGCTTTATAATCGATCAGACAGTTGATTCTATCTCGTATTCTCAGATCTTCCGTGGTGGCCACCGTGTGAATTTTGAAAGCTGTCCATGCTTGATCGTACGAAATCAAGCACAGCTTTGATTTTGGATATTTGGCTGAATCCATCTTACAGTACCATACACATTTTGTTTTATTTATCATATATCAGCCATAGATTCGATCGCAGCCGCTTGGCAGCTGGAGCTTGGGAACAGGCATCAGACATTGACGAAGACTGAGATAGGCATTCATCTACATCGCGTGTTTTCTGTCTTTTGTTGGCTTGCTCGAGTTTCTTCATATTACATAAGTTCAATCTACGTGCATTATAGACACATTGTCCGATGGGACCTTTATCCCAATCCACAGTTACATGGACATCTCCGAACTTGTCAAGACCGCTCCATAACAGGACTTTTTCTTGAGATTTCCCCACCTCTCAGTAGAGGTAATGGAAATGGTGGCTTCATCGCAAAGCCCGCACACTGGAGGACACGCGGAATAGTGGGCGTTGCTATAAACTAAGTTATTTATTCACATATTGAACAGCGGACACCACGTCACCACACATCGCGCTATCTCATACGCCCGAACCAATCCCTGGAAAAACCAAGCATTACCGTGTGTGTGTGTGTGTGTGTGTGTGTGTGTGTGTGTGTGTGTGTGTGTGTGTGTGTGTGTGTGTGTGTGTGTGTGTGTGTGTGTGTGTGTGTGTGTGTGTGTGTGTGTGTGTGTGTGTGTGTGTGTGTGTGTGTGTGTGTGTGTGTGTGTGTGTGTGTGTGTGTGTGTGTGTGTGTGTGTGTGTGTGTGTGTGTGTGTGTGTGTTATGAAATTACACAAAACAAGAACAATTAATTGACCTGAAAGACAACTGTATTTCATTAAAACAAATCAGACATTCTTTGTGATAAACAAGAGATGTGTAACCTCGTTACAAAATCCAGGCAATGTGGCCCTCCTCCCAAAAGGAGCGCACTTGTAGAACGAACTATTATTCATCGTTTCCGGCAGCGTGGTTCTAGCTCCGTTTATATTAGTTAGGTCCAGGACTTCGATTACTTAATCGTTATGCATTACCTTGAAGATTACCCTTTAATGAGCTTGATCTTATTTCGATATGTCACCTTCATAAATTGTGTCAGCGCATCGATTTAGCCTAAATAATGTGTCTTGGTCAGCGTACCCCGAAAAAGCATCGGCATACATGCTTCTAGGTGCTATGGTTCAAAAGTTACGTTTTCTCTATACCAGATGGCGGCTGTTTCGGGTTTATACGTCAAAATTATGTCATAACGTCAAACTGATGTCAGAATCGGAGTTCTCGTGGACGACTTATTCGAAAAAAGTGTTTTCGTACATGTTTCTCGGTGCTCCCATTCAAAAGTTACGTTTTCGTTCTACCAGATGGCGGCCATCTTGGATGTAGTTGTCAACATTATGTCATACGTCACACAGAAGTCAAAATCGGAATCCTCGTGGACGACTTACCCGAAAAGTGTCTTCAAAGCTGATTTATGGCGCTTTGGTTCAAACGTTAATTGTTCGAGATGGTGCCAGCGGCCATTTTGGATTTGGCCGCCTTAATGTACCTATATATTTTGACAGAACTAGTTCCCTGGTACTTTGCTCTGGACCACACCAACTATGCCCGCTGGATCCCAGTTATTCTCCGTGATATTACTTCACTACCAGCGAGACACCCAGATGTTACCAGACAATTTATTGCCGGCAATTTCACCATTCAGAAAACCAACCGGGTATTAATGCTTGCATCAAGAGTGGTGGAGGGGCAGTAGGTCTCATAGACAACCCTAGTGCCCTCCGGCGGTGGATGGTAGCTGGCCCTGAGATTGCTTCACTGACTGAGGATGTTGAAGACATACAGCTCATGGGAAGACATGATTAAGTGTTCCACTATGACCAGACACTCACACGTCAACGTAATGGAAGAACTGGACAATCCATTCCATTAGAAAAGCGAAGACCTATTTGTCCTTGACAGCAATGAAATTGCGGATCCATCGGCAGTCTTAAGAAAGCAAAGAAGATGCTTAAGAAAGCAACAACAGTTCCAAACTTTCACAAACTGTTTGTTGGCTCAACGACAAAGACCGCAAGTTAAGAAAAGCAGCGGCTGACATTAATGAAAAGTGATGCCGAGCTGTTCTCACGACGCTACGTTAGCTGTCAAACGAGAGATGGCAATCGGGAAGACCGACCGACCGACCGACCGACCGACCGACCGACCGACCGACCGACCGACCGACCGACCGACCGACCGACCGACCGACCGACCGACCGACCGACCGACCGACCGACCGACCGACCGACCGACCGACCGACCGACCGACCGACCGACCGACCGACCGACCGACCGACCGACCGACCGACCGACCGACCGACCGACCGACCGACCGACCGACCGACCGACCGACCGACCGACCGACCGACCGACCGACCGACCGACCGACCGACCGACCGACCGACCGACCGACCGTCCCGTCCCGTCCCGTCCCGTCCCGTCCCGTCCCGTCCCGTCCCGTCCCGTCCCGTCCCGTCCCGTCCCGTCCCGTCCCGTCCCGTCCCGTCCCGTCCCGTCCCGTCCCGTCCCGTCCCGTCCCGTCCCGTCCCGTCCCGTCCCGTCCCGTCCCGTCCCGTCCCGTCCCGTCCCGTCCCGTCCCGTCCCGTCCCGTCCCGTCCCGTCCCGTCCCGTCCCGTCCCGTCCCGTCCCGTCCCGTCCCGTCCCGTCCCGTCCCGTCCCGTCCCGTCCCGGCACCACCAGTGCTTGTGCACTGGTGGTGACCATTTTCCACATCAGAACAACCATAAAAAGGGCGTTTGTATGTGGATGTGTAGCGAAAAGCCATCACCACCACCATGAACGCTATCTATCTATCTGTCTGTCTGTCTGTCTGTCTGTCTGTCTGTCTGTCTGTCTATCTGTCTATCTATCTATCTATCTATCTATATATCTGTCTGTCTGTCTGTCTGTATGTATGTCTATCTGTCTGTCTGTCTGTCTGTCTGTCTGTCTGTCTGTCTGTCCGTCCGTCCGTCCGTCCGTCCTTCCACCCATCCATCCATCCATCCATCCATCCATCCATCCATCCATCCATCCATCCATCCATCCATCCATCCATCCATCCATCCATCCATCCATCTATCTATCTACCGATCTATCGAGAGAGAGAGATATATATATATATAGAGATAGAGAGATAGATAGAGAGATAGAGAGAGAGAGAGAGAGAGAGAGAGAGAGAGAGAGAGAGAGAGAGAGAGAGATCGGAAACGGTCGTTATTAATAAACATTAGGTGCCTCAGGGATGCACCCTAGCAATCAAACCGGCGACCACCACAAGAATTACAGAGTACATAAGTGCTGCCCACAAGCGTTTACCCTGTGCCCACATCCGGGTTTACACAAAACAGTTTCTCCGAAGAGGGATGCTGTTCGAACATATAATCTAAAACGAAGTGGTTGCCTGTCTGTTATTCATTATATTTACAACAGTAGCTTATAAACCTGTAAGTAATGTACCGTTGCCGTCCCAAAGGAATTGCCTGGCCTTCAAACATGGGCCTGTTTAATTGGAACACTGCTCGTCTAGTATTTTACAATAAGCAACAGTTGACGCCTTCAATTAAACAAATACTATTCAGAATTATTACTTCCCATGGCCATACCCAAAACCAATACTATTTTATGAACTGTAGTCGCACGTACAAGTTATCATGTAATAAGTGTAAACCATTATAATCTCATAGACTGGTGGTCTACAAGCCATACGAGAATGTGTACATTCATTAATGTGCATTAAGCTTACTATTTAGCAAAGCCGCGGCTTGCTGACTGACGTTTTGTTGCCGATAATTGTTTGAGTACGAAATATGAATACGCTAGTACATTAGTCATTAACACGGACACAGCGTGGTTAGGAAGTATAATTATTATGTTGTGCCTACACGCACAATTGTACCACGACGCTGCTGTTTTTAGCAACCGTTCAGTCGTGACTGCCTCATTCGGACGAAACAAAGAGACTCGGTCTGCGATGATATCTATGGACGGGTCAACAACGCTCAGTGCAGTGGCTCAGTCGTTACTGTGCGCGCTGTTGGCCGGGGACTGGTCGTGTTCTACAACAAATGCAAGGATCGACAACTCGGCTAATACGTCTTAAGTTATTTTACAAGCGTACAGCCGCGTTGAAGTTGAATTGACAGTTATTCTATACTGTGGATTAACGCACAGGTGAGGTTATCTTATAATAACATACGTCGCCATGTCTAATTATATGTGTCTAGCTAATCGGATTGACCTGTTGTTTATCAGCTTTGTTGGTGCAAATGCTCGACTAGTGTCAGTTAATCTTCTGTGGCGTTAAAGTGTGTCAAAAGGTGTCCGTTATTGACTAGTTGAATTCTTCGTAGAAGAAGTTGTTGAATACGGTGGTCACACCAGAAATTGGGTAGTGTAGAATTGCAGCGCCGCGCTCAGAATATGGACAAGATATGGGTAGATTAAGTTTATGAATCTGACACAACAGCCTAGGTAGAACTTATTTGTATGCGACTATTAAGAACGCGCGTTCTAACAACTGATACATCGTAGAGGTT
>OZ024865.1:40836699-40939199 GCA_964017155.1 Oasisia sp. SBJ-2009
CCAAAACATGTACATGTGAGTACATACACATATCTTGATATCCTAGTCGTTATCGTTGCGAAACCACGCGCTGCTGTGCGTACTAATAGCCATAGTAGAGTGTACGTACCTTCTAAAAGAGTACGGTCTTGTACAGCGGAATGTTATCCCGCCTTTCGAACGCTCCAAGCGCTTTACCTTTTACACTCTGACAGACCATATCCATAGGACACTATTCCTCTTGGAAGTATTCAGCCACACCGAAAATAACGCGCGTACGTTATCGTTCACAAAAAGCAACCGTTGTCAGTAGTCAGGTATTCGTTGTTAGAGCTGAACGGTGAACAGGAACAACGTAGTTTGAGCGAACATGGCTAATGTTAGACACACCAGCATTTAACTTGAACCATGCTTCTTTCCGTTGAGACTCCGATACAGTTGCAAGCTCGCCCCACCTTCTGGCTCACAGGATGATCTGGAATTCTCTATGCGATGATTTTAAAATAGCTAATACTCTTGCTGCAATTAAACGTAAATGCAAGAATCTTTTATTTAAGAAATATCTAGTTGTGGACCATGTCTCTTAACTATATTATATGTCAAGATGTTCCATCTCTCTTAACTATATTATATGTCAAGATGTTTACTTATGTTATACTTTGTATATGAATTTGTAACCAGTATTTAAATAAATATTACGTGTCAGGGTAAATTGACAACAGTCATTGATATGAAATTTACCTCTTTCAAACATTGTATATTGTAGTATTGTAGCAAAATTTGTCTGTTTGCATTGTATTTATTGTTGTTAACAATGTTCTGATTTTGAGTACAATGTTCTGAATAAACTTTCATATATGTATATATATAATATATATATATATATATATATATATATATATATATATATATATATATAATATATATATATATATATATAGAAACATAGAAAATATATAGAAACAATATCCTACACCTAGCTATGCACATGTATATATATCATGCTATACATTTTTAGATATATTTTGTATGATTCTATGTATATTTTATTGTAATGTGTGTACGCGCCTATGAACGGGCTGGTCCCGGAGATATGGCGCTTTATAAATGCTTGTAATAATAATAATAATAATATATATATATATGTATATATATATATATATATATATATATATATATATATATATATATATATATATATATATATATATATATATATATATATTACAGCGTGCGCCCCGGGCTGCATGGTGTGCAACAACGAAGGACCGGGAAAGTGCGACAAGGGACAGTGCAGTCGTCGCTACGTCCGCAATCCCAGCACACACCTTTGCCTTGGTGAGTAGTGCCAAGTGATGTATCCAGGTGGTTCCGTCAAGCGGTCAACAGACTGAACACATGCTTTTCGTCAGGTCTTTTGTTGAAATTGCGGTTTTAGAAGGTTATCGTTATGACCAAAACCTACTGGAAAGTCGATGAGGTGTCAAATATACGCGGTAATGTGTGCTGTAGTAGATGTCATGTAGCAGTAGTAGACGTCATATAGCAGTAGTCGATGTAATGTAGCAGTAGTAGAAGTTATGTAGCAGTAGTAGAAGTCATGTAGCAGTAGTAGAAGTCATGTAGCAGTAGTAGAAGTCATGTAGCAGTAGTAGAAGTCATGTAGCAGTAGTAGAAGTCATGTAGCAGTAGTACATGTCATGTAGCAGTAGTCGATGTCATGTAGCAGTAGTAGAAGTCATGTAGCAGTAGTAGATGTCATGTAGCAGTAGTAGATGTCATGTAGCAGTAGTCGATGTCATGTTGCAGTAGTAGAAATCATGTATCAGTATTATATGTCATGTAACAGTAGTCGATGTCATGTCGCAGTAGTAGATGTCATGTAGCTAGTAGTAGATGTCATGTAGCAGTAGTAGAAGTCATTTAGCAGTAGTAGATGTCATGAAGCAGTAGTAGATGTCATGTCACAGTAGTAGATGTCATATAGCAGTAGTAGATGTCATGTCGCAGTAGTACAAGTCATGTAGCAGTAGTAGATGTCATGTAGCAGTAGTAGATGCCATGACGCAGTAGTAGATGTCATGTCGCAGTAGTACAAGTCATGTAGCAGTAGTCGATGTCATGTAGCAGTAGTAGATGCCATGAAGCAGTAGTATATGTCATGTCACAGTAGTAGATGTCATGTAGCAGTAGTAGATGTCATGTCGCAGTAGTAGATGTTATGTCGCAGTAGTAGATGTCATCTAGCAGTACTTGATGTCATGTAGCAGTAGTGGATGTTAAGTAGCAGAAGTAGAAGTCACATCGTAATTGTAGATATCATGTAGCAGTAGTAGATGTCATGTAGCAGTAATAGATGTCATATAGCAGTAGTAGATGTCATGTAGCAATATTATATGTCATGTAGCAGTAGTATATGTCATGTAGCAGTACTAGCTGTCATGTAGCAGTAGTAGATGCCATGTAGCAGTAGTAGATGCCATGAAGCAGTAGTAGATGTCATGTCGCAGTAGTAGATGTCATGTAGCAGTAGTAGATGTCATGTAGCAGTAGTAGATGCCATGAAGCAGTAGTAGATGTCATGTCGCAGTAGTAGATGTCATGTAGCAGTAGTAGATGTCATGTAGCAGAAGTAGAAGTCATATCGTAGTTGTAGATGTCATGTAGCAGTAGTAGAAGTCACATCGTAATTGTAGATATCATGTAGCAGTAGTAGATGTCATGTAGCAGTAGTAGATGTCATATAGCAGTAGTAGATGTCATGTAGCAATAGTCGATGGCATGTAGCAGTAGTATATGTCATGTAGCAGTACTAGCTGTCATGTAGCAGTAGTAGATGTCATGTGGCAGTAGTAGATGTCATGTGGCAGTAGTAGATGTCATCTAGCAGTACTTGATGTCATGTAGCAGTAGTGGATGTTAAGTAGCAGAAGTAGATGTCATGTAGCAGTATTAGATGTCATGTCGCAGTAGTAGATGCCATGTAGCAGTAGTAAATGCCATGTCGCAGTAGTAGATGTCATGTCGCAGTAGTAGATGTCATGTAGCAGTAGTAGATGCCATGTAGCAGTAGTAAATGTCATGTCGCAGCAGTAGATGTCAAGTAGCAGTAGTATTTGTCATGTAGCAGTAGTAGATGTCGTGTAGCAGTAGTAAATGTAATTGTGCAAATTAGATGTGTAGCAGTCGTAAATGTAATGGTGCAATAGTAGATGTCATGTAGCAGTAATGGATGTCATGTAGCAGTAGTAGATGTCATGTAGCAGTAGCAGATGGATGGACCAAAGCCGGTCTCCCCAAAAAGCCAACATGAACGTATGTTCTTCATAACCATGATTTTGTGATTGCATTGGACATGATTCCAGCTTGCCCAAGCGAATGTGAAGTGTGTAGTTACAACCCCAGTCGCCAGATGGCAGAGTGCAAGCAATGTTTTGGTCCTCGCGGCGTCACCAGTGACGAAAACTGCGGAGGTAAACACGACGTGGCGTTAAATAATAAATCCGGGTGACGTTTCTGCCGATGCGCGAGTCAATTGTTAGTTACCTTTTAATACGTTAACGCTTCTCGCTGATTGTCATGTTGAATACCTGTTTAATCGGATACACATCGGACACTATGGGCAATATATATATATAAATATATATATATATATATATATATATATATATATATATATATATATGTATGTATGTATGTGTATATATATATATATATATATATATATATATATATATATATATATATGTATATATATATATATATATATATATAAACTTTGAGCAGTTAATTTTAGCAACTGTTCACAACAATCATCACAGAAAAGTAAAATAACAGTCCGGTATATTTATAATATAAATACATCGATTTTGTTTTGCATTGATGGCGCAAGAGCAGAAACGTCAATAATTAGGCGGATTTCCTCATACTCTTGAGGAAAATAGCAACAAAGAATAATAAATTGGCGTACGTATCAAATGTATGAATGTATTTCTGCCTGCATCGCAGTTTATTTTGACCTAACACTTTGTAAAATTAAATGATTGTCAGCTAAAAACCGTACGACTACAATCAGACTGCAACGTTGGTAATATATATTTAAAAATAAACACGAACCGTTGTTATATGTTGTTATATCTGTTTACGTTGACAAACTGACTGCATCAGGATTTTACGCAGGTGAGGTCACTCTGGGAGTATGTTAGTAGAATAATTCCTGCTCCACGCAAATGATAACAAAAGCTAAGAAATAGTGCAGAAGAGATTATATTAAAATAATGCTAAGATAAAAATGGTCACGTTTGGTACCTGTCTGGTAGGTAACACATACGTAACAAAAATTATATCGTGGCAGAAAAACACTAGGATATATCACGATATGTCGGTTTATTGGGTCGGTTCGTAATTCGGCCTGCTTTATTTACAGAATGCGCCGAGTTCTGCCACCTCTGTTTCGTAAAAGGGGCTGGAAAATGTGACCCGGGTAAATGCTTCCTTGGATACACCCTAGCTGCAGACGACACGTGTATAGGTGAGTCGATGTTACAGGCTGGATGCAGCCAACACGTATATAGGTGAATGGATGTCACAGGCTGGATGCTGCCAACACGTATATAGGTGAGTGGATGTCACAGGCTGGATGCAGCCAACACGTGTATAGGTAAGTGGATGTCACAGGCTGGATGCAGCCAACACGTGTATAGGTGAGTGGATGTCACAGGCTGGATGCAGCCAACAGGTGTATAGGTGAGTAGATGTTGCAGGCTGGATGCAGCTAACGCGTGTATAGGTGAATGGATGTCACAGGCTGGATGCAGGTAACACGTGTATAGGTGAATGGATGTCACAGGCTAGATGCTGCCAACACGTGTATAGGTGAGTGGATGTTACAGGCAGGATGCAGCCAACACGTGTATAGGTGAGTGGATGTTACAGGCTGGATGTAGCCAACACGTGTATAGGTGAGTAGATGTTGCAGGCTGGATGCAGCCAACACTTGTATAGGTGGGTGGATGTTTCAGGCTAGATGCATGCAGCCAACACGTGTATATGTGAGTAGATGTTACAGGCTGGATGCAGCCAACACGTGTATAGGTGAGTGGATGTTACAGGCTGGATGCAGCTAACGCGTGTATAGGTGAATGGATGTCACAGGCTGGATGCAGCCAACACGTGTATAGGTGAGTGGATGTTACAGGTTGGATGCAGCCAACACGTGAATAGGTGAGTGGATGTTACAGGCTGGATGCCGCCAACACGTGTACAGGTGAGCGGGTGTCACATACAGGCTGGGCAGCTTGTGCTGTATTGACTGTGTCACCAGTTTGGTGTCTGAACAACGTATTCAGTTTACCAGTCTTGTCGATTTATTCTGACTATCAATTAAAACACTAATAATAGCGACAACGTGATAAAGATATAATTCTAACCACAAGAATAAACATTATAATGCTAATTATATTCAATATAATTGTACACGTTGCTGTGTTATTTGACAAGGACAAGGTCGATGAATGTCATATTGGCACTTCGTTTCAATTTATTCAACATACCCTGATGGTTCCTTGTGGTTCCTGCTTTGTTTGGCAAGTAATCAAGTGTCTTTCACTCTCACTCTTCCACATCTTTTCCTGTCTGTCTGTCTGTCTGTCTGTCTGTCTGTATGTCTGTCTGTCTGTCTGTCTGTCTGTCTGTCTGTCTGTCTGTCTGTCTGTCTGTCTGTCTGTCTGTCTGTCTGTCTGTCTGTCTGTATGTCTGTATGTCTGTATGTCTGTATGTCTGTATGTCTGTATGTCTGTATGTCTGTATGTCTGTATGTCTGTATGTCTGTATGTCTGTATGTCTGTATGTCTGTATGTCTGTACGTCTGTACGTCTGTCTGTACGTCTGTCTGTCTGTCTGTCTGTTTGTACGTTTGTATGTCTCTCTGTTTGTACGTCTGTCTGTATGTCTGTATGTCTGTATGTATGTATGTATGTATGCATATATTTATGTCCACCTGTCTGTCTATGTATCTATCTGTCTGTCTGTCTGTCTGCCTGTCCGTCCGTCCGTCCGTCCGTCCGTCCGTCCGTCCGTCCGCTGCTGCATTCCCTCCCCTCCCGTTCTCCTTCGTCGTCTCTCCCTCAGTTTTTGTTGCCACTTTCAGAATGTTCAGCTGATTGCAAAAGGTGCAGCTACAACAGTGCCAGATCCAGTAAAACGGAGTGCATTACCTGTTACGGACTCTTCGGTTTAACAGCAGAGAAGACGTGTGCAGGTGAATATTTGTTACGAATTATGTATAACTCCCATCATACGGATGATGAAAATGCGCGCTAGATTAGTAATAGCGCAGTTGCGCATTGGCAAGGGACTCGTGTCCTCGATTAAGAGAACCCGGGTTCGAATTCTGCATGTGCTGCCGTGTCAACCATTGGGCGAGTTATTTTACTGTACATTGCTCCAGTTCACGTTATCTTAGCTGTATGAATGAGTACCTGGCTGTAACAACGATTGATATACTTAGGTATACGTATATACCTGTATAATTCAAATTAAGCAATATATATATACATTCCATAGTTGCTGCTCAATGCGTCATTAATGAGATTGCCAAATATTATCGTTGCTAAATTACGAACTTGTATTCATCATAAATAAGAAATCTAATACTAGTATTCTTTCATAACTCGCACTAACTGTACAGTATGACAGTTCGTTATGACAGGACCACCAGGCTAGCAATATGTAGTAGTAATAGTATTCATTGTATCACGTACATAGCGCCGATATAATTGAAAATTCACTTATGAAGCGCAACAAACAAAATAATTTAGTATAATCAATACTAATTTAGTATAATTTAGTCCATAGAATGGAACTTCTGACAAGTTATTGTAGAAAAACAATTTCAAACATATTTGTTTTGGATTTTCACGAAAGGTGACAATAGTTTGAAAATAATGTCATTGCAACAGGGAGTTGATTCAAGAATGTTGGCGAAATTACTGAACAAACACATGTGCTAATATTAAGCTAAGTTTTAGGAACAAAACGGGTTTGGAAACTGACGATGTCAGATAAATGTAACAGATTAACTAAACAGTTTTTGAGTAGAAATAGTACAATATCTAATAGTAGCCAACTTGAATTTAATTCGATATAGGCGAATGTTTTAGAGAACATCATAAAACAATAGGTATGCATTCATAGAATGAATTAAAACATGTAGCTAACAGCTACTGAATATTACAATTACCATCCTTTTTAAAACTAACCTTTACTGTGGACAAGCCAACATGGGATTTATATGTGTTTCGTAGACAAAAACTCAAATAAATTATCATACTACCATAGAAAGAAAACTATTGCATGAAAGAGCAAGCCAAGCTCCGTTTGACTAAGCTATTTATATTCCTATTAAAGCCACATCACTGATGTTATAGACCAGAGACAATATTTGCTACTTGGGACATGTTTGGTAGTTTCAACCATATAGAACTGGAAGCCAATGCAACTGCTTAAGTAAGGATAGTGATTGTGAGAAAAGGGGTTGTGGCTGTGATACACCATTCCTACATGTGGCCTGGCCTGTTTTGCCGTTTTGTAGCTTGCGATCCAAACTGCGATGGATGCACCAGCAGCGGAGCAGGAAAATGCGATTCGACCGAATGTTTTGATCAGTTCACATTCGACAAAGCTAGCAAAACATGCAAACGTAAGTAATTTACATATACACTATACACAGCACATGACTTGTGAAACGTAGACAAACCCATCTGGGTATATGTCGTATAATTTTAGTCAGTTGCTTGTCTTGAATGTTCCATTTATGGATATGGTAATGAGTCTTGTTGACGAATCTGATCACGATTGCCTTCTTTTTAACCTATTATGTTTATTTTTATTGATTGATACTTGTCCAAATGGTGGACAACCAGTACTGTATGCGAGGATGAATCGCAGGATGGATTTTGTTATGCATAATCAGTTAAAAAGTGTTTAATATTGTTTATGTTAAAAAGTGCATAATTATTTATTTATATTTTTATTGATTTATAAATAATTGCCCAAATTTTGGAATTGTAATATAGGGGGAAAATTGTAGAAAGGTTTTGTAAAAGTTAAAAGGTCAGTTACAAACTGCGTTACATTTTAAAGAATCCCTAAAAGGTTGAAGCGTTAGATACAACTCAATTAATATGTACTGTCCGATGTAAATGTTGCTAAAACGTTTATGAATATATTGACATATATTGTATACTATATTATAATATATATATATATATATATATATATATATATATATGTATATATATATATATTATATATACATATATATATATATATATATATATATATATATATATATATATATATTATATAAAATTATATATAATTATATATAATTATATATATATATATATATATATATATATATATATATATATATATATATGAAAGCATGTATATATATATGAAAGCATGTATATATATATATATATATGTAAATGTAAAATGTAAATGTCATCTTCAAAAAATAATCGTAAGAATATACGGTATTTGTCATTCTGTCATCACGTGTGCTTTCGCCAGTTGGATGTATAGTAACAAGGTGTTCTCGTCTTCAGGTTGTCCGTCGCACTGTTCCACCTGTCGGTATGTCAACAACAATGTAACGTGCACCCGGTGCGACGACCATTTTGGCATTAATCCTGATAACAAGACATGTGGAGGTAGAAATGTTGTGTACTTTACCGATGGCAATGCATTTTTAGATTTGTGATTAATGTCATGTGAATGGTGACAATTATGCAGTTGTCGCATCCTCACGCGCTCGTGGTCGTTGCTACAGCTTACGGCAATAGAAACCTTTACATTCACTGGCACATCCCTTTGTAAAATTCCTCTTTTACCTTCCCCCAATGACGTCACTCACGAGGAGTGTGATTGGTCTCCGGTCTTGTGCTATAATTTTGGATGGTTTCAGTCATACGCTGCTCGTGTCACAGGCAGTGTTTAGTATGCGAATGGGTAATTGCATTGGAGTTCCAACTAATCATGTTTTAAAATTGAGGCGGGTATTTGCGTTGTTATCACGGCTAACGCAGTAGCGACCATCCTCGCGCGCCATCGGTAGCTCCTGCTGATTGAGTCAGTACCAGCCTTAACTACCTCCTGGCACAACTCCACTTTTAACCTTTGCCAGTTTGCCTTTGCCAGTGATGTGATATAATTTTGGGTAATTGCATCAATATACTGCTCGTGTTACAGGTAATGTTTGCTAAGTAGAAACAAATATTCGAAAAGACACAAAACCACTCAGCTGTTCGTGCGATTGGGCGGACTGCTCATTATACTGGAATTCCCAGAAACTGTTTATCCGTCATCCATTTGGGGTGTGCATTTGCGCTGTTCTCGCGGCTGGCGACTGGATAAATCAAAAACTAGTTAGACTGGGGTAACATACGTACTTCTCGTAGCTGATTTGGCAAACAACCCTGGCTTGCGAGTGGCGAAGTCAATTGTTTACAGTTAGTCTCGAACCGACTGTCGCTCGGCTGCATGACTTCGCCGACGAAACAGTCTGGTGGTGTTACCGGCGTTTGAATATTATCCGTGTGGGGCTAAACGATGCTGTGCCTCAGAGATACTGGTTTATTCCTATTTTATAACAACTGCACGTTTTTATTTATTTGTATAAGGCTAATTTTGAATAGTTTTTTTATTATAATACATTATCTGATAAAAAAACGTATCCTTATTTAATTTGTTATTTCAAATTCGGCCCGAGAACCATTCAGCGTCTCTACTCTAATCTGAGGTAAGGCCGCCCTGTCGGTCACATCGGCAGACCATTAAAATTCCAGTTGAGTTGAGGGGCTGAATAGTGCTGCCACCTCGCAGAGTTTCACTTCCACCGTTTGTGGACGCGACGGGTATATTAGTGCAGCGCAATGACCACTGGTTTCCGAGAATGAGTTGTCGCGTTGATGGTTTTGTTACTTTTTCCCGTTTATGATTTGTTTGCGCCTCTGAGCTTGAATTTTCAAAGATACATGTGTTATTGTTATTTTTTGTCGAAATGTTTTATATAACAACCTGCTCACACTGCCCATATATATATATATATATTTATATATATATTGTGTGTGTGTATGTGTGTGTATGTGTGTGTATGTGTGTGTGTGTGTGTGTGTGTGTGTGTGTGTGTATGCATACATAATATTTACAAATACATGTACATATATATATATATATATATATATATATATATATATATATATATATATATATATATATATATATATATATATGGTTATGTTTTCTTTCAGCTTGTTCTGCCAACTGCAACGGTTGCGCCATCAACGGTGCTGGAAAGTGTGACCCTAACAATTGTTACATTCATTACGCTCTTGACGGCGTCACCGATACGTGCAAACGTAAGTGAACCAAGTAGAAACATATTTTAAAGAATTAAAATGTTGTAGTAAATTGGCGGCTATTCCAGGAGTCAGAAAGTTTATCAGACCCTATCTATGAAAGGATGGGCAGACATATTATGAATTACAGCTGAACGCGCGTGCCTAGGTGAACGTGGCCCGAATGATGAGGTGTCCGTTTTACCGAGAAACATTTTAAGATGGTACAAGATACATTTGTGCAGCAATTTAGAAATGTGTGTAAATTTCCACTTTGATATTTAATTTCTGGTAGTGTGTGGCTGTGTGTATTGTGTGTGTGTGTGTGTGTGTGTGTGTGTGTGTGTGTGTGTGTGTGTGTGTGTGTGTGTGTGTGTCTGTGTGTGTGTGTTTGTTTGTGTGTGTGTGTGTATATGTGTGTATGTGTGCGTGTGCGTGTGCGTGTGCGTGTGCGTGTGCGTGTGCGTGTGCGTGTGTGTGCGCGCGTATGTGTGTATGTGTTTCAAACATTCTATAGTCTTTTTAATTGTCAGTAGCTATGATCCTATGTGGTGGTGGGGGTGCATGTTGTGTGTTTGTGTATGTGTTTGTGTGTGAGTGCGTGCTTGCAAGTATGTGCATACATGTGCGTGCATGTACATGTAGGGTGTGTCTACATGTGTTTATCCTTGATGTGTCTTCCGACAGCGTGTACCCACTTGGAGAACTGCATTAACTGCACGTATGATGCTTTCGTCTGCACCAGCTGCTTGTCACCCTACGAGTTGAAGAACAACACGTGTAGCGGTAAGTTACCTGAGGTAGTGTGGCGGGGGCAAGTGGCCTCCTCCTATTTCCAAGGCTATACCTGCCTGATGGCTATATCTGGTGAACAAATACAAAGCTGTCGTTAAATGGCTACTTTGCCTGAAAAAACCAACACGTTTAGAATACAATATACATTTTAGATTTTCTTTGCATTTTAGCAATGAGTAGATTTTTAGCGACGTTTTTGAAATATTGGGCCAGAGAGGCCATTCCAGGAGGCAGTAGGAGTATAGAATTCATCCACAACATTTAGTGAAGTGATGCATTTCGGGGTGTAAATAGAATTGTTTGGATGGCGTGATATATAATATATATATATATATATGTGTGTGTATGTGTGTGTGTGTGTGTGTGTGTGTGTGTGTGTGTGTGTGTGTGTGTGTGTGTGTGTGTGTGTGTGAGAGAGAGAGAGAGTGCGTGCGTGCGTGCGTGCGTGCGTGCGTGCGTGCGTGCGTGCGTGCGTGCGTGCGTGCGTGCGTGTGTGTGTGTGTGTGTGTGTGTTCCTTAAAATGATAAATTATCTATCAAACATTATGTTAAGCTAATAAATAAATAAATAAAAATATATAAAATGTTCTTTGAAACGACAATGATCTATATTAGATCTAGGTGGTTCTAAGTTGTGACACAATACCCTGAGTGGGAGTCCCAGCAAACAATGGATGGCAGGGACTGTTGCTTGCAAAACATACCTAATTAAACAAAGTTGAGCCAGATTATATAGTACACTTAGGAAACTGTTACAAGTCTGCTTATATCACACACATAAATTGTTCTTATCATTCCTACAGGGGAGTCCGCTAACGTCCTGCGTGCCGGACCTTGGATGACCATGTATGCGGCAGCTGCATCGATGATCGTCTGCCTGGTGACTGGACTCTTGTAGCCCGTCCTCGCAAGCCAGGGCCTAAAACCATGACTTGGTGCAGACGTAATCAGAAGCAGCGACCCCTGGCGGCGAGAATGCTGTTCGCCGCCATTACCAGCGTGAGGCGGGACCACGGCGATACAACAATAGTTTGATGGCACTGGTGTTGAGCCAATATTATTAATTTACCATATTGATGTTGGAAGTAGGACTTTTTTCTGCTCCCAACCTTTGAAATATATCATAGATCAGTGGAACACAGTATTTTTTTAATGTCATCGTAATTTTAAACACTATCTTTAAAACCGTTTGCTTAGCCAGCATAACTTCCTGTGACATGCACTCGTCTGTTGACAACTGGAGCGGAATATTGCTTATGGATTAAGGTATTGATCAATCCTTGTTGTCGTCACACACCGCTGCACTTGGTTTCTCACAATTATTGTAATTATTATTATTATTGTAATGTGATCGTTGTAATCATTCTAATCAGTACACTCATTATTATCAATATAATAAATTTTACTATTATCATAATTATTATCCTCAGCATTATCATCACCTTTTTATCATCACCAATATTATTATTAGTAGTAGTAGTATTGTCATTATTATTACACTTGGCGTGAACATAAGCTGATCGCGTTAACTTCTGCGACGTGGATAATTAGTGCATTGTCTGTGTGAACTTTGATTAAGGGTTCATGACAACCAGTAATGCAGTCATGCGTGAACAAGACCCGTTACGTCTGCGAATGGCTAGATAAATAAGTATTATTATAATGATTCTGAGGAATTGTAACGCTCAGTATATCAGATCATGAGTACAGAGGCGATTGAGGAGATGTGTTTTTGCGGCACATATATAAATATGGACATATTCATTATGAGAAGGGCATCATTGTGATCGAATAGTTGAATGTATTACTGCATAGGATGCCCAGCGAAACCGCAGAGCATTTCGATGTATCACCGCATCAATGACGTCCCCATATCGTATGGGAAATTGATTTTACAAAATCAAATTTAAGTGTCACGTTTGGAAAATCGACAGTAGCCACTGTTCGAACTAATGGTATAATGCCATATTTATGTTTATGTAATATCAACCTTTCCATATGAATATATCAGTTGTTGTGATATTGGTACTATAACCGTGTTTTACTCTATAGATGTGTAAATTTCCTTTGACGCCGATTGTATTAAATTATCCCAGATTTATTTATATATATATATGCATGTGTGACAGTAATGAAAACATCGTTGTTGTGTGTATCAGTGTTTACATATTTTAATTCAACCTTGTATAAATGCACAAGTATCATTGTTATTTCGAGAAAGCTTTAATATGCAGGGATATCGTGGACGACAATAAACTGGTACTTGGTTCTATGGTAAAGCAGCGTCACATTTGAGATCATGATTTTCTTTCGGTTTCACTTTGTAAAATATGGTATATCATATACTACATGGCAACAGCCAGTAAAAGTTAAAATGGACAGCAATATAGACGAGAAACCAGGAAATCAAACACTAAATATAAATATATTATCGTCAAGCGTAGGGATCGTGTTGAGTCTGACTGTGTTGTGTGTAGTGATAACCTTCCGCGACTGAGGCGCTTCCTTTACCATTTTCGAATGAAAATGGTTATAAGCGGCTCAGTGTTGGGAATGACGAGGCATTTTGGAATTAACGCGTCGCGTTGGACATTGCTTGTATGTATCTATCATCATTAAAAATAACGCTTGCTCGTCTATATTGTTCTGATATGTTATAAGCTTAGTTAGTTTTGCACGTTAACACTTAAGCGAAGTCCTTACTATGGTTCCACATTTTCATGTGCGTGGTGGTTATACGATAGTTTTTTTTTTACGATATGCTTATTAAGTTTTTTTTTTACGATATGCTTATTAAAGAGTGTGGTCTAATAGCTAGTGAATGTGTAGATATCTAAGCTCGCTGACCCCACAACTGTCACTAATGATGACGCTATATCACATATCACAGCTCCACCCTCCCACAGTCCCCACCTTCCCAGAGCCACACCCTCCC
The DNA here is from genome assembly GCA_964017155.1 of Oasisia sp. SBJ-2009. Taxonomy (NCBI): domain Eukaryota; kingdom Metazoa; phylum Annelida; class Polychaeta; order Sabellida; family Siboglinidae; genus Oasisia; species Oasisia sp. SBJ-2009. The sequence goes on from OZ024865.1 coordinate 40,850,812, forward strand.
ATATGCCACACCCGCCCCTCCCACATCCCACCCTCTCAGGTGAAAACTTCTAAAACACTGATATGACGATGTTATATATCGGTCGATCTAAATGGATTGATATCAGTCGATCTAAATGGATTGATATTCTATCATTTGTATTACGTGAACTAACTAGTAATCATAATCAATTGCAAATTATATTTATTCAATAGCTCGTACAACAAAAATACACGCACACACCTCAAGAAAGACAACATATGTGTTGCCTTTGACGGATCACACGTGACACTATACAAGTGAAGAAGCGGGCAATGCGGTAGAAACTTGAACAAAATATAACGTGACATGTGCCACGTAACAAAATAAAGCATATCCATAAGCGTTCGTTGATACAGATGGTAATCCAAATTTTGACATTTCGCAAGGTCACCGTGTACGGCTCCATCGCCTGATTCCGAACGTCGTCAGTACAACCGCCGTCTCTGCCGTTGATACGTTGCCGCTATTTCAGACACCGAGTCGTTATATCGGACACAGAGCCGCTATTTCGGCAACAGGTCCCAGTACAGAACCGCGATTTCGGTAACAGATCCCGGTACGGAGCCGCTATTACGGCAGCATGGCCTGGTACAGAGCCGCGATTTCGGTAGTTGACAACGCTCTAGCGTACATTTTAAACTGAAAAGAAAAAACAGTTTTCCTGAGTTCACTATTTTTACATCAACAAACTAACGGATAAGTATACTTGCATGCATACATTAATAAACAACAACCTAACAGCTAATAATGTTTATATCAAGCAACACGATTCGTCAAAACATGCTAAGTAATATATTTTAAACTTATGTGTCAAGTATGTATAGTCCAGTACACTGTATGTACAACGTTATTTATTACCTTAATTTAAAGTCTTGTTTTAGCTGCAGTCAGGTTTTTGTAAAAAACAATCCCATATATTACTATTCTATTGATATTACTCCACGTCAGGTTGTCGTGACGTCGGCGGAAGTCACACAGATTAGAAGGATATTTGTTTTAAACTAATTTATTTATTTATTTATTAATATATTTGTAATTGATTGTATTACTTTGTACACTAATATCCTTGTACGTAAATTATTATGATTATACTACTTATGATTATGAATACAGGGTACGCTAGGTTTTGTTCAGTTATATTAAAATTGGTCTAACCACTATTTTCACTTTCTAATCACTATAATTTATCTTGATGTGCTATTATCATCATGTAACATCAGTAATACATATACAGACGTAACATCAGTAATACATGTACAGACTATATGTGTAAGTATTCGTCATGATGGTCAGCACGACAGCGATCTTATAGGTCTTAGTGCTCGTCTCCAAAGATTAATAATTTTACAATCATGTATCTGCTGTATAACTACATACACAATTGATCTGAAATAAATAAACAATATATCGGTCTATCCGTCTATACATCTATCATAAGAACGAGATATTTCACTCACCTCTGCTATCAGCCCTTTAAAGAAATACTTCCCATTCACGAAAGCAACGTTCATAGGAACATCGGTATTCACCATGTAACCTGAACAAATACAAGTCTACAGTTAAGAAATATCGTAGTGAATATCGTATCCGCTGGATGCAGCAGCATGCGGAATAAACGAATCACGACAACAAAGAAGTTAGATTGTGCTCGAATATAACTTAGCCTGTACATAGCGTACTGCATTCATAGGAAGGCATTGCATTGTATTAATCAAATACGCTGATATTTGTAAGATACGCCGCTCATAGCAAGAATATATTAATAACGGAATAACTGTATTGTTTGCATGTTGTAAAAACAATTTTTAATCGTACATTTTAGTTAACATTCCAGTCCTTGTTGTCTCGTCGCAACAATGATGTCATTATCTTTGGTATATGATAATATAACTGCCAGGATGTGAATGGTTTATATGGTTTAACGGTCCGTTTATCTTTATCGGCCGCAGAAACAGCTGCGAGAATGGCAAAAAAGGATAAATAGACGCAGCAGAGGAATCAACAAACAACGCCATCGTTGCCAAACAACACAGCAGCGGCAACTGCAGAGATAGAACAGCAGATGAAAACAAATATCGCGATCATCGTCAACCACAGCAGTGGCAACAGAAACAGAAGCAGAAGCAGCAGAAGAAGAAACAAAAACGCCAGCATTGCCACCAACACAGCAGCGGCATGATCCGTGTAATGTCAGTCAGATATTGTGAAATCACACACACTACGACCTTTGGCATGAGTTTGGGCTGTTTGGAGTAAACTACCTGAGACACCCAGCTCAGAGAAGAGAGTAAAATAACGCTGAAACTGTACCGGTAATTGCTACACTGTCGGTCGCGGTGTTGTCAACAGTCATGGTCAGCTGTTTTCCATTGTACACATATGCCACGTGGTGCCAGCCTGTGGGTGATTTCTGGCACACATAAAACAATGTCATCAAAACGTGAACGAATACGGGCAAAATTCAGCAATATTGATTAAAATTGATTTATTATTACTTATAATAATTTATATTCCTTTGTTATTTTAATAAAACTCCACTAATTATGTATGTTATAATGAGTTCACTGAATTTATAAAGGAATATTATACATCCACTCGAAAGACGTGCTATCATTAACTATAATAGTATGACTCTTCGGTCATATCTGGAAGCACCGCTGACATATGTAAATTACATATACCACTAATAACGGAATAGCTTTATTTCTTAAATATTTAAATAACGTAGCCATGTGGATAAGTGAATAGACTAACTGAATGGAGGTTGGAGTGAAGGAAAAAGAAGAAACTGACGACGTCGAGAGGTTAAAATAGGCCGCACATGTGGAAAAAATTGGAGATGAAACATTGACAAAGAGGACAAATGCCCAGAAAGTGGAGTGAAACAGGAGGCAAGGAAGACCGAACATGCGATGGGAGGACTGCGTTAAGAGAGAACTAGAAAGAGTGGGAGGAGAATTGAGAACAACAGCAAAAGATAGGAGTTGGTGATTGTTGATAGAGAACGCAGGGAGAGAAAAGCGAAGAGAGGAAAGAAAAGATGGAAGAAAATATATTGACAGTAACCAAGACCAACATTAACCCTGATAACAAGAGAGGAATAGCAAATGCTAATAAAATTATTTGAAAATTAACCTACCGGAATTGTAACTGTCACCGATTTCTCGCCGTTTTCCGTACGTATCTTGCCGACGAGATTGTTGTTCTCTATAATGCGAAGACTGAATCCCGCCTTCTCCACACTGTCCCCGTTATTCACCAGAGCTCCGTAGGTGGCGTCAGTATTTCCCTGTCTGTTGAACCACAGCGAGATGGAGAAGGCATCGACGTGGTTGTTCGCAAACCACGTTCTTATGAAGGGCACCTTGAAAACAAGAAAGTGCAACACTCGATCAATCAATCGATCATCAATAATTTTCAAGACATACATGATAAACAAAATAGTCAACTAAATAACTACCTAATAATACGTTAAGTGGTATATGCTTATATAGTTATAAGTTATAGACTTATAAGCGTCTACACCTGTGAAATATTTTACAAAAATAAAAATAAAACTTATAATCATAGTTACACTAGCAATAAGCACGTATACATAGCAAGATTCAGTTGCCGTGATGCCGATGTATTTCCATGTTTACCAAAAAAATTAAAGCGAATATTTACGTAATGTCGCTTTGAAATATATCTTACGTTATGCTAGCAAGCGACAATTTCACGCCGAGTACAGGTATGGACATTACTCTTATATTTGTACGCACATTTTCTCTAATAAATTCATGTGTCCTACGTGCAGAGTATAATAGCACTGTGATAGGCGTCAAATATAAATAAAATCGTTTTTAGTTCAATTACATCACAGACTTATATAATGCAATAATTGTAGTCGTAGAACAAAGTATTTGTATGATCCCAATAAATGCAATACAGTCGCTACGAAACTGCACAGAACGCCGTTATGTATTGAATCGTTTGCTGGATTTTGTGTTTATCATAAGGCATATTGCAGTTCGTAATAAACAAACATTGAGGTTGGCCGTATGCCAGGGCCCAGTTTCACGAAGCCGTGTAACTTTACGCGCAATTACGCGGTCTACTGGTCGTAGCTAACAGCAAATAGACAATGCCGCGTACGGCCGGTTTCATGAGACCAATTTAGCATTCGCGCCACTAAATCGCCGTAGCATTGACCCCCTCACGTCGCGATGGGGAATCCCTATATTTGTGCTGTGTCTGAGCATCTTTTTTTCTTTCTAGCTGTGCCTTTGTCGTTCGTATAGCAAATGGGAAGCTATGATGAATGTAAAGGATATCCAGTGTATACATTAAAAATAATAATGTTGAGAGTGGGCGTGTCGGGAGCATACCGTACATTTTCAACTTTGGGAGCATGCCGTAAATATTTCAACCAGCGTAAAGATACGCCTACCAAATACATGGTGCAGCTAAGTGCAACTATGGAGCAGGCTCATGAAACGCAACCAGTGTAACTTTACGACGTCTTAGATTTTAGCCGAGTTATCGCCCGTTACGACGTCGTAAGTAGCCGCTATGAAACTGGCCCCAGATTGTCACCGGCCTATATTATAAAAACGTTACGAAACGCGGAAGGAAACCAAGTAATAACTTTTCGGTACCCCTTACATCAATATGCAACAAACGCCATGCTGAACCGGCACACCTTGCAAACATTATCTACAGTATAACTGACATTGCCACCATTAGGATCAATATTTTGGAACAATTTAACTCCTGCTGTTAGAGACGCTGAATGAATTCATATTCACAAACTGCTTACCTCGAGATAACCACGACCGTCGAATTCGGCCGCGTTATGCTTTAGCGAAGGGCTATATACCAACAGCACTATCCCACTTCCGTATAGGTTGAGTACAGCGCGGTGACACGTATGATCGGTTGAGCCGTTCGCGAAATGCAGCAGAAGATCGCTGTTACAGGTCGGAGTAACTGTAGCACAAGAACAATGAACGGTGATATAATTTGCTTAATATATATATATATATATATATATATATATATATATATATATATATATATATATAACATATATATATATATGTTATATATAACATATATATATATATATATGTTATATATATATAACATATATATATATATAACATATATATGCTATATATATATATATATATATATATATATATATATATTATATATATATATATAAACAACGCGAGGATGCAAGCTCCTATGTATGATTTATTACCTTATGTTCTTTTGACTACAACATGCATGCTGAAGGTTTACTACCTGCCAATTTGTTGTTTAGTTACTTTATTAAGCTCGGAACAATGTTCACAATTTGAAAGATTCTACCCGCAACATGTTGAAATTGTGAACAATGCATACAGTTTCAAAACAAAATTGGTTGGCAATAATGCCGAGGCGAGCAGAGGGGAACTGCATACGCTCTGATGTTCTAGACAGCAGAGAGTTCCTGTTACAAACTAGCGCTTGGCCAATTGTGGGGAGAGAAGAGGCCACTCACCTTTTTAGCTCGGAGTGTGGGTCAGATGTACAAATATGTGACAGGTGTGACCGAGACGGAGACAGCGACAGCGTCAGAAAGACAGCGACAGAGACAGCGACATAGAGACACAGACACAGACATAGACACAGACACAGACACAGACACAGACACAGACACAGACACAGACACAGACACAGACACAGACACAGACACAGACACAGACACAGACACAGACACAGACACAGACACAGACACAGACACAGACACAGACACAGACACAGACACAGACACAGACACAGACACAGACACAGACACAGACACAGACACAGACACAGACACAGACACAGACACAGACACAGACACAGACACAGACACAGACACAGACACAGACACAGACACAGACACAGACACAGACACAGACACAGACACAGACACAGACACAGACACAGACACAGACACAGACACAGACACAGAGACAGACACAGACACAGACACAGACACAGACACAGACACAGACACAGACACAGACACAGACACAGACACAGACACAGACACAGACACAGACACAGACACAGACACAGACACAGACACAGACACAGACACAGACACAGACACAGACACAGACACAGACACAGAGAGGAAGAGAGACAGCGACAGACAGAGAGAGAGAGAGAGAGAGAGAGAGAGAGAGAGAGAGAGAGAGGAGAGAGAGACAGACAGACAGACAGAGACAGACGGAGAGAGACGGGTAGAGGAAGGGATGAATGAATGTCGAGCGCGACTAAGTCTCGCTGAAGCAGCTGAACACGACAGTGAGATGGTGACATATTGTAACAGTGATCCAGAAGGTGGCCAGAATCCAGAAATATCTGCTCTCCCTTCCCCAACATGTGAGTAGGTTATGCGACTTGAACCATGGAATATTTCCAACTTTACCTTGCCCAACGACGACAAGACAAGTGCAGTGTTTTTCAGAGAACTCTTGACCTTTGGGACAATGCTGTACTTGACTCTTGTCGTTGACGCTGTAGAATGCGCTAGGTGTTCGAGGGTTCCGTCTGTACGGACAAGGCGGTACAGTAGTCGTGCCTAACACAAACAAAATCACAAATACATCGATTAACCGACAGACTCAGACTAATTATTGTTGACCAATTCAATGTATCAATCAATATACATATAAGTGAGAAAAGCATTAATAGCTAGAAAGACTCCCACTAAGTGTCTTTATTGTATATGTCGCCAACATGGGAGACACCTCTGTAATGGTAAACAAATACATATTCTGGCAGTATTACTATTAGTTTAAAGGCAGAAATGTCTTCAGCAGCAGTTTGTTTAACTGACTAATTATGTTCGTGTACATATGATCACTCCTAACAGCATTTCAATTGTGTCATGACAACCCCTCCAGAAACAGTGGTACTGACACATTCAAAACAAACACACTTGACCCACTCACACGAGACTCACCGGCGACTGTTGGCGGGGCTGTGGTCGTGATGGCCGACACGTCTAGACAGTCGCCCGTCTTCTGCCTTGAGCACGCGTGCCACTTCTGGTTCCAGTAGAGAGACCCGCACGACATGACGTGTTTGACGTACTTGCCTGGACCGCGCGGCTCGCAGACGATGTATTGGTGGCAGTTTGGTTTATACTGCAGCCACAGTTGGCCGTGGGTGTAGCTCGTCCTGAAGCACTCGTCTTTTGGTGGTCGTTTCACGCCCGGTTTGACTGAAACACGTCCCAGCCCCCGTTACTGACCGCTACGACCTTGATGCAGCATTGTAAGATGGAGTGTTACCAAGATAACCAATACGATAAGCTGTTTGAATTGTTTGAATAAAAGCTTTGTTTACTTGTTTGTTTGAATACGACGACGATACCTCATTTGTTTTTTTCTGGATAGTTGCAATAAGCAGCGTTTAGAGGGTGGCAGCAAAAGCAATAAAAATAATGTGTTTGCATTTATACTGGACAGACCGATGACCATCCCTCTTACTATAAGCAGAGTCATTACACAGGAGCTTGGACACTCCCCCCTCAATATCGTACGTCTCATTGTTTAGTACGGTATCTGTATTAATGTGTGTATATTAACCGTGTGAGGGCGCGGTGTGTTTAAAGGCCCCAGCTCGGATGGATTGATTCTGCTATACGTAGTCCATACCTTTGGTAAAATAAACCCAACTTGTAACTACCACTTATTCAACGTTATGCAATTGCTACCACTTATTCAACGTTATGCAAAGAAATTGTTATCACGCTGGCATAAGCATTGGTATTGATTAGAAAAATGCTATTTAATATAACTACTTTGGAATTCAGTCTCATTCTCGTGCATCGTACAAAGACATTACCAAATCTTGCGGGTAAATGCAGGCAGAATCAAAGTGCACACGAACGGATAATGACATGCTTTAACTGAATGAAGGAACGTAACGAGTCTTTCGCAAGTCAATGTCCTAACAAACTCAACGAATCAAATATCTAACTTTTCAAGCACACATGCTTGCCATACATATACGTGGTTGATTTACCCGCGTTGCAAGTCAACGTCACGACTTTGTCTAATAAGCTTCCCACGTGACTGACGGACGGTTTGATGAGCGCATAATCAGGGTCCGAGGCGATTGCCTTGATTTGTACAGTGTTAACTCGTCCCAATCCTGAAAATGAATGGTGGAGCAACTTAATTAAACGTGTATACACATAACTGAGAATATAAAGTAACCAATGGGTGGGATGGCAATGGCCGACGAAGACAAAAATAACCATAACAAGTTAAGTTAAGTTAAGTTAACTGCATCGGAGTAATTGAAAACCAAGCTCAAAAGCGCATCAAGTCAAACTAATTATTCAATGTCGAAGTTAATCAAACTTCCAGACGTCAACCGTTGTATTTGTATGAAAGAATTATGGTGGCTAAACAGCATTGTAAAATATTTCAGTAGAACAAACCTATGAAGTATAAGTAAAAGAATCAGTATGCGTTAAAAATATGTTTTAGAAATTGGGTACAAAGAAATATCATGTCTACAACTGTGATGTCCAGTATTTGTACATAGATCTTCCAAATGTATATCTGTACTGAAGTTGGTAATAAAACGAGGGTTTTTAGACTGAAAAGGACGAAATAAAAGGCTAAATATGGATGAACAAATGGGTTAATTGAAAGAATTTATATAGTTGGTGATCAATATAAAACTACGCTAAATCTTGATGGCAAGTTAAGTAAAATATTCTGAGACTTTCGCAAGTAACGAGACTGTCGCAAGTGAATGGACTGTCAAACTCAACGACTTGAATATCAACATTTTCAAGCACACACGATTGCCATACATGTAAGTGGTCGATTTACCCGCTTCGCAAGTGAATTTCACGACTTTGTTTAATAAGCTTCGTAATAAAACGAGGATTTTTAGACTGACGATCGAAGACGACATAAAAGGCTAAATATGGATGAATGAATGCGTTCTTTGAAAGAGTTTATATAGTTGGTGATAAACATAAAACTAGGCTACATCTTGATGGCAAGTTAAGTAAAATATTCTGAGACTTATTGTATGCGACGGTAACGCTTTTCAACCTCGGATTTTCGAATTTGCACCAAAGACGTGAAGTGAACTTTGTTCAGTGACAAGAAAATGCCAAGGAAATTAAAGATCAAACTCTACATGACTGTCATTAGACTGTACTTATGTATGGAGCAGAATGTTGGACAGTTACAAAGAAGGAGGAACAGATTCTCGAGAAAACAGATGAGGATGTTGAGAAGAATTAAATGAGTAACAGTGAGAGACAAAGTAAAGAGTGTGGACATCAGAAAGGAGCTGGGAGTGAATAGCATACAAGAAAAAGAGAAGAAGAAGACATAAAACGCTAAATATGGATGAACGAATGCGTTCATTGAAAGAGTTTATATAGTTGGTGATACACATAAAACTGCGCTACATCTTGGTGGCAAGTTAAGTCAAATATTCTGATACTGTTATTGCATGCGACGGTAATGCTTTTCAAGATCAGATTTTCGAATTTGCACCAAAGACTTGAAGTGAACATGGAGCACAGTACACTTGAAATAAAGAACAGACGTACCGATGCTAATGATATTGATGTCGTCCTTGTGCGCTGCAGTTGCTGCGGCAATGAGACGACTTGTCGACCCGTCCGAACCATCCGTCATAATGATTCCGGTGAAGCGGTGACGAATTTTGTTAGCGAAGCGTTTGGTTGCTTTGAACATCTCGTGCATTCTAATGATTCCCTGGTATATGGCGGTTCCACCCCCTGCGCCCGGCAGCAGATCAATCTTACGCTTCAAGTCGGCCAAGTCAGTATAGTCACCGATCTCAACCTGAACATTACATGTATGACGATATTCGTTAGTGCAGCAAAACAGTGTCATGCTTACGTGGACTTACTAGATGGTTACCACAATGAACCATAGCGGTTTAAAGAAAACATTCCTCCAAAACCGAATAATTCTGAAATATACATCTTGCTATCAAATCACTAAAGCAACAACACGCAACTTCGGCGGTATGTCACAGAGTTACAAGAGTTCACCCTTAAATATTTCATTTTTAACAGCCCAGAATATTTCCTCTTATAATAAATTTATGTATACACTAAAATCCATAGTAGATCTCTGTTCAGACGTGTTTACAGTATGATATTCGATAAAATAAATTATTCACGTAACATATTATAATAATAATACAAGTAGAATAGATACCTTAATATAAATACATAAATAAATACGTACACATTGTTAATTATTTTACAGGTTTGAACTAGGACTAAAAATTACTTAAAAGTAATATTGATGTAAATTATATTACATATAAATGTATTAAAAATTTAGTCATTACAGATATAAACAACTGTAGAGCAGTTACTTAATAAGTAGTACGCGACTACAATAATACATCAGTAGTTTCAATTACAATTTTCAAATAATAAATACTACAATTTTCAAATAATAAATACATGTGTGATATACCGACTAAGATAGAAAATGATGAAGGCTAAACTTTCAAAGCCGAGTTTAAAAGTAACGTGTTTTACGGCGAGATGTAAATGTGTTCATGCACTGTATCAGTCGAAGATCTTCCGGCGATGCATTCCATAAGGTCGGTCCTACACATGCTAAAGACCGACGGCCCTAGACCCTATCTCTCAAGGTTGTGCCTCTTACCGCTGTCGATGCGACGTGGCTAAAAACGACGATCCCAATTCTAGAACGTGGGTCAAGACCCGAAACGAGTTTTTTGCAGAATTCGAGAAGTTCGGTGTAATAGCTCCTCATGCTGCCCGACTTATCAATGACCAGGATGACGTCGGCTTCGCAACCTATTGTCGCTGCAATACAAGAGTGCGGGGTAAGATAAAATAAGATAAATTTATTATGTGGCAACTTGGATTGTACATGTACATTCATACTAAAATCAACAATTCCATACAATATCATATTAATGTCCAATGTTAGCATATCTTGTTAAAAATTAAAATCATCATTGGAAACCTACGTAATAAATTTAAAACAAATACACTGTACATTAAAATATACTATACATAAACATTATAAAATAAATAAATACATTAATTAATAAAATCAAATTAATACACATGTCCATTACTAGCTGATCTGAAAATTAAGGAATTTTTGTAGCGATTATGTTTTGCACTTGGGATAGCTAACTTGTTACACAACCTCAAGGCAAATAGCACATTAAATTCAGTTAATCGAAAACAGTTGGCAAAGTTTTATCTGGCATATGTATTTATAATTGTCCAATAACCACTACATCAGCGTTGTTTCATTTTGATTAACTTAATGATGACAAATTTAGATTACAACTTTATGCATTTACGCTGAGAAGTAAACTAAGCTAGCACCATGGTATCCTTTCAATAATTCGTAAGCAATGGTTTATTTCTATTTTATTAATAAGTACTTCTCGCATGTCAATAGGCGGGACAACATTCAGATTAAAATTATAATATACACATATATTACAACACTTTTTGGTTAAATGGTTACGTTAAAGTATTTTAATTACTGGAACTAGCCGTCAATGAAAAGTTTTCTTACCAGGTACTGGCACTGTAGATACAGACGACAACGTCAACACAACTGGAAGAAAGTAAGTGTTTAATGCATTTTGCAGTCGAAAGGTTTATCATTGTCTATATGACATTGGGGAATGGATCATGCAAATAAAAACCAATTGAATAACATTTATCCCTCACGGGAAACTCTTGTGTGATGTTTGAAATTTCGAAAGATAAAAATTATTAATAAATAAAGTACAGTAACAAAAGTACAGTAACACAAGTACAGTAAAACAGTTTCTAATAATTACTAATGATTAAATAAACTAGGGATACTAATTTATACATCACAATAATAATGTAAATATTTATTAGTACATAAATAATAACAGCTGTTCACAATAAAACAAAGTCGTCAATCAACTCATCAAAGAAACTCTAGTGGAAGCAATAACAGCGGCGTTGGGGGAGGGAGGGCAAAAGTATGAATGGGAAGTGTCCAACAGCGTAAAGGTCAAAATTGCTTTCAAACACGAACAGTGAACAGACATGCGGGCACAAGGACGTTCGCACGCAGTAAGGAACGGATGTCTGACAGGTGCACTCGTTGGTATAGCCCGGTTATTTCGTTACTATAATAAGTACACTTACATCAACCCAGTAAACATTGCATGAAAACAATACACATATGCATCACACATACGCGCGCGCCCACCCACATATGCGCGCACACACGCCCCCATACATATGCAGACAGGTGCGTACAGTTGTAATGCTCTTGCACTTTTCATCCGCTGTGATTTCCACAGAGAACTGTATTATTAGTTCTATTAAAACCACACACGCGCGTACTCACACACACATACACACACACACACACACACACACACACACACACACACACACTTACACACGCACGCCAGCGCGCACACATCCAAACACACACCCAGTAGCGCGCACGCACGCACGCACGCACGCACGCACACACGCACGCACGCACACACACACACACACACACACACACACACACAATTAGATGTACATTGTAACGTCAAAAACATACTTTCAAACTGAATTCAAATCTAGTTCCCTGTCCTCTCACAATCCACTGCCACTACTATGCCCTCCGACCTGCCATAATGTTGGTCCACAAAGCACACACAAAATCACTTAGGATACTTACCACAAAGTATTACTGCACCGGTCATCCAGATGTGGTGCGTCATGATGCACCTGATAATTATAACACGGGTATGTACAAGGCGGCTACACAGGCATATTATTATTATTATTATCATAACCATCATTTCCAAAGCGACGTATCTCCGAGATCGGCCTGTCCAAACATTATAAAATCACATGGAATCATAACAACATATGTAGTTAAGGTATATGTAAATGTGGTATTATATTAATATTAAAATATTAAAATATTATGCAATTAGTAATTAAGATGTATGTTTGTATCATATTAATACAATACTTATATTATGGTAAAAAGGTAATAATTATGGTAAAAAGTAAAACATTAGAATTATTTAGAATTATATATTTTGTTTACAAATAATAACAATAAATAAAAATAATAAATGTAATTAATAAAATAACCACACGTAACTTGCAACACGACACAACACAACACAGCATATGTTTATTGGGCACCTAAGTTTCAATTGTTTCCGTGCATGAGTTGTTCTTCTGAAAGTTTATTCTCACACGAACACGATGCGTATTATTATATATTTTATACCAATGCGTCGATTCTGACGAAAGACCAGCGGTTTTGAAGGTTCACAAACATACGTAACTCTCCCGGAATAAATATTACGCCATTACATAAAGGTTATATAGAATTAAGCTTTACACAATACCCGGTAATCTCTACTAGAAAACGTTTCGAAACGTAGGCAATTTCGTTCACCCCACATGTGCCTGTGTTTTTCGGAAGAGACACTAAAAGCCGGTGGTCCATTCCATATGGTGCCCATGCCAGGGATGCACAATATCCCACGCAGCGGGTAAATGTATAACCCGTGGTGGACTCACTAATTCTAGAGAAGGACAACTCCTGCATTAGCCTAAGTTTGGGCTGTTTGGAGGAAACCACCTGAGACCAGAGACTCAATTCTGACCTATCAAACAAGTATGACTAGTCACTCAAAGACACGAATGTTTTTTAACCTAGACATAAATGTACTTTGAATTAAGATGTTAAATGACAAACCAGGAGGTATCACAACAATGTACTTACCAAGTATCTGTTTTCACGATAGGGTATGTCTTTCAGGGAGGTTGGATGGTCTCGTCCGCCACAAGCTGTCGTCCAGGGATGTTTGGTTGTTCTGCCTCTCCCCCAGTGCGGTTTTGTCTCTGATGGCGAACTGGGAACCCGCTTCTGTTTTAGCCTATCAGACAGCCTATAATGGGCGTGGAGTTTCAGCCACGTGACGTTGCCACCATATCGGTATTGCGCAATATTGGCGACTACCTTGTGCTTCTGTTACTACCACGTTCGCTGCTTAGAAACACATTACGCAATAGTCGTAACATTAGAATCTAGGTCCAGAATGTGAAGATTGCTCTATAAGTCATGTCGGGGGTAGGCGCACCTAAATGTTACAAGTTGACATCCGTGCCAGGGTTAATTACGAACTTTGTCGATGACGTACACCAGCCTGGATGATACCTTCTAATTTCGGCTGATTGCATTTGCTTCGTGTCTGCTGAATATTCCATTCGGACTTTGCGCCCACTGACGCCCAGCATTTACGGGTGTCACACCCCGATTTGACATTTCACAGATGACTCAGCCGGCTAAGTGAATGCCACCAGGAAGTGCAGCAGTGTTACTATTAAACTTCATTATTTTTCCTCACTGTTTAACCAAATACAGTGCATATCAGAGAGACTTATCTTCTACCAATGTAAGAACACTACACCACTTTGTGCCGTCCAATTCTACAGACTACACAGAAGCTCTAGAAGTATGCAGTGACATTGTTTTGTCTGCCATTCATAACTTTGACTGTTTTAGTCATAAGACGAAACGTGCTATATGTAAATTCTGCAGACTTGCGAAAAATGAAGTGCAGAATGCAGCGTAGCCAGAACAAGATAGTTCGTTTTATTGTTAACATGCTTCACCGAGGTTCAATGTCGGAGCTAATGAATTTGAGACCGTTGGTTTACTCCCAATAGACTACAGAGTAGAACAATTAAAACTGGGTCACATGTTCAATATTATGAATGTACAGACACCAGAATATTTATGAACAACTGTGAATTGGTACACCATGGATACCCCACAAGAGCCAGCACCTTGGCATGTATTATTCCAGGAGTGAAAGGTTTTGGGCAAACTTCCGTGAAAGTGAGCGAAGTCGAACTATAAACTAATAGCAGTTGACGTCACCACTCGCTGCTGCGTCAGCCGTCGGAACTGCGCAAATACCTTCTCCAATTGACGACGGATACACGACTGGCGGGAATCCCAACAATATAATAATCAATTCGGCTTTTAAACATTGTTTAGCAGCATGTGGCTGAAATCACCGAGGGTTACAACCACACTCCTCGTGACCGAATTCATTGGTTTGGGTTAAAAGAAGAGTTTTTTTAATGAGCCATGGTACTGCCGTAATCACCCGCAGTGCCCGCTGGCGCGCGACGATTTAACAAGAACAAGACTGCCACCTAGAACATCAACTCTAGATGGCAGGTGGACAACGAAGCCCTTTGGCTTATCGAGAGTCCAACCTATCTATCTAAGTATATCCTGCCCGTCTTAGGTATATGTCGATTTTATTTTTAAACATAAAAATTATTAACACTACTAGCAACTATACAATCAGCTGATAATCTGTTCCATTCGTTTACTATTCTTTGTGTAAATGAAAATTTTCTAATATCTAGTCTACACTGTTTCTTTGCTAATGTAACTCCATGTCCTCTAGTTGTTCTGTCTTCCTTGACTGTGAAAAAAATATTTCTGTCAATATTTTCATACCCATTCAATATTTTAAAAACCTTAATCTGATCTCCTCTCAATCTTCTGGTTTCTAGTGTTGTTAGACCACATTCTTTTACACGCATTTCATAATTAATATTCCTGAGTTTTTGTATCATTTTTGTTGCTCTCCTTTGTACTCTTTCTAGCATATCAATATCCTTCTTGCGATATGTATACAATATTCTAAATAAGGCCTAACTATTGTTTTATACAGCGGTATTAATATTATTACATCGACTTGCAATCAGCGGCGCGCGTCGTCCTGCCGTTACGTCGCCGTGGCCAGTAGAGCATGACGGTGGTACGGGGAGAACATGACTGTCTACACGTGGCAGCTACACTGTTGACTTGGATGCACGGCGGCGTGCACGCTAACAGTCCACGTCATCCCGCAGACCGAGTAACCACTTATGTTCCGTACCGCCGTCTTTAACATAATGGACATTATGCGCAGACAATGGGGAGTGGGTATCTGCCCCCTGGAATACGGTTGGGGTAAAAGACTCATGGTTTTGACCGCGCGAGCCTCAGTAATCAGAAGTCACGACGAGATGGGTGACATTTACATCAAGCAGTCCCTACCATGAAAACAGCTTCACCAGGGATACCGTTTTCCTGGCATCTACTGCCAAATCATCCTGCCAAAATCTGAGCAGCGCGTCACATGACATGTATGATAAAGATCCACGGGGTAGACTGAAATGTGTCCAATAAATCTCCTCCAAAGGAAGCTATAATTCAAGCAAACAACGACCCGTGATTTCACATGTTCTGTAAGTGAATTCACAATTTCAACTGGCTCAATTCACATGAATTCACCGGATTTTGTGTGAACAAATTTGGTGGGTCTACACGTGTTTCCAGTGAAATTACGAGATTTTTCACGTGATGATACGTGCCAGTGAAATCGTACCAGTTCTGACCCAGTAAGCCTCGTGGCGAACTCGTGACAACAGACAGAACACGTGTATTCACGTGAATACACATGAAAACGCGTAATGGTGGAGCTGTACCAATTATGAACCAGTATCACATGTGCCAACTGGTTCAGAAATGGTTGCTTGTTTGCTGGGTTGTTACAATAGGGTAGCCTCGATTACCCAGACTCCGTGATATTTGTGCGCCGTGTCTAGTTCAATCATGACAACATTTAAATAATTTCTAGTCTAACTTGTCTCACCGTCAACAAACTGTCAGCATTACTATGGTCTGAGTTGGAGAAAATTAACAAATAATGAGAATACTTTGTCGCTTACATTTTATTTGAAACAACAAACACAAACTTCCATGGAGCGCATCATGACAGTACAGTGCTCATAAATTCAAAATATCAAAGTAGTGCTAAAAGAAATATCAGAAGAAATGGTTACACTTTCTCAAAACATACTGGAAATAAAAATAAACATCACAAAATCATGAATAATAATGCACATATTCTATGTATAGCAGCACATAATCTGTGGTATCAGGTCACAACAGAAGACTCACCACACATTATTCAGTGTCTGTTACAATTTATACACACATTCATCGGATCTAGGTTACCCAATTACATCAAAAGACAGTGTACAATGAACCATCAGTGCGGTTTGTGTTTAGTTCAATCCAGTAGTAATACTTACATCAATAGGCAGTCGAGCAATATCAACGATAGAGGCCAGCCTCAAATCTATATAACCCAGGGTCAGATAAAACAACATCTGTATGCGTGCAACGTCTCAGCATGTGCGTATAACTCAGACACGTGACCATCTTCCCAACCAACGAAATAACCTAAACCTGAATGTCCACAGTTATTTTACATGCCCTTACATAATAAACAACGTAACAGTTATCAGCAAAACAATAAGACACCTCTCTGTAGTCAATGGGTAAGATTATCTAAACACAGCCTTAACAATATCTTATGCTCCTTTGTTTCATAATTTTATACATACGATTGGTACAGTTTTGTGAAAAGGAAAGCTAGTCATCGTTCTAGTGGTTGAAGCTTCACAGAAGCTAACGATATTACAGTCAGGCCAAGTGGATTTCTATTGGCTTTACGTCATTGCACAACGTTTCTATACCAGGCATTATACAGGCCCCTGTATGGGGTGACAGCTACAACGGTTTCAGTAACGTAATAATAGTTATTTCTGTACAATATCTAACGTGGACAACAGCAGCTATACATGAGCTACGCTGACACATGACATAGAGAAGCAGTGGTGAAAACAAACACCATTTACAATGCCACTCCTTCCCAGTACTTCCGACGGTTATACAAAATAGACTTTCAAATACATAACAACGATACTATGTATGTAGCAGATGCTAGAAGTTACGCGTGTGCAAGGTTTGACAATAATGAATACAATCCAAGAAATGTGGCAGCTGCCTGATTCCGTCTTTAAAAGGCTCAACGTTTCAGTACCAAGACAAACGATAATTATTAACATTAGTGTTAGCAGTGCTATTTTCTGTGTACAATTGATTTACGCCAACTAAGAGAGATTTTTTTACAATTAAGCCACAAACATAATAGAAGTACATATATATATATATTCACATATATATATATATACATTATATATATACATTATATATATACATTATATATATATATATTTATATATACATTATACACACACATACATATATATATATACATATATATTACACATATATATATATATATAATATACACATATATGTATATATGCATGTATATATATATATATATATATATATATATACATACAGTGTATATACATGTATCTACATACATATTACCAAATATTATGACATCATATCTCTGGAACAGCGACAATGGTCAGTCATACAGCAGGTTTGCCTGGCCATTTAAGTCAATAGTTTCAATAATTTGCAGCAATGTTCTGAAGAAGATATGCAAGTTGAATACTGTTTTGGTTGTCGATAGTATGTTGTGTCATTTTGCAGGTAATGCAGGAGAGGAAAGCATTATTATGTAGACTGATACCAACTGGAGTGGAAGTGTCTTTGGATTTACTCAGTTTGCGGAATGTTGTAGTTGCTAAGAAGATATTACGATATGAAGAAAACTGCTAAATGGACCTTGAATTAGTTTTACATGTGGCTATAATACAAATGATGACAGTAATGTATTGTACTGTACAATACACATTTAGGAGAAAAGGAACAACAACTATCCTAATATCGAAATGTAGCTGTTTGGACCTACAACTGATACTGAAATGACACCATAGAGCATTCAATGAATCACATTATCTAATCATCCAGCCAATGTATGAACTATGTTAGACACCACAGAAAAACATTCAGCCAAGTTAGCTGTTTTCCATGTAAACAGCAGCGAATATAATAACCACCTGATGGGGATCAAACAATGAAACCAGAAAGTGCTGGGATTTATCAGCATGGTAACAAAACATTATTTCATGTTATGAACAACATTGATAACATAGCAAGAATTCACAACAGGAGACTGATTGAATGTAGACCACGTTTGTGGATTTCATTTTATCACCTTGTCTAGGAGTTGAGAGAAAGTCCAAAATTAAGATTGCATGGCAGTGTAAAGAATGCTCTTAAATTGGCAGGAACGAATGGCTAAGAGTGGGCGAACGCGATGGGTAAGTATCATACATATATACAGAACGATCGATACTGAGGGCTGAGCTGGAGTTTTAGCACCAGTCACTGCGGTGCTGTCTCAGATCCTGACATCAGAAAACAGGCGTTTGAAGTGTGCTGCTGAAGATTATTTTAGTGATGTTCAACATTTGTTCAGCTGTCAGAACAGTTTTGCCACCAGCCTTTGTGGGCTGACAAAACCCACTTTTACTATCCGGAAAACGTTAAAGCGCATGGAAAATATACCACAGCCTTACATATTTTGCGGGTTAATCCCTCCTATTCCCACAAAGCACGTTTACACCACAGAAATATTGAAAACTCAATCCAAAGAATCCAATTCCAATGGCTGTGATAAGGAAATCCCGATTGACAGAGAAACCAGAAACTATACGATACTGGAAAAAGAGATTAGAATGACAAAACTCAAGATGAAGGCAGTGTCATGATATCCCAAATTGACAGAGCATGGGATAAAACTGTAGAGGGTCAGTATAGTGGGGCAATAATCGTCAAGAGGGCAGAACAGTCAAATGTTTACAATGGAAATAATCCACCTGATTCAAGACCCACATGCAACTTTCCAGACAGCCAGAGAAGCATAATCATGCCAGAAGAACACATGTGATCACTGCAGGAATCGTGCCAGAAGAACACATGTGATCACTGCAGGAATCGTGCAAGAAGAACACATGTGATCACTGCAGGAATCGTGCCAGAAGAACACATGTGATCACTGCAGGAATCGTGCCAGAAGAACACATGTGATCACTGCAGGAATCGTGCCAGAAGAACACATGTGATCACTGCAGGAATCGTGCCAGAAGAACACATGTGATCACTGCAGGAATCGTGCAAGAAGAACACATGTGATCACTGCAGGAATCGTGCCAGAAGAACACATGTGATCACTGCAGGAATCGTGCCAGAAGAACACATGTGATCACTGCAGGAATCGTGCCAGAAGAACACATGTGATCACTGCAGGAATCGTGCCAGAAGAACACATGTGATCACTGCAGGAATCGTGCCAGAAGAACACATGTGATCACAGCAGGAATCATGCCAGAAGAACACATGTGATCACTGCAGGAAGCTGCAATGCAGAAGACAGAAGACATCAGCCTCATTCAAGCGGGACTCGCGGAGACGTGTTCCGCCCCGACCACCTGTTCTTCCCGCTCCCCCTCAGTGATCCCGTCGTCTCCACGACGGTGTTTCCGTCTTCCGCGATCCCGATCGACACTGCTCCCATCTCCTGACGCTTGCTGTAGAGCTCGGTGCGTGTGACTCCGGCCGGGGGAAGGGATGTGGTCTTCTTCACTTGTTTCTTCCGACCGCATCCCTGATTCTGTCCCGGCAGGCTGAAGCAGGACTTGCGTAGGAACATGCGGGTGTTGCCTGCGGCGGGTCTAGAGGCACTGTCAGTGGCCAGGGACGTGAGGTGGACCGCGTAGCCGTCACAGATCACCTGGAGGGAGAGACGCAATGGAAATAGTAATTAAAACTGTGCACCATATAGCACTGTATTGTACATGAAGTGAACAATATGTACATCGTGTGTATTATATATATATATATATATATATATATATATATATATATATATATATATATATATATATATATATATATAGGGTATGTATAATAATAATATGTATATATGGTATGTACAAAATATATATGGTATGCTGTGTCTTTTTCTTCCAATGCATATTCTTGAAATACACTAGAAACGTACGGTTATGTAACAGATGAGAGACAGACAGACAGACAGACAGAGACGGAGAGAGGCAAACAGAGAGACAGACAGACAGACAGACAGACAGAGACAGACATAAAGAGTGAGAGAGAGAGAGACATTGAGAGACAGACAGAGAGAGAGACAGAGAGAGGAGAGAGAGACAGAGACAAAGAGAGACAGAGAGTCGGAGAGAGAGATGGAAAGAGAGACAGAGACAGAGAGAGAGATGGAGAGACAGAGAGAGACAGAGAGAGAGAGAGACAAAGAGACAAAGAGAGAGAGAGAGTGAGAGACAGAGAGAGAGACAGACAAACAGACAGAGGTAAGACAGAGACACAGAGAGAGAGAGTCACGAGTAAAAATGGTTACTTACAACAGCGTCTTTGTGATGTTTCTTTGACACTTTTCCGACAATGTAGATCTGCGTAGGCCTGAGACCCACAGACTGGTAGACTGAGATGTCCTTGCTGGAGCCGTACGCCGTGTGAATCTCTATCTGGGCCTGAAAAATGGTTAATGTTTAGTCTTTCCAGATTTTGTATGCACTAGTTGTACACATATTTGACACAATAATGTATTTACCCGGAATTCTTTTTCAATGGGGCATGATAATATAATATCTTTGAACTATTACACAGTTCTTCAGTTTTAATAACCAGCCCTGTTTGTAGCAATACACTGTGAAGACTCAGAGATTGTACATGTGTTTATATATATATATGTGTACACGTGTCTGTGTTTGTGTTAATGGTAAACTTAGGTTAAATGCTGTAGAGAAACAATTCTACATATCCCATTCCCATAAATACCTAATTTTTGATCTATGTGAAACAGGTCACTTTCTGGCACAGTAGAGACATTTTTAACATAAGGAACAAACATTACATTTTGCATATCCCATTCCCATAAATACCTAATTTTTGATCTATGTGAAACAAGTCACTTTCTGGCACAGTAAAGACATTTTTAACATAAGGAACAAACATTACATTTTGCAAATCCCATTCCCACAAATACCTAATTTTTGATCAATGTAAAATAGGTCACTAACCCACTTATCACACTCCCATAAATACCTTGTTTTTGAGCTGTTTAAAATAGTTCACCTTCTGGCGAAGTACAGAAATATTTAACATAAGAATAATAATAATAGATGTTATTTAATATAGCGCCACATCCAATTTCTAATTGTTCGTGACACTTTACATACATTAGAATCCTAAAATACATATACACACCAGAAGAAAAACACATACATATACATATAAAAAAAAGACAAATATAAATATAATACAAATTATTTAAGCTGAATAAATGTATATATATATATATAATAAATATATAAATAGGTTAAATAAAATATCGATAAAAGAACACAAACATTAAACTAAGCCGCGAGAACGGTCAGAAGAAATGTGTCTTTAGGCTTGCCTTGAAGGTGGCTAAACAGGTAGACGTCTTAATGTTATTAGGAAGTGCACTCCATAAGGTCGACCACAAATGAGTTATCTCCAGCTATCACGTGTGTCCGCACAACTGTTAATAAGTTATTGTTCGCATAAGAAACAAGCATGCAACTCTGCATATCCCATTCCCATAACTACCTCATTTTTGAGCTGTTTGAGATACTTTTCCTTCTGTCGCAGAGGATCAGCCGACAGACCATCGATGAAGGACACGAGGCCGTGAGGGAAGTTGTGCTGGGCGAGCCATGTGACCACCTTCTTCTGCTGCATGTCAGGCCGGGCCGTCACGTAGATGATCAGGTACCCAAGGTCCTGCCAGTATCTGTCAACATGCACCCAACGTGAAGCTGTAGTGTGGTAATAGGGCCTGTAAGTCTCGCCCGCGAAAATGAGGCTGGGGGCAGTTGGGGGCAGGAGGTCCATATTCTCCATGTTAACATGTAGGACTTTATTTTGTTATGGTCGTAATAATCGAACTGTTCCCAAATAGCGTATTTCAGTTATATTGTCCGAAGGATTATTACAAGCAGAAGCAGTGGGACACTTTGCTGGTGACAATGATCACGGAAATCATAAATTTTAATCGATTATTATGGTGGTTGTCATGGCAATAGCGGCAAGTACTTGTGTTTGGCGATTTTAACTAATAATGAAGAGTGCAACTTTTCGCGCAGTGCAACCTGTTTGGGGCAAATGTACACATGTGTTAGGATTATGTGCATTTAAACAATTTGTCAGATATAAGTGCTTATCGAAACCACAACGTATAGCAATGTAAAATGCAAATCCCGTAAAAGTCACATACGGCCTAACATCGTGTCTATTATCTGCACTACGTAAATCGCTATGTGTCTATGATAGTGTGATAAACTCAATATTAATTCGGACATTTAAGATAAGAAACGTATAACACAAGATATTTATGACCTGATTTTCCCAGTATTCATCAGTCGGAAGCTACAACTGTCATCCATTGTTACAATACTATTCTTGTGACCAGTCCCCAATTGTATTGCTTAGTCCCCAATAAGCTCCAATGGCGTGGAGTCATGCCATGTATCGTGACCCACTTACAGGCCCTATTGTTTAAAAATATATGTTATTAAGCCAGCATATGTAAACCACTTGTAGTGTGGTTTATAATGGATTAATTTTACCCCTAATTGTAGTTCCTCAAATTGCTTCAGTATCTTACTTTATTATTAACTTATTAAACTTGTTTATTATTCTGTTATTACTTAATTTTATCTATTAATTTATTGCTGACATAATAAGTTTAAGTTGTACACTAGGATTTTTAGCTTTACTTCTTTATCTATTTATTCATGTTATAATTTTACATTTTGTTTTTTACCGTGTAAGCTTGTTATATACATTTTACACACAGTGTATTTATGTTTTACAAATGTGGTATTTTATGCACCTCTGAGCGGAGGTATATTCCAAATATTATCGCTTCATACGACAATTATTATTGTTAGTAGTTTTAATATGATTATAACATAATTTGGTGCCATTCTTACATTACTGAAACGTGTGCATTTAGCATGTTTCACCATTTCTGATGGCCATCTCAAAAACGTATAGTTGTATTTCCAATTGTTTCCAACAACCAGCAATATTGTATTTTAGTTATAAAACTATGAGATCTCATTCAATTAGTCATGTTTTTATATCGATGAGTGTAAATTAGCCAGTAGTCTGGATGACAACAAGCATCATCACCACCCCCGTGCCCATACCCATACCCATCACCACCCCCACACCCACCGTCGGAATCACTGACATGATATAACACACTACCTGATGATGTCGGAATTACTGACATGATATGACACACTACCTGACAACGTCGGAATCACTGACATGATTTGACACACTACCTGAAGACGTCAGAATCACTGACACGATATGACCTGACGTCGTCGGAATCACTGACATGATATGACACACTACCTGAAGACGTCGGAATCACTGACATATGACACACTACCTGACAATGTCGGAATCACTGACATGATATGACACACTACCTGAAGACATCAGAATCACTGACATGATATGACACACTACCTGATGATGTCGGAATCACTGACATGATATGACACACTACCTGATGCCGTCAGAATCACTGACATGATATGACACACTACCTGATGACGTCGGAATCACTGACATGATATGACACACTACCTGACAACGTCGGAATCACTGACATGATATGACACACTACCTGAAGACGTCAGAATCACTGACATGATATGACCCACTACCTGACATCGTCGGAATCACTGACATGATATGACACACTACCTGAAGACGTCGGAATCACTGACATGATATGACACACTACCTGAAGACGTCGGAATCACTGACATGATATGACACACTACCTGAAGACGTCGGAATCACTGACATGATATGACACACTACCTGAAGACGTCGGAATCACTGACATGACATGACACACTACCTGACAATGTCAGAATCACTGACATGATATGACACACTACCTGACGCCTTCAGAATCACTGACATGATATGACACACTACCTGAAGACGTCAGAATCACTGACATGATATGACACACTACCTGACATCGTCGGAATCACTGACATGACATGACACACTACCTGACAATGTCGGAATTACTGACATGATATGACACACTACCTGACAACGTCGGAATCACTGACATGATATGACACACTACCTGAAGACGTCAGAATCACTGACATGATATGACACACTACCTGACGTCGTCGGAATCACTGACATGATATGACACACTACCTGAAGACGTCAGAATCACTGACATGATATGACACACTACCTGACATCGTCGGAATCACTGACATGATATGACACACTACCTGAAGACGTCAGAATCACTGACATGATATGACACACTACCTGACGTCGTCGGAATCACTGACATGATATGACACACTACCTGAAGACGTCGGAATCACTGACATGATATGACACACTACCTGACAATGTTGGAATCACTGACATGATACGACACACTACCTGACGTCGGAATCACTGACATGACATGACACACTACCTGACAACGTCAAAATCACTGACATGATAAGACACACTACCTGACAACGTCGACTGCGCCGGGTCGTACTTTAGGGTCCTTGCCCATGATGGAGACACTGGCGGTGAAGGAGCCGTCGATGCTGAACACAACCACCTCCGCCCTCGGCTGGAGCACGGCCAGGTAGAAGTCTACGGACGTGTGGTCGCCTCTGGAACAAACACACACTCACCAGGTGGACATTTGTTTGTGGCACTTCACAGAATACTGAAATACATACAATAGTGTAGACACAGACACATAACTATATACACATGTTTATAAGTGTTTATATATGTATATACAGACTGTATATATATATATATATATATATATATATATATATATATATATATATATATATAACAATTATAAACATATATATATATATATATATATATATATATATATGTTATGTATTAGTGGCCAAAAGAAAAACATGAAATATCGACTTCTAAATTTATGCTCTTAAAGCAAATTATGTTGACGTTTCATGATATCTGATCATATATATATATATATATATATATCTATATATAAATATATATATACACATATATATATATATATATAGTCTTTTTCTCTCTCTATATATGTATATATATATATATATATTTATATTAATGCATTACAAATACATCTAGTATCACCGCTTATTAAAAACAAACAAATACAGCAACAAAAATATGACAATTTCCTAAATCATGGAATATCTAACAAAATATATTATACCAGCCACTAGGCTGACATAAAGTAAAACATTAATTCCACACACTAATTGCTACAATGCAATAATTACTTCAGTAGAACTAGTTAGTAATTATTATATCAGTTGTAAGTTGTTAAAATGTATATTTATATGTATTGCGTAAACATAAACAAAATCATAAGTGTCATATATGCAATGGCCCATGCTGAAGAATGTTTTCAGTTGTTTCTACTTCATACTCGGTGTGTAAGTTGCCCTCACAAGAGAAGGAAGGGGAAGATTACAACTTGGTAACTGTGTGAGAGTGAAGAAACACACAGAAGGATGAGAAATGAGGATTTAGATACAGGTGTTAATTTGATGGCATGATTCAAGTCCAATCACATTTTTCAGTAACAGCTCACACTGAAACCCATCGATAAATAGTTGCTAAATTTACAAAACTTTTCCCGAATGCTAAAACTGTGACTATTTTACAGGGGAAACTATTTCCTTGACACAGTGGTGAGTGCCCCACTGCTGTTGTTAAGACTACAAGATCATACCCTGCTAAGGACAGAAACCTACTTAAAGAGCAAAATAATGCTAACAAGCTCATATGGATATAAAGGAAAGAGTAAAATAAAGAGTAGTAACCAGCATAGTCTCGCTTAACCGACTGTCGGTCGGCTGCGGAACTATGCCGAGAAGACAATCTGGTTACTTAGTCAGCTTTTGTTTGTTTATCTGTACAATGCTGCCTCCTCACGGACACTGGTTAATCCTGCCATAATTTATATTTTTATAAACAAATTTGTATTTCTATTTATTTTGTGTTAATATAAGTTTAATTTTGAATATTTTTTATAATACAGCATTATTTGATAAAAAGGTATCCTTATTTAATTTGTATGCTATCCTTGTGGGGCTAAACAATGCTGCCACCTCACGGATACTGGTTAATCCTGCCATAATTCTTATTTCATGAACAACTGTAAATTTGAATTTTTAGTTACTTTTGTGTTAATATAAGTTCAATGTTGAATACTTTTCATATGATATCATTATCGTGTAAAAGAATATCGTTATTTTAATTTTTATTTTATCGTTGGCCTGAGAGCCAATCAGCGTCTCTACCCTAATCTGGGGTAAGGCCGCCCTGGCGGGTCGAAAATGCAGACCCAATCTTTCCCCAGGTGGAGTTGATGGGCTTAAAAGTGCTGCCACCTCATAGAGACTATAACCAGCAATACAACTCACCGCACCACCATCTTGACTGGGTACATTCCTAGGGTAAGTAGTTTATCTTTCGGGATTTCAAATGTCGCTTTTCCATTGCTTTCCGTCACCACCGTTCCGAAGAACTGCCATTCGCCTTGCGGTGGCGCTGTCATGATGTGCACATCCACCTGGCAGTAATATCATGAACCAATCGTAAAGGTAGTCAAACCATCTGACAAACCTATTTTTCATTTCCAATATGTGGCCACAGAAGCCGGAGATAAAAACATGAGTAAATTTTTATAAAAATAAAAGAAACATTATGCGGCTTAGTCTCTGAATATAAACTATTTTATTAAAATATATTGTTTCTTTGTACATAATAATATGTTATCAAGAAGTCTTAATCTAAGCAATTACTATGAATTGTCCGATACGTACAACTGATATGATTGACACACATAATCACCACAAATACGTGTACATAGACAAATACTGATGTAATATCAAATGGCACGTTACCTTCTCTCCTGATAGAGACACTATGTCCAGGGGTCCGTACATGAATCGTGCCACCAAAGTCTGAGGTCTGCCCTCCAGAACTACTATGTCATTTGCTCTGTGATTCGGTGCAACGTTCTGGGAAAAACAGCACCAAAAAATTAATTGTTTATCAAAGGTTTACAACCACTAAATACAGCTATCTACTATCATACCGATGGCTTTGTTTTGTATTCTGAAATATACAACCAATTGTGAGGCAAGAGGATAGTTGTCCACAGAACCAGCCAGCCAGCCAGCCAGCCAGCCAGCCAGCCAGCCAGCCAGCCAGCCAGCCAGCCAGCCAGCCACAGCCAGCCAGCCAGCCAGCCAGCCAGCCAGCCAGCCAGCCAGCCAGCCAGCCAGCCAGCCAGCCAGCCAGCCAGCCAGCCAGCCAGCCAGCCAACCAACCAACCAACCAACCAACCAACCAATCAGCCAATCAATAATCAATAAGTACACTGTACAAGAGAGTAACAGTAAAAACATTTTTTTCCAATTACACCTTATTAAAAATATCATACGTAAAGCAACTATTGAGAAATATAATTTACATATCACAGCAAGAGCAATAGTTCATCGTCATATATCTAAAAGAGCATTTCAGCAGAGAATGAGGTAAGTGCATCTTGCTACCTGGGAGGGAATGCCATTATAATGGGCCACAGTTGGCATATTAACAAACAGAAACCAACAGCTGGACTCACCCGCAGTTTCATTGTCGTGCGTCGTTTCAGCCACTTCTCTCTCGGCTGCCCGGGACTGAACAGCGAAGCCTCTTTCTGACTCTCAGCAGGCATTGTGACGTACTCCTGGCGAACCACCTGGTGGACATTTACATCAGTTATAGCATCGTCCTATAGAACTAAACACGTGCCATTTTTATTTGAATGCAGGGGTTATCAAAAGACAACAATGAAACACTCAGTGTCGTGTGTTACACTTCCTTCAGGTGTATATGCTTACGGACACAGGTGGATATTTGTTTACTTATAGTATAGTTATTATTCTCAGTAGCGGATTGGTGGTGCTGAACAACAATCTTCTCTTCTTCTGAAATTTTACCTTAACTTAATAATTGTATAAATATATTTTTAAACAAAATTGGACGCATTCAATTGTAATTGTAAATATAATTTTAAATGATATTTTAGTCCTCTTATAATGTATGTTTACTAATTTAAATATATATTTTTAGAAGATAATTTATATATATATATTTTAAACATTTAAAATCTATGGAAAAGTGACCCGGGGTCATTATTCTATATAGAATAGTGACCCATTATTCTATATAGAATAGTGAATAGTGACCTACAAGTCACTTTACCCCCGGGTCAATATTCTATATGACACTGGGTCCCGTATCTGAGAAAAGAAGAAAAAGAACACAACCTGTCGAAGGATGAAGGCGACGGCGTCGGTTGACTCCCAGAAGCTGGCGTGGAGGAGGTAGGGAAGGGCCGTGTGTGGGAAGGACTGCAGGGCATCCGGGCAGTACAGCACGTAGTCCAGCCTCTTATTTCCCCACCACTGGGAGGTCACTGCAACAACCAATGAGGACAGTCGTTACAACACTTTCACTGCAACAACCAATGAGGACAGCCGTTACAACACTGTCACTGCAACAACCAATGAGGACAGCCGTTACAACACTGTCACTGCAACAACCAATGAGGACAGCCATTACAACACTGTCACTGCAACAACCAATGAGGACAGCCGTTACAACACTGTCACTGCAACAACCAATGAGGACAGCCATTACAACACTGTCACTGCAACAACCAATGAGGACAGCCGTTACAACACTGTCACTGCAACAACCAATGAGGACAGCCATTACAACACTGTCACTGCAACAACCAATGAGGACAGCCGTTACAACACTGTCACTGCAACAACCAATGAGGACAGCCATTACAACACTGTCACTGCAACAACCAATGAGGACAGCCGTTACAACACTGTCACTGCAACAACCAATGAGGACAGCCGTTACAACACTGTCACTGCAACAACCAATGAGGACAGCCATTACAACACTGTCACTGCAACAACCAATGAGGACAGCCGTTACAACACTGTCGTTGTTATAACGCGTAGAGGCAGTGGCTCAGGGGTAGAGCTTCGGACTCTCGACTAAGAATAGTTTTTATAATACAGCATTATTTGATAAAAAATATCCTTATTTAATCTATATGCTATCTGTGTGGGGCTAAACAATGCTGCCACCTCACGGATACTGGTTAATCCTGTTGTAATTCGTATTTTATAAACAACTGTGAATTTCAATTTGTACTTATTTTTGTGCTAATGTAAGTTCAATGTTGAATACATTTCATAGGATATCATTATTTTGTGTTAGTATATCATTATTTTTATTTCATAATTGGCCTCAGAGTCAATCAGCATCTCTACCGTAATCTGGGGTAAGGCCGCCCTGGCGATTACAAATGCAGAGCATTAGTTTCCCAGGCAGAGTTGAGGGGCTTAAAAGTGCTGCCGCCTCACGGAGCCTTCCAGTTGGAAAAAGATATTTCTACCAACATCCTCCTAACCATTCTTTGCTAACATGTTCTTTGATCATCTTGTGTGATTTACTTTCTATCCATTGAGTTAATAATAATATTGGAACGAGGACCTTCATTGTGTATACTAAAGTGCCATACTCTGGGACATGGGTGAAATTGCTAATTAAAGCAACATGATCAGTTTGCGGCTTTTTATTTCTATTGCAAAATCATGTTAATCAGTATAAGTTATGACTATTGTAGCGTCCTGACCGCCAATAAATGTTTTATCGAAACAGAACTGAGTTTGTAATGTTAAATGTCGATTGTTTATAAGAATCCCAAGGCTGTCGTTCGAAAACGCTTCATTGGTCGATGTGTAAACAGAGTTAAGGGCCCTTACTGCATCTATTTTCAACCCCTAAATGGTACATGAAAACATATTTTGACTGTCTTCACGCTATAATAGGTATAACTTATACCGTATAACATGATTTTGCAATAAAAAGAAAAAGCCCCGAATGGACCATGTCGCTTTAAATAATGAACCCTCCCTCACCGGCTGTGATACTGGCAACAGCGTAGTCGATGCGGCCGGAGACTTGACTGAGCATGCTCATGTTGCTCTGTCTGCGCTCCATGTTCGGCTCATCATAGCTGAGTGAGGGGGAGGGGGGTGGAAGGTCAATGAACCGTGACAGGTTCGCTTGGATCGTCTCAACTGCAACAGGTGGACCGTGAACTGATGTCAACATTCACAACATGTTCAAACAGTTTATTTCCTTTTGACAGTGTGTCTGTGATTATCAGTAGCATAAATCCTCTATTTATCCCTTTCTGGATTTAAATACGATATCAAATTCGGGAATAACTTTTAAATTATTTTGTGTAAATGAACTTTAATGATAAAATGTGATATTCAGCATGACATAAGATTGTTATTTATGTATAAATTCACACCATATTATATAACAGCATCCAAATATGCATATATATTATTTATGTATATATACATATGTATATATGTATGTATGTATATATGTATATATATAATGATATATATATATATATATATATATATATATATATATATATATATACATATTTGGATATTGTTATAAAATATGGAGTGAATTTATACATAAATAACAATATGTGTGTGTGTGTGTGTGTGTTTATGTGTGTGTGTGTGTGTGTGTGTTTATGTGTGTGTGTGTGTGTGTGTGTGTGTGTGTGTGTGTGTGTGTGTGTGTGTGTGTGTGTGTGTGCACATCCTCGCAGGCCAGGGGTTGTTGCACTACGTTATTATTATACCCCTGGCTGATCGTCTCCGTAAATCTGGGGAGTGAGCGGAGTCAGACTATACAATTATAGCAATTGACTTCGCCAGTCACTACTGTGTCAGCCGTGGGAACAACACAAACACCCACACCAATTTGAAGATTGATACATGACTAGTGGATATGCCAATATATATATATATATATATATATATATATAATGACCCATCAAAGTCCTAAACATTGCATGTAACACGAGCAGCGTATGGCTGAAATCATCCAAAATATTATATCCCATCACTGGAGGGGTCAGAGCACAGTTAGACTTCCTGGTCTAACCCATACGAATGTAGTACCTTAATAATTGTGTCATTTGAGATTTTGAAAAAAGAAATTAATGTGAAATGAGTACCGTAGGACAGGCATACCAGTAGGTTAAGTGCTATGATATATCTGCAGTGCAATGACGCATGTTAGGCAGAGTGTAGTTGGCGTAGTGATTTTTAGCCATTTTTTCTTACATGACCCTGCGAATGCAGAAAAGCGTGCTCAGTTTGGTCAATATTGAGGGTCAGAACACATGCATGCATTTTAAGAGAGCCTGAGATATGCTTTTTTGACGAAATTTGATCAGCATATCAGTGACATGACTGCAGTGATTGTGTTAAACAAAATTCTCAGGTCCAGTTTCCTTATAATCTGACAAAACGTTAACATGGCCGCCAATGGTAAAATCAACAGTGCTCTGTGCCCTGGAGGCTGACTACACTCAAATGGCTGATGTTAAAAGATGAGTTTTTGAAAAGGATGTGCCAGGGGTAGAGAAGATTACTGACATAATCAGCTGCAATACGCAATGGTAAACAGGGATGTGTATACACATACTTAGAATAAACAATCACAGCAGTGGTATAGCGCTTACTTTTTCGGGCAGTATAAATGTTTCAGTTGACATTTCTGTGCATGCACGATAAATGTAAAATCATCAATGTGCAGTGAAGTGAAAAAGCATTTATGGTATAAAAACTACGGGGTGTTCATTAGGATGCATATAACCTCTCAGAAAAGTTATTAGTCGCAATTTAACACAAGGCAAACAAGTTTTGAGGCATGTTTTGATAGCTAACGCAAATCACGTGACTGTAGTGCACCATAATCAGTGACAGTGATTTAAACAAATGTTGTTTATTTAATGTATTTAAAAACCTTTTAAGCAACGTCTCACAGTAATCGTCACAGGAGAGTTAACGAACAGCCTGTGGCATTATGCCAAAAATGGTTTGTCGTTTCGCTGCACATTGATGCTTTTACATATATCGTGCATGTGCAGAAATGTCAACTGGAAATTCTATAAAGACCGAAAAAATGTAAGTATGACAACGGTACAACATGTCACCTACCGACATGGACAGCATGACCGTCGCCGAGGGGAAACTTCTGGTAGCGTGGGACATTCATGGGAGACAAGTGTTGGAAGTTGCCACACAGTAGTGGTTCTAGTCTAACTCCCGCAGGGTCAGAAGCATAGAACAAGTTGTACATCTGCAGGCAGTGGGGCTTCGGGAGCGGAACTGAAAACGTACAACCATAGCTTTATGTAGAGACCTGTTATTTGGACGGGTAAAAACAAAAAAATTAAGGAGCAAAAAAAGGTTTTCCAAACCATAGATATTGTTACATATGCCTTAAAAGTGAGTGTAAATGGTGTCATATGTGTGTTTGTAGCCCATTTCAGGTCATAAAACACATTTAAAAGTTTGTCAACTGGTTTAACAGTTAACATCCATGTCCACCAAAACATGTGTGACTGGCAATAATTCGATCCTGCATAAAGCCCTGCATACAACTCACTGTTTATTCCATGGGGGAGTGGGGTATTTAGAAAAATAATTAACGGTCCTGTTTCATATCCATTTTATGGCTGTCTTGTGTGGAAATAATTTAACATGAAATATTAACCCATCTAGTGTTGACATTATGATTTGCAAAGGTTTTACTGTTCAGTTTCAGGGAAGTCATCTGATGGACTATTTGAATGAATGAATGAATGGATGGATGGATGGATGGATGGATGGATGGATGAATGAATGAATGAATGAATGAATGAATGAATGAATGAATGAATGAATGAATGAATGAATGAATGAATGAATGAATGAATGAATGAATGAATGAATACATGTTTAGTTGGTTAAAAATAGTAGCATTAGCATAGGTGTGTTAATTACCTTGGTAGATTCTCTAATTATTTAAGACTAAGTTAATAATGTTAAAAATGTTTGAAAAAGCAAAACTGAACTCCATCTGTACATTATAATACATGAACACATCTGCATGTTTTGACATTGAACATCTGGTCCTTGTAGAGCTAAATCAACAGTCGGTTCAGAACTTCAGACCTTGAGGCACATTTCAGTGATATGAAGTAAAACATAACTGTAAAAAACAAGCTTTGAGAAAATGACCTATGCCATTGTCATATTGACTAAGGATGCCATGTTAAAATATCCATGGGGTAAGACAACATTTACAAGGAAATGAATTTTACAAGTCGATAGAGGGGAATCTGCCACACCACAAGAATTCCTCATAACAGACCAAAGATGTCACCGAGAAATGTTTTTCGTGCTTCATCTTATCGATCTCAATTGCAGCATTATTTTTAAACGTTGATACCTTTTACCATTCATATTTTAAATCCATACCAAGACTATTTTAGTCAAATCAAACTTGACTGGGATATCCTGCATAATTGTTTTTAATTATTATTATTACTCACAACTGGTGCAGTCATACACACACATCTTCCGGTAGGCAAGAATGAGACCGAGCGGGGCACCGAACATGAAGAAGTCAGAAACGTCGAAGCTGAATCGGTGTTGTCCAGATTGACTCACTGCACTCGTTCGACGAGAATTCGGGCACGACGTTTGTCGCTTCCACGACGAAC
Source organism: Oasisia sp. SBJ-2009 (assembly GCA_964017155.1). Classification (NCBI taxonomy): domain Eukaryota; kingdom Metazoa; phylum Annelida; class Polychaeta; order Sabellida; family Siboglinidae; genus Oasisia; species Oasisia sp. SBJ-2009. The sequence goes on from OZ024865.1 coordinate 40,885,516, forward strand.
AATGACCATGTCCTTTCCCAGAATCCTTTGCTTCTGTCGTTGCGACGTTTTCTTTGTTGGCAGCATTGTCCCCGTCCCCTACGCCTCCGCTCATATCGGGATTGCTGAAACTCATCTGCTTAATCGTTTCCAGATTTGTCCGCCAGGTGACGCTACTGTTGCTTGTGCTACACATGAGATCGGTCGGGGACGATTCGCTATCGGAGTTGCTGGCTTTCTCACCACTGTGGGTTGTCAGAAAATGTTTGCACAGTGCGTCGTAGCCAATTATAGAGCCAATGCTGTCTCCTATAAGACAAACCTACAACAAGCGGACAGCATTTTTATGGAGAAGACAGGCACTGATGTCTTCATCAGTCGTAGTGGCTTCTGAATATGACACACTGACAGTTCACTTGTGTTGTAGACATTTGCAATAACCTAATGCATAGTAAACAAAACTAAACATTATTGTAATAAATTATATTATTAAAAAAAACATATAAATCACCTTAGCCAAGTGACTAAATCGGCAGGGCAAAAATAAAAAAATATTAGTTAACACAAATAGGTTTGAAAAAGTGTACTTTCAAATATTTAGGAAGTATGAACAAATTATAGATACATTCGGAACGATGAGGAATTATGGATAAATTATATTTATTATATTATGAAGATTTAAAAGATCCCAGCAAACAACAACCTGTGATTTCACATGTTCTGCAAGTGAATTCACGAGTTCAACTGTCTCAATTCACCGGATTCTATGAACAAATTTGGTGTGTCGACACGTGTTTACCATGAAATCACGAGTTTTTCACGTGATGACTTGTACCAGTCAAACCGTTCCAGTTCTGACCCCGTACGACTCATGTCAAACTCGTTAAAAACTCGTGACAACAGGCAGAACACGTGTATTCACGCGAATACACATGAAAACACATATTGGTGGAGCGGTACCAGTTATGAACCAGTATGACTCATGCCAACTGGTTCGGAAATGGTTCTTTGTTTGCTGGGATATATATATGTATTTGTCAAAAGTCAATAGTGACCATGTCGCCCGTACCTGTCCAGTAAATCCCAGGCCTTCCTCTGAGCGTGTGAATTCACAGAAGACATCGTTTGCCCTAGAGATCACCTGTTTAACTATGTCTGCATACGCGGGTGCTCCAGTGGCAAACAGTGGTATCGTGTTGAGGAGGAAGTTCTGTTTTACGTAGGCCGCTGGTCCATCACTGCTGCCCGAGTCCGCGGCCTCACTGTAGCCAGCAGGGCTGATGCTGCAAAATACACCTTATGGAGTTAGTTACTATACTTTTTTGAGATCGAAGAGTAATTGAATTGTTGAATCTATGTCTATACAATACAGTACAAAACAATAATTAATAGTCCCAAATGGTGAATTCTTCAACAATTGAACATGCATGCAGTTTACTGCTCACCTGTTGAGCAAATCGAGGGTGCTTGAGCAAATGGCTGGGCAGGGCACAAGTCTGACCGCAATGTGACCACTGATGGCTGGATAGTGTGCTTGGATGACCGTGTCAAAGGTCGATTTCAGTGTGGCAATGTCCGAGTTCTTAGGCAGTTGATCGTAGCCACTGTCCATGATGCTTCCTGGGGTAATTGAAGGAACTGTCACAACTCCCTCAGAACTGTTGGCTCGGATCAAGTGTTTATCCAAGTACACCAGATATGTAATTTAATTAGATAATAAATGACAAATCTATTAAATATTTTATTAAAATAAATAAAATATGTAAATTAAAAACAAATTAAACACTAGAGTAAAAATAGTAATGTATCTCTCATTGAAAAATATTTTTTTGTGACACAACCATGACAAATCCGTATCAGAAACAGCTGTGGAACCTTGCTTTACCATCATACCAGAAATACAGTAATTTCAAAATTAAAAGAACAAGATACAAGAAGCTTTATTTAACATTGGTTCACATGTGAATTTCATAACATTTGCTCTTCTGAGCTATTTTCTGACAAACAAGTGTAAAGCAACAAGACATAAAAATGTAAACAAAATACAAACTATTTAAAGTTAAGCATTAAAATATATAAAATAAAATTTTAATGCTTTAACTTTAAATATTTTGTATGGGTTCTAGTTGCCAGGTTTTAATTGTTTCATTTAATACTATATTCTTATGACTACAACAATTGAACATGCATGTTGAAGTTTTACTGCCTGCCAATTTGTGCTTAGTTGCTTTATTGAGCTTGGAAAAACATTCTCAATTTTAAAGATTCTACCTGCAGCATGTTGAAATGGGAAACAAAACATCCAGTTTCAAAACAAAACTGATTGGCAATAGTGCTGAGGTGAGAAGAGTTAACCGCAGTACCCTTTGATGTTTAACTTTCCCACATTCTAGACAGCTGACTTCCTGTTACACATTACTGCCCTGTCAATTATAGGCAGAGGAGCTGGCACCCTCCCTCCCTTTAAGGCGACATGGTCCATTTGTGGCTTTTTATTTTTATTGCAAAATCATGTTAATCAGTATAAGTTATAACTATTGTAGCGTCCTGACCGCCAATAAATGTTTTATCGAAACAAAACTGACTTTGTAATTTTAAACGTTGAATGTTTATATATGCTGTCACTCAAATCGCCGCGAGTGACACCCACCCTTTGACCTTTACTTGTGTTCACGTGATACTGCATCGTGTGATCATGCATTTCCTTCTGGGCTTTTAGCCACGACTACAATGGTTTTGAAAATGCTTCATGGTCGATGTGTACACAGAGTTAAGCACCCCTTACTGCGTCTATTTCCAACCCCTAAGTGGTACATGAAAACATATTTTGACTGTCTTTACACTATAATAGGTATAATTTATACCGTATAACATGATTTTGCAATAAAATAAAAAGCCACGAACAGACCATGTCGCTTTAGGTCGACGTGAGCCATACCTCCATGTAGAACTAGGAAGAGCACTGTGGTATGGCAGTTGTGGGCGTCGCCCTGAGGGAGGGGCATCGAGGGAGCAGGCATTTCTCCACTGTGGCCGAGAGACTGGTAGTACTGCTTCATTCTCCGGTCGAGTGGGGTCGTTGTCTCTCCACCTGCACAAAGGTCAGAAGTCAATTCAGTATGGGTAAGGTCATGAAGAGAACAAAGGTCAATAGGTCGGTTAAGTTCAGGTGAGGTCATGAACAGAACAAAAGCTGCTGGGTAATCAAATTTAACATGGACATTAATTCATACTGTATTCCTTTTTAAATTAAGTTGTAAAGCTAGACAATTATGAGTTCATAAATTGTTTTATATAGTTAGTGTTTGAAAACGTTATATACAGTATCTTCATGTGTAAGACACACATGTTATTTCAGAAGTCTATCGACTATGTCGTTGACGCTGGGCAATTTAGCATTGGTTTGTGAGATTCCAGAAAATACAGAAGCAACTGAATTACAACTATTTGCCAAAATACATCTTAAGAATTGTTTCAGGAATCTAGATTCACAAATTCACAAATCTGATTTACCTTACAACAACGACACCAATAAATGTAACATCTATGTGCGGGCCAATTCTTATGACACCAAAAAATGTCATATCACATCACTGACACCACTCCCTGTCCTGGCTGTTAGTGTGTCATTCTGTTGATGACAAATCAATGTCCTACCTTGTATATAATTTAACTTACTTTGGAGCTCAATGTCGAAAATGAGTACGACGTTTCGATCTGTCAGCTACAGACCTTGTTCACGTACTGGTGACACAAGTGTTGCCTCAGATTTCGGCAGGATAATTTGGTTGTAGATGGCAGGCAGATGGTATCCCTGGTCTCTGTTCATGGTATGGGCTCACTGTTTGATATATATATAGCCTCATTCACTTTTCTCTTGTGCCAGTTGGATTGCCGGGTCAGTATTTCTGTGTTCTTCATGGACACTGAGTGTCCTGTGGTCTGGCAATGGTCTCCTATTCCTGTTGGTTTATCCGGTGACACCAGTACGTAAATAAGGTCCATCGCTAATGGATCGAAACGTCATACTCATCTTTGACCTTAAGCTCCAAAGTAAGTTAAATTATACTACAATAAACCATTCTTGGAGCCATGAACAATATATTCAATAATGTCCTACCTGTGAGTGTTATTCTGGTGGTGACATCAATCAGTGTCTCACCTGTCGGTGTCATTCTGGGTGGTGACATCAATCAGTGTCTTACCTGTCGGTGTCATTCTGGTGGTGACATCAATCAGTGTCTCACCTGTTGCGAAGTCCACCGAGTCCGAGTCTTCTGTTGTCAACATCTCCATGGAGCTGGACTTGAGCAGTTGCGTCTGGTTCACAAGGTCAGTATGTAGGTCATCTGGAAATAAGACTTGACCAGGTCAGTAGATTTTACTTGCCTTTATCTAGTAATAACTGCTGATTTTGTCCACTTCCTCATCCCCCAGCAGCATAATAATAATTGTAAAACTGATATAGCGCCTAAATCCTTAAAAATATTCAAGCTCTGCCAGTTTAGCCACCTTCAAGGGTTGCCTAAAGACTCATTTCTTTCTGACTGTTCTCGCAGCTTAGTTTAATGTTTATTTACTTTTATCGATATTTTATTTAACCTATTTATATATTTATTATATATATACATTTATTCAGATTAAATAATTTGTGTTATTATTTTTATATTGATATATTTTTAAATAATTGTTTATATATGTTACTAGTATATTTATGGTTTCTCTTCTTCTGGTGTGTATTTGTATTTTAATATTTAATGTATGTAAAGCGCCACGAATAATTTGAAATTGGATGTGGTGCTATATTAAATAAAATATATTATTATTATTATTATTAAGTTCAGAGGTGCAACAAACAAACTGATTTAGCTAGTAATATAGAGATCAGTCAATGCCATCAACCAATATCACTTTCATATGGGAGCCAGTAGGTCCAATAATACAGTGCATGACATTTGTCGCATTTTGAAATGCATGCAACGCCTAGTATAACATACTCGTTCTGCATGGGCATGAAATGGACTGACTCATACCATCACTTGAAACTCCTGGCGTTACACAATGCTTGCGAGCCAGGGGTCGCTACGACTGATTATGTCAGTACCAGCTCTTCTCTACCCCGGTCACATCCCTTTTAAAACTCCCCTTTTAACGTCAGCCAATGAAATTGCCCACAAGTCATGTGATTATCATTTTTATTATGTATTATTATTTTCTACATAAAACGCTATGAAAGCAAAATTGTAAAAAAATATTTTTGCACTATTGAGTAGTTTAACTTATTTTAATAATTTTAGTTTAGTTTAGTTTAAACATGTGGCTACATTTTATTCCTCGTATGCACGGACATTCGGCCATCCAATTATGTTCTGATAGCATGGTGAACATTTTATGCACTAGGTATATATTTTCCCCGTTTTATAAAAACATTCATATAGTAATGAAAATACACATGTTGTAGTTATCAATGCGTTACAAAAAAGCATCTTTCTGTGGTTCATTTATGATCATTATTAGCAAAGTTACATTAAGTTATTTCCCAACTGCATGCGCCATGGAAGCAAATTTTGGTTTGTTGTCGTTTTGGATTTGTTGCTGTTTTGACCTCTGCCCTTGTATTATTACACCACAGTTGTTCATGTGACAGTCATGTGACGTACCGTGTGCATCAAAGAACTCTTCGTCATCGTCTGAGCTTGGGGTCCTCAGTTGTTCCAGGCTGTCCATCTGCTGCCAGTCTGACAGGGCAAGGTTGGACCCTGGTGACATAGACAGGCTGGTCATGTGGTTGGTCATGTGATATTATAGTTACCATAATTACACACACACACACACACACACACACGCATGCACGAACGCACGAACGCACGCACGCACGCACGCACGCACACACACACACACACACACAGTGTAGATTCAACATAAGAAAGTATTAATTCTCACAGGACTAAAGTATATATATTATGGAATATGTTATCTACAGACTGTATGTGTTAGTAGCAGTGTGAACATATATTAAAACAAAGTCACCACATATCTCAAAATGGCAGAATGTATATAAATACAGAGTTGGACTTTTGGTAAGACAAAAGTCTTCCGTCTCATGCCATGAAGAGTTAATTTTCTAGTTAATTTGATGTTGAATCTTGTTAATGCAATAGTTGCTGCTTGCATAAAATTACTTGTCCTCGAATCTCAAACAAATTCATGTTTTAAAGTTATTGATATTTTGCATTATCTGAACGCCAGCACAGTTGGCTGTGTAATGATAATAATAATAATCAAACCCCATAACCATAAATCAGTCAACAAAACAGTAATAATTGTAACATTTCTATAGTGACCACATTTTTAGAAATTCTAATTCAGAGGCACAACAAACAAAATGCGTAATCAAAAACGGGAACGGAGATGGAGATGGAGATGGAGACGGAGACGGGGATGGGGATGGACATGGACAGACGGACGGACGGACGGGCCGACCGACCACTCTCGTACAAACACCCACACTCACACAGCACCAAACTAGTATGTACACATCTAATGACTTAGACACACATCACTGTCTTACCTGGTCGACTGAAGCCTGACCTCACTGAGGCCCAGGACTCCTTCCTGCGACTGGAGTCGACGCCCGACAGGCGGGAACACGCCCGTCTCACCACCGGACTGTCCTGACTGACCGGCAGGTGTGACTCTGTGAAGACAGTGGTCGCAGCAACGTCACTGATAGTGACACTTGTCATATTACTTGTGTTGGTCTCTGTCGCCTCCGTCGCTGTCATCGTGTCATCCTGACAGAAGCAACACAACATGAGGTACCACAATAACTAATCCGACAGAGGGCGCTCTAATGCAACTAGGGTCTTTGTGCCGTCTTTTACGTATTCTTGACATGTGTAAAATGCAGCACTGTTTTGCGGAACATTTTGTGGAACACTTGCTTTAATCATCCTACAATCAGCTGTTGAACTCGCATGACTCCGAAGCCTCACACATAGCTAAATATGGATACAGTCTGACATGTCCGTCAGTGTGAAGGTATAATATGTACATTAATGAACATTTACAGTCAATGAAACGTTGCGGGGCGTTTGCTGAAATCAGTACCAAGATGGCGTTATTTTGGCTGTTCTGTCTATTGACCACACGCACGGCATGCCCGCATACAAACTATCGCTGGCTACGCGCCTGCACGGTCAATAGCTAATTGAGGATGATTAATTTTTAAACAAACAGTCAGCAAATCTTGCAAACAAATCCACGTTTGTCGCTAGAGGCGCTGATACGCAACTAGGGTCTAGTTGCGTATTAGCGCCTCTAGCGACTAACGTGGATTTGTGGAACCCCATTGCAACAGCTCTAATAAGCTGCAGGCTTGATTACTTTACAATACTGCAAACCAAGATATAGCAAAACTTCAACATGTCAAAAATTGTTTGGCAAGGGTAGTCATGTGTTCTACTTGTTTTTCTCGCTCTGTGCCGCTTCTGAAATCATTACACTGGCTCCCTGTATACTATCGCATTAGATTTTTACAGTTGCTTAACAAGTCCTCTCATCTACACAATTACCATATCTGAATTTGAAGCTCACTGCAGCAAGAAATTCCAGACAGCTTTGATCACTCAGTAGTATCAATCAATCTGTCAATTTTATTTCAACACCACATATATCTATGAAGTAGATTCAGGGGTGGCTACGAATGTAAAAATTAAACATGTCACTGGTTTACCTGCCATGGTAACCCTCTTTACATTCCTTGGGTAAATACGAAATCTCTGTTGCTGCACCAACTCTGTGGAACTGGCTTCCCACTGGTGTTAAATTACAAGGATATATAGTTTCATTCCATCATCTTCTAAAATCCCTCCCTCCCTCCCTCCCTCCCTCCCTCCCTCCCTCCCTCCCTCCCTCCCTCCCTCCCTCCCTCCCTCCCTCCCTCCCTCCCTCCCTCCCTCCCTCCCTCCCTCCCCCCCTCCCCCCCTCCCTCCCTCCCTCCAACTTTATCTGAGATGCAGTTTTTTTATTATTATTTTATTATGATTACTGTAAATAAAAAGGCACTATTGTGGAAAGACATTGGGTTATTGAGTTACAAGAAGACATTGCAATTGGAAATAAATATTCATGGTCCTTTTTTTGTTCTTTTGTTTATGTTGTAGAGCGCAGTGACTCAGGGGTAGAGCTTCGGACTCTCGACTACAAGAACCCGGGTTCGAATCCTGTGCTTTGGTGTTAAAACCTTGGGCAAGTTTTTTCACTCTACATTGGTCCAGTTCACTCAGCTGTATAAATGATTCCCTGGCTATAGACAGTGGTGGATATGTGTCCGAGCAGCCTTTGTGCATTAATTGTAGCATATGGCTAGATGCTTCCCAGAGAAGTTGAGATGGTGTCTGAGTGAACAGGTCTATCAGGGAAGTAAAGTGTAAAGCGCTTTGAACGGTCCTGAGGACTGGATACTACACTATATAAGAACTTGCCTTTTTATGTTCCTGTTAACTGACTGTGTCTTCTATGAATACTACACAGGTATGTCAACATTACTCAAGCTGAGTGCCAACTGGCCACTGACTCAATAAACAATAAAGGTATGAGACCCGAGATTAACCGGTAAGAATCATAAAGACTCACCGGTACGGAGACGGTCTCCCTGTCTGTGTATTCGTTCATCTTCTCCTGGAGGGCGAGCTGTGTCTCTCGCTCCAGCCTGCGGATGTCGGCCATTGTGAGGCCGTGGTACTCGTCCTGCCAACACCATGCCTGGCGATGGGCTCGCAACATCGTCTTCCGCAAACCTGCAGAAACGTCTCGGTTAAAGGGACAATGACTGTTGTGTGTGCGTTGTCTTAATTTTAGGGATTGTAGGGTGTTGTATTGTCTCACTTGAAGGGGGTTGCCTGTTAATCTTGTATCATTGTCTCATATAAATAGAGGTTATCAGTTCATTACGTATCATTGTCGTAGTTAAAGGGAGGGTGGTTGATTACTTTGTATCGTTGTCTCAATTTGTGTTATCATAATAGAGGTTGTTATGTAAATGGATGTTATGCAAAACAAAGGGAACAACCATAAACACTTTCTCTTACCTACATCATGAATGAACCTCTCTATTTTGCTCTGCATACCCCAGTAGCGGAACTCTACTTTGCACAGTTTGTATGCACACATGATGGCAGTGTCACTGTTGGAACTGCGAGCAGCTGCCGCGTACGTTTCGAGCCAATCCTCCACTAGAGGGCCGCGGCCAGTTTTCTTTGACTTGAACAGCTGCGGGTCTTCTTCGCTCTTGTAGTCGCCGGTTGAAATAGTGTCCTTGACGATGTCCAGACGGTCTGTGAATGGCACAAAGATCACCATAAAGAATGTAACATTATTGTGATGTTTGTTTTTATTACACAACATAAACTATTCGTTACGTAATGTAATAATTTTTAAGACAGTTGCTTTAGTGGAATACGAACCTTATAACCCTCTCTACTTCATTATTTCTAATTTATCTCTTTTTCCTCTCCCGTCCGTCCGTCCGTCCGTCCGTCCGTCCGTCCGTCCGTCCGTCCGTCCGTCATCTCCCAACTTCTTTTTTTCTCCTCAAATGTCCTCTCTTCTCCTTCTCCTTCTCCTTGTCTTTCTCTCTCTCTCCCTCTCTCCCTCTCTCTCTCTCTCTGGCCTTTCCTACCTCTCTCTATCTCTTTCAATCCTTCCCCCTTTTCTTGTCATCCCATTAGACCAGTACGGGACACCCGGACCACTCAGGATGACACTGTCATCTCAGTAGCCTAGCAACTAAATTCACAATTCCACATAACCTTTCGTGATTCTCTTAGCGCATACCTTTATAACATTAACTGATTGATGTAAATCTACATTTTAAGTCAATCTTATAAAACCACCCTGGAACCCCTCACTCACCAACCACCCTGTTGCGCTGTTCAGATGCCGAGAGGTTGAATACATTCTCCTGGTCGCCGCCATCGTTATAATACCACGTTTCTATTTCTAGCATGAACTTCTGTATAAAGGGGCAGCGGAATATAGTCCGGGTGTAGGGATACGCATTCCACGCCTCTTCTTCCACCAGTAAGGCAGACTTGGGCAGAATCGCCTGGAACCAGCCTGGAAGAAAACACACAGAAGTGAATTTCCAATAATAAAACAAGCTGTTGTGATGACACTGCATGTAAAGGCAAAAGGCAAGTTCTTATATAGCGCAGTATCCAGTCCTCACGACCGTTCAAAGCGCTTTACACTTTACTTCCCTGACAGACCTGTTCACTCAGACACCATCTCGGCTTCTCTGGGAGGCATCCAGCCATATGCTACAATTAATTCCTGAAGGCTGCTCAGGTACTCATTTATACAGCTGAGTGAACTGGAGCAATGTTGAATGAAAAAAAACTTCCCAAAGTTTTAACGCCGCAGCACAGGATTTGAACCGGGGTTCTCGTAGTCAAGAGTCTGAAGCTCTACCCCTGAGCCATTGCACTCTACAATGTATAAAGGTATTTCTACAAAAGGACCATCTCTAGTTCTAGTGGTTCCTACCACTCAGTGGGGTTCTATGAAGTGACTGCTTTGTATACATTGTGGTTGCAACGTAATGATCTGATGAGGTCTCATTGAACTAGCCAGCCTTTTTCAGAACATTTTTTCAGAACATTTACGCCAACCTTTCTATGCTGGCATTGAGGGTGGTCACTGCCAGGGTACTTGTTGTCATCAGTAGTTCTTTTCATCCCAAATTGAGACGGGACTGACATTAACATGATTATCTGATTCACCAATGTTGAGAGCCAGGTTTTAACACTAAATATACCATGCTTGCCATGACCAAGTATTGAACCCAGGCTGTTCCCATGCCAGAGCCATATGCTAGCCACCACACACACCATCCACGTCCCTCTAAATCTATGTGTCAGACATGATATGCAATTATTTTCATCTGGCCTCAACTCTCACCACAAAATAAACACTGATGTGGTGCAATGAATATATTAACAATACCAAGACAGAAGCACAAAATATTGGCATCTGAGGCAAAATGAAACTGCCTTTGACCTAATGCCGCAAATAAAAGGATTTCTTTCTGAAACTGACATTTTGAAATGGTCCCCAATTGAGTAATTCAGTTCATAATTGCAAAAAACAGGTTTCGATTAATAATTCAGGTTGTAAGCTGAGAGCACTTATTCAGATGAAAGTTGATACCAGTCCATTAATCATCTGCAGTGTTTTTATAACCCCTGAACATATTTGTTATGTATGACAAATCTATATTTGTACACGACAACAACATTTTGTATGGATTTAGTTCCTATCTTTTTAAGTATATTAATATTCATGATAGTAAGTGGATGGATGCAATTTAGTTAATGCCACAAAAACTATTGCTTAAGCAGCAGTAATAATTTTCAAATTCATATAATATTTATGTCATTAGAAAAATATACTCAAGTTGTCATATGTTTGTAAAGATCAACAACTAACAAGCATCCATGCATGAAGCTATAATACTTTTTGTTCCTTCAATGAACAACCAACTGGCAACAGAAACATGGTTCTTCAACATTTGGCATTTAAAGAAAAAAATTGCTTCAACATATCTTAGTTATCAACAGTCTATAACCAACTAGTGACGAAGATGTAATTTGCCTCTTCAACATCTCACATAGATCAACAGCCTACAACCAACAAGTGAGGAAGATGCAGTTTGCTTATTCAACATCTCACAGAGATCAACAGTCTACAACCAACAGGTGATGAAGAGGCAATTTGTTTCTTTAACATCTCACATAAATGAACTACATTATAAGTAGGATGTTGAAGAAGCTAATTGCATATTCATCACCTGTTGGTTGTAGGCTGTTGATCTCTGTGAGATGTTGAAGATCAACAGTCTACAACCAACAGGTGATGAAGATGCAGTTTGCTTCTTCAACGTCCTACATAAATCAACAGTCTACAACCAACAGGTGATACAGATGCAGTTTGCTTCTTCAACGTCCTACACAAATCAACAGCCTGCAACCAACTGGTGCTGAAGAGGCAATTTGCCTCTTCAACATCTCACAGAGATCAACAGTCTACAACCAGCAGACTGTAATGAGTCTATGATCTGCTTCATCAGTTTTGTTCAGACGTGTGCAACCAGCAATCATCTGTAATTATGAAGCCAGACAATTGCCAGAGAAGAGGTCTGGGGTCCACTGCCTGTAATCATTAGGCCATGACAGGTGCTGCCAGGTCTTGTAATTGCTCCAGCAACATGTGCTATAATGAACACTTCAGAAGTGTACAGGATGTCTGTCTGCAGCAACACAGGAGTCCACTGGTAATAAATATACCTTCATCTTGTAGCAACATCAGCCTCCTTTCTCAAAACTACTGCAAGGAGAATGACCAAAGGGTATCATATGTGTGACAACAGGAGACAATATGTGTGACAATGGGTGACCATATATGTGACAACGGGTGATCGTATGTGTGACAATGGGTGACCATATGTGCAACAACTGGTGACCATATATGTGACAACAGGTGACCATATCCATGACAATGGATGACCATATCTGTGACAACAGGTGAACATATATGTGACAATGGATGACCATATCTGTGACAACAGGTGACCATATCCATGACAACGGATGACCATATTTGTGACTACAGGTGACCATATCCATGACAACAGATGACCATATCCGTGACAACAGGTAACCATATCCATGACAACAGATGACCATATCCGTGACAACAGGTAACCAAATCCATGACAACGGATGACCATATCTGTGACAACAGATGACCATATCTGTGGCAACAGATGACCATATCTGTGACAACAGATGACCATGTCCGTGACAACAGGTAACCATATCCATGACAACAGATGACCATATATGTGACAACAGATGACCATATATGTGACAACAGGTAACCAAATCCATGACAACGGATGACCATATCTGTATTGATACACATGTCTACAGTACATACTTGTACTCTGTATTGATACATATGTGTACAGTACAAACTTATACTCTGTATTGATACACATGTCTGCAGTACAGACTTGTACTCTGTATTGATACATATGTCTACAGTACACACTTATACTCTGTATTGATACACATGTCTACAGTACAGACTTATACTCTGTATTGATACACATGTCTGCAGTACAGACTTGTACTCTGTATTGATACACATGCCTACAGTACAGACTTGTACTCTGTATTGATACACGTGTATTAGCTTGCATTTTTATATTGAATAAACCAATCAATCCAAATCTAGATTCAGTATTTTTCATTAAATATTATTATTTACTGTTACAATGGAAGCGTGTATAGTAATGATGATTAATACATGTATACATGGTAGTCACGATGTACTCATCTTATTATTATAAATATATATATCTATATTCTAGATGAAAAAAACCTGTTGCCTCGTGACTTTTAAAAGACTATTGAAAACCCACTTATTCCGGGCTGTTGATGGAATGTAGACACCTATCAGTTACTTATCTTTTGTACATGTTTTACACTTATTTTACAAAATGTCTTAGTCATTATTTTATTATCATTATACCAGTTATTTTAATAATTATCTTTAGCTAATTTATTTATTTTATCTTTTATTACTATTAATTTATATATATATATATATATATATATATATATATATATATATATATATATATATATACAGTGTATATTGGATATTATTTAGATTTATGGTGGTTCGTAAATGGTCTTCCCAACATCATTATATATTTCATCTTATTATATATTTTATACATTTGCTCAAGTCACGACCATTCAGTTGTCTCAACAGGGTGCCTAACAACTCATTTATAAAACATCTAGTGGAAGAGATTTGACTCAGATCAATTAATCCTTCCACTCTCTGCTATAAATGAGTAATTGGCTGTGTAGTGTGTACACACAAGCAGGGATACATTGTGAACAATTGTGCAATGATTACAGCATAGCTGAATTCTCCCCAGAGAAATTACTCTGGTGAGGGAATACACTGATCTACTGGAGGGTTAACTGTCAAGTGCTCGGTGAGGACACTAAACTAGATGTGTGAACTCTCTAATAAGGTCAGTAGAACCTCTCTATTAAGGTCATTGGAACTGGAAAGCACTGTTGCTTAATTCAAATTGTTACAATGTATAATGTACATAGACATGTAATTATTACTTAACTGTTGCTGATTATTATATTTACTTGACATTATGTAAAATAAAGCTATTATTATAACTAAACATCTGAAGACTGTGTTAAGACATATGACACTAGGACAGATGACACACCTGGCAGATGACTTCCTATAGCACTAGGACAGATGACACTAGGACAGATGACACACCTGGCAGATGACTTCCTATAGCACTAGGACAGATGACACTAGGACAGATGACACACCTGGCAGATGACTTCCTATAGCACTAGGACAGATGACACTAGGACAGATGACACACCTGGCAGATGACTCCCTATGTGGTAGATCTTGCGTGTGTACTGTCCACTCCCCCCTGGTCCGTCCGTGTAGGGCTCGTTGATGAGGATCTCCACCCCGCTCTCCTTGCCCTCGCTCTCCTCACGACTCTTCTTCTGCAAACACATCAAACACATCATTAAATACATCAAACACATCAAACACTAAACACATCAACACATTAAATACATCAACACATTAAATACATCAAACACACCAAACACAACTAACACCAAACACATTAAATACATTAAACACAACTAACACCAAACACATTAAATACATCATTAAATACATCAAACACAACTAACACCAAACACATCAAACACATCATTAAATACATCAAACACATCAAACATGTCAACACATTAAATGCATCAAACACATCAAACACTAAACACATCAACACATTAAATACATCAACACATTAAATACATCAAACACACCAAACACAACTAACACCAAACACATTAAATACATCAAACACAACTAACACCAAACACATTAAATACATCAAACACAACAAACACCAAACACATTAAATACACCAAACACAACAAACACATTAAATACATCAAACACAACAAACACCAAACATATCAACACATTAAATACATCAACCATACCAAACAAATATGTCAAAAACATCAAACAAATTAAACACGTAAAGTCAGATACATCATGTAAACCACATCAAATCAAACATAAAGTGAAACACATCAAATGTAATGCATAAAATCAAACTCATTAAGTCAAAACATGAAACACACCAAACATGTCCAACACTGTGACTTAGGAGTAGCATTAACAATTCTCAAATTAGTATTACATTAGTACAGTATTATATCAGTTGATTGCTGAAGATTGACAGAGAGATATTTATAAGTCAATGCACAGGTGCATAGTTAAGACAATGTACTTCCACACAGAGCACAGGCTTTCTGGCGGTGTAATCAAAATCTTTACTCCCTGGCTTGTGAGGAAGTGGATACCTACATTTAGTATAAATCTGTGCCAGCATATATCACTCACTAGGTGGCACTGCTTAGGAATTTATTTCCATCGCAATACCGGGGTGAAGATGAAACCATGCACACAGAGACAATGCTTATTTTTATTTATTTGTTGATGATGTTGACCCACAGTCTTTCTCATGTTGACAGTCTGTAAGTAATCTTGGGGTTCACCAATCTAGGTATGCATTGCCTCATGTTGTTAACATCTCAGTAGAATGGAGACGTCTCCCAATAAAGGTGAACTTTTTTGTAGGAGAATCCAAAATTAAGTTCACAACAGTCAAATATAGGATATTCATCCCACTAATATGACCTCTCACTATTAATTATAAGGATTTTTAGGACCCAACAGGGATTCCACTGAGAACTTTAAACAATCTTGTAATTACAGTCTATGTAACTAATTAATGTAATGTTATACCTTCATTTAATAAAAATTATGTTTTGTTAATCACTAATAACTATCCCACGAAGAGCACAATGGCTCAGGGGAAGAACTTCCGACTCTTGACTATGAGAACCCGGGTTCGAATCCTGTGCTGCAGTGTTAAAACCTTGGGCAAGTTTTTTCACTCTACATTGCTCTAGTTCACTCAGCTGTATAAATGAGTACCTGGCTTTAGACAAGTGGTCGATATGTGTACGAGCAGCCTTTGCGCATTAATTGTAGCATATGGCTAGATGCTTCTAGAAGCCGAGATGGTGTCTGAGTGAACAGGTCTGTCAGGGAAGTAAAGTGTAAAGTGGTCTTAGCAGTCCTGAGGACTGGATACTGGGGGTCTGCGCTATATACAAATAAATAGGGTTCATGAAATAGAAATATTAATAACATATTGTGTACACTACAAAACAGTTTTATGTTCTCAATGATTCTCTTTCCATTATAATTTGGGACACGAAAGAATCACATTTGTGTTTCAAAGAATCCATTTAAGCTTGAAAGAGTAAAGTGTATACACTATTAACTACCTAGGGTTACTCATGGTCTCTCGAAATATTCAAATTCATGAACACTTATCAAAAAAGCAAGCACCTCAGCCATCAATTATATGACAAATCAGTCTGTGATAAATGCGTAATGGTGTTTCTTTGCGTTCCACCTGCATGTGGAAATGCAACTGAAGTGGCAGTTGATCAGCTGTGCATACAGATATGATTTTAATAAATGCCATGCCATTGATTTCTGTGCAAGATTAAATGTCATATCAGTGTGCGTGGCTCTCGACATGCATTCTTTATGACATTATGCATATAACTGCCCACATTAATCGGCGGAATGGAACCATTTACCGTGGACCTGCCAGTAAAAATAATCCCACATCAACAAATCTTTGTTCTGTCTACAGGATAATGCACTAAAATATGACGGTCGCGGTATTTATGACATGATTGTGATGTTATCAGCTACTATGCTGAATTGTCAACAGAACAATAGAGCAGCCATTTTGTAGTAAGTGACTGGTGTCGGTTTCATAAAGCAGACTTAAACAACGCTGTTACTTAGCGCTATAGGCATGTTTGTAAACTCTAATTCTTGCATAGCTAACTAGTTACTTAAAACTAAGCAAAGTGGGTTTCATGTAGGATGCATGACCTACTTCTTAGCTAAGTAGTATGTAAAGCGTTGGTTGCGCGTTAGAGCTCTGGACTGTCAATCGAGCGGATGGTGGTTCAATCCCACCTACCGCCATTTCGAAACTCAGGCAATTTCGCTCACCTCACATTTGCCTGTGTCTTTCGGAAGAGACACTAAAAGCCGGTGGTCCCTTCTATCTGGTGTCTATGCCAGGGGAAGTAGAAGATCCCACACAGGGGGTAAATGTGTAGCCTGTAGGGGACTCCCTAATTCTAGAGGACAACTCCTGCATTAGCCCAAGTTTGGGCTGTTTGGAGGAAACCACCTGAGACCATGCTTGACAATACTCTAGGGACATGTGGCTAACATAGAGTGAAACTGTCATGTGGTTAAATCTAAGCCTGTGGATTTACACCAAGGGGGTAGGTGTCTTTAGGCTAAGTAGTGCATAGTGCCTACTGTGTAGTCTAACTAGGGAACAGGAAATGCAGAATTGTCTATGGTAATCTTCTTAGCACTAAGTAAATGTTCTTAACCGCAAAGTTGGTTTTATGAATCTGGCCCCAGGAACTTAACAAAATCAATATTATACGTATTATGTTGAATGTTTACACTTACTTCCATTGTGCATTTCCTTGTGTTGAACAGTACCATATCGTATAATTTAAGTATAAATATGATGTTATATGAATCACTAAACATATACATTTATAGAAAATTGACAACAATAACAAAGGTTGTATTCTTCTTAATGCAGAAAACCAGTTTTGTACATAATATATTTTAGATGTTTTTAACAGCTTATATATCTGTCACTATATTATAATACAAAATATATTAGCTGTTAATCTACTGGTCACTGGGGCCACAGGTAATCTGTGTGGGAAATATCTATGCTGATAATAGACCGGTCAGTAGAGCTTGACCATCACCACTTACTCTGTCATCACCAGCTGCCTGTGATTCCCTCTGCAACCATATTCGGCTACTTATTGGCCCATCATAGAGATGTATTGATCACGAGGGCAATCACAACATTCTCTCATTACACACGCACTGCTAGTCACATAAAGCAAATGTCAAACTGAGCCCCACCACACGCCATCCACACATCCACACATCCACACAGCCGCCAGCCCAACTGCCAACGCGAAACGAAGATCCATTCTACAATGTCCGTCAAAAACAGTCAAGTGTAAGCGGCAAATATTAATTTCATCGATTTTCAGATTTGTTTGGATGTCGTTTCCGTGAAGGCTCATCAGTCATATCGCGTGGTGTTCCTAAGGTGAAATGCCAAAGGGAGACTGCGAACATGACAGTGTCACTGAGGACAGATGGCGGACGGCTCACAATCAGACGTCTCCTGTGATTATGCAGGTTTGCTGTGTCTGCATGAGAGATGACCGGTGAAGTGTGATATTAAGTTTCCTACACATGTGTGGTGGCACTAGCCTAGACCACCACCACCAAGGCTTTATGCAGGATCAAATTATTGCCAGTCACACATGTTTTGGTGGACATGTGGTTGTTAACTGTTAAGCCAGTTCACAAACTTGAAATGTATTTTGTTTGACCTAAAAAGGACTACAAACATACATGTGACACCATTTACGCTCATTTTTTCCTCATTTTTGTACCCATCCACCACCCATATTTCTAACCGTCCATATTCGTTTTTACCTGTCCAAATGACTGTTGGACGGATCTCTGCAAAAAGCTATGACGACCTGGTCAACACCACCATTCTAATGCCTCCATCAAATGTCATTGCTAGTAACGTTGGATACAGTAAAATTGGACCTTAGCAACACAGGTAGTTCATGGTTTTAAAATGTTACAAACAATTAAATGTTTTGGGATAAACATTCACAAAATGCCGGTAATAGATCGTGAATGCATCTATAATACAATAACTGTATGATACATTATATAGTATTATGTACAGTGATCTAATCTGTTTTTGATGGAATATTACTAATGCCGATTTGAACGAAAACAAATAGAATTTGGCAAGCGTAACTGAATCCTGCATTAATGAGATTGCCTAATATAATTGGGTAATAAAACGTCAACTAGAGCCACTTTCTAAATTGAGTTTTGTGACGAAAGCCACTCGGGTAATCAATTAATTCAATTTCATATGCATTACATTGGGTAGACCATACATAGACTGCATGTCAGTGAGTGCCCAGGGTCTGACTGACTGGGAGAAAACAAGGACTATTTATCATATGGCAAGGCTGCCACAAGGGTTTCCCATCTGTAACTGGGCTATCTCAAAGATGAGTAACCACAAAGGTTTCTTGTCTCCAAACCACAGGGGTTTCCTGCTGGTGGTAGGACTGTGTCAGTGTTGAATGATGCCCACCAGAGAGTATGTGTAATAGTTAATGAAACAAAGGTTTCCCACCTTTAGGTTCAGTAACATGCAAGTGGAGGAGACTGAAAAAGTTGTCAGGCGCACACAGGGTGTGCAGCTGGAGGGTTTCCTTCTAGCTTGGGCTGTAAGGTATTAAGGCTGGGTTGGACTATCACTGTCATCTGGGTTTGTAAACTGAGTCTAGTTAGTTCGGGTAGAGAGTTTAGTGGAGCCACGTGGAGCTTGATTTGTATCTTTAGTTTTATTATACATTGACTCACTGCCAGTTAGTTTACTACATATATTTTGAAGCATAAAATAAAGAATGCATCTGTCGAGTTTTACATAAGCGTGTTTATTATATTTACTTACAACAGTACAAAGTTAGTCCCCTTAATTTACTCTGCCGTTGCCTAAGAGAAATCTCTAAAGTAGCAGTATGACCATCACATGGACTGTTGATAAGATGTGTTACACTGACATATACCATGCCACTATAGCACTGGCAATGTCAACTGGTGTACCTGGGTAGGGTGCATAAGTCACAGAAGTAGCCCCCCCCCCCCCCCCCCGCTAGGACAACAGGTGTGATCAAAATAGTAATGACAATAATTGAAGTTCAGCATTTTTCTGCACCATAAATCGGGAGTTGTCACCATCTATAATTAGTTATTAATGAATAGTTTACAAGTTGACATATATTTTATTTTTATTATTAATTACAACTTATACAAATATTGTATTGCTGTAGTCATTTGTTAGTAATTAACCTGACTATGTATATTATTATATATTTATTTATTCTGCCATATCTGTTTAATTTTACTTGTTCTAGTTCAGTTTCTGTACAACATTGACTTAGATATACGTACTCATATGTTTTAATTGTACTTTTATTATATTTATTTCTTATGTTTTAATGTTGTCAACACTACTGAACAGAGTTTGTACTTTGGATGTTTAGTGTATAAATAAAGTGTATTATTATTAATTTTTATTCCAAGGTGCACCAGAATCATATGGTTACAAAGTAAATACATTTGTAAATAATTAGTAAATAAATACATTTAGATATATATATATAGTGTGTGTGTGTGTGTGTGTGTGCGCGCGCGTGTGTGTGTGTGTGTGTGTGTGTGTGTGTGTGTGTGTGTGTGCGCGCGCGTGTGTGTGTGTGTGTGTGTGCGCGTGTGTGTGTGTGTGTGTGTGTGTGTGTGCGTGCGAGCATGCGTGTGTGTGTGTGTGTGTGTGTGTGTGAGTGAGTGTGTGTGTATTCTCTTTTATGTAGTGCAAGTTAATTTCCTGACAAAACTATGATGTATAGTTTTATGACATTTTCCTCTGATTTAATTTCCTAAGCAAAGCTGACTTGAATCACTTGATGTTTGTGACATTTTCGTGTGATTTCATTTCCTACTAAAAGCCAGAACTTTTTACATTATAATGATTAGATTTACAAAACAGGACATGCGAAGCATACATAGTGCTTTCAAAAGATGAGATTACAGCCAGAATTCTTTACAATGTTTCAAATATTTTCCCACCTCCTATCACAGAACTCTGTAAACGGTGCATTGTAAAATCTAAGATATGGACTCAGACCACATGCATTTTCCATAGGCGACCATTATAACGTTTCCATCATTTCCTACAAATCTTGATCAGTTCTGTTAATTATTTCACAGCATATTTACCCTCCATGAGACACAGGTTCCGTGAACAAATTGTGAACTTTTAATACCTCAGGCTCCCACAAACTTCTTTCAAACCTTACACTCCTCCATTTCTGCTTGAACCACCCATGGATTGTCCCTGATTACTTCACCAAGCAAAATGACAACTGTATTAATACGCTGAAATGCACCGACTGACAGCTGTCATAATTTGACAGCGCTGATCAGCCACGCTGCACAAACAAATTATTTCTACTCACTCCACACTACACACATGCTCAGATAAATTCAGACAACTTGTATAATGATGTTTTTATAGGGTACTCTTTGGTTGGGTAATGGCGGACGTGCACCTTATTGTGGTCTTACATCCTATGGGTACATGACTTTGATTTGACGTTTTACATAATATTTAACTAGCAGTGTAAAGTTTTTGTTTCATTTATATTCCAGCCAAGTGATTGTATCTTGGTTTTGTAACACTCTCAGGGACTACTAATTCATCTGATGTGAAAAAAACTGCTATGCTAATTCCCGAGATGTTCCATTCTATTTTTGGGCAGTAGGCTCTTTTTGGGCATGTGAAAATGACAGTCAAATTGACATTTATAATTACATGAAGTTACTCCACTGTAATCAAGTTTGCCAGGAAAGTTTGCCTCATAGAGAGCTTGAACCCTGGGGGTCTCAGGTGGTTACCTCCAAAAAGCCCAAACTTGGGCTATTATGCAGGAGTTGTTTTACTCTAGAATTAGTGAGTCCACTACAGATTACACTTTTAACCCCTGTGTGGGATCTTTTACTTCCCCTGATATAGACACCAGATAGAAGGGACCATCGGCTTTTAATGTCTCTTCTGAAAGACACAGGCAAATGAGGGGTGGTCAAAATTGCCAAAGTTTCGAAATGGCGGTAGGTGAGATTGAACCACCGTCGCCTCAATTGACAGTTCGGCCTGGCTCTACCACCGCTCCCCACTGCTTGGGTGGGGTGACAAACTTACAGGGACTAAATGATGAACCCAGGGGATGAACGAATCACCTCAATTTGTAAAAAATTAACTAAAAAGTAACCTTTTATGGGGGTCAATCAGTGGTCTGGAATGTGAGGCATAACGTGCAAAAAAGTGTAACTTAACACTGAGAGTAATCTTGTGTGTGCAAAAAATACTTTGGGTAAACAGTCCCCACGTTGGCTGTGTATTGGAAACAAGAAGTAGATGCTACCACATGCTTGTCTACGAAATAACACAGGTCAATACAGATTTTATAGAATCCGACACTACATGATGACGAGAAGACCATTGTCATGTTGAACACAAAACAAGTTTCTGCGATTTTATGTAACCAAGGGTAGAACTTCAGCATTTATTTATTTATGAAACTGAACTGAAAAAATTCTGAAAACTTGCACTACATTAAATAATTGTTCTTGTAAATGATTTTAGATTTCCCCAAAAATCAAACAGTCTTTATGGTAGCCTGAAGTTGAAGTTTTGCACTGGATATCCCAGTACAGTCCCTTCCCCCTCCCTTCCCCCCCTTCCCCCTCCCGTCCCCCTCCCTTCCCCCTCCCGTCCCCCCCCTTCCCCCTCCCGCCCCCCTCCCTTCCCCCCCTTCCCCCTCCCGTCCCCCTCCCTCCCCCCCTTCCCCCTCCCTTCCCCCCCCCTTCCCCCCCTTCCCCCTCCCTCCCCCCTCCCTTCCCCCCCCCTTCCCCCTCCCGTCCCCCTCCCTTCCCCCCCCTTCCCCCTCCCGTCCCCCTCCCTTCCCCCCCCCTTCCCCCTCCCTCCCCCCCTTCCCCCTCCCGTCCCCCTCCCGTCCCCCCCCATTCCCCTTCCCATTTACACAACACAATGGTGGTCCAACCACTGACACATGCCCGTTTTTTCACTCACCTAATGGTAGAGAAGGTGATTTCTCACAGAAAAACAGACACGTTTTGAACAGATCAACGACATTAGAGCGACTCCAAGGCACGGTCTAAATGGTCGGCCGGGAGTGATCGATGGAAACGGATTAAGTTGTCACTATGTAATGCAGTGTCTGAGCCTGATGTAATCTCCACTCTCTTTCTCTCTCAAGTATTCAAGGCACTCCTCAACTGGTAATGAAGTCGCAGTCAGACGAAGAACTCCAACTGGCTGAAATTGTATTACGAGATCTGTATAATGCCATATGCTGTAGACGTGAAATCTTTGATGTCAAAACTGCAA
This sequence comes from Oasisia sp. SBJ-2009, assembly GCA_964017155.1. Taxonomy (NCBI): domain Eukaryota; kingdom Metazoa; phylum Annelida; class Polychaeta; order Sabellida; family Siboglinidae; genus Oasisia; species Oasisia sp. SBJ-2009. The sequence goes on from OZ024865.1 coordinate 40,908,845, forward strand.
ATTAATTATTTAACTCTACTAAGTGTTTGCAACAATGGGGGATTGGGTCCTTTGAGTCATTAAGACATTCACTTCGTGTGGAAAAAAATCCATCATGAAATAAGACCCGTTCTATAATTAAAAGAGCCTATTAAATGCAAAAATGTGACTATATCATCAAAGGCGATTAACCCATGAATGTTGTGCAGTGCACTCACGTGATGTTTATTAGTTTGTAAATCAAGTATGTATTATCTGATTTAATTTGTTGCTAAACATTCCTTATATAATAATTACAATCACTGTGTTGAGCATTCATTGTGATGTACTGATACATATAACAAATGCCAGCAGCATCTATACAGCCTCAGGAAATGTAACTCTTTCAACCTTTGTAGCACCATTTTATGCAGGTTTTATAAATCTTGTATTTCTGTTGGTTTGAGAGCGTCAGCCAGAAAAACAAGACTAATTTTCCATGCATTATAAACATCAGTATTAATTTGAGTAAATTGACTGGTTTGAAACAATTCACTGTCACACACATTATTACAAAAAAACAGGTATTGTAAAAAGCAAGCAAATAGGATGTGTTTGTTATTCATGACCATGTCTGTAAGGCTTCTTAACGACAAACCCCTCTGATGTGACATTCAATATGTATATTATTGTATACTGATGTATTTATCATTTGCGATCCAAAGACCACATTTATAATTATGTAATATAGATTAGACTTTTTGTTTCGTATTTTATAATGTTTTCGGTTTATATACTTTTTAATCATACGTTTTACTATTTTATTTATGGACTTTATAAAAACTGCAAATGAATTTCCTTTTCGGGTAATCCACATACTTAAATAAAAAACAAACATAAGCTCCCAACATAGATTACATAACACCATGCAGCATAATGTGTAGCTCATGTATTTTAATATATGAGCCAATTTACATTCATCCCGCAGAATTGTACTACATGAACTGTGTGTGATGAACACATATAGCGGCCTGCTCCCTTTCTGTTCTCTCCCAATGCACTGGAATACAACATTAGCAGCCACAACCATCATTATGTTGGTAGAAAGGCCACTGCAGCCATGAACTCCCTGACCCAATACCACTTCCTAGTTCAGTTACTCCAGTATGACCTTGTTGCTTCAGTTTGGCTGAGTTCATAATTATACAATTACCAGGGTTGAACATAGTTACAGCAGCAAGGACACTAGGGTCACCCAGCCCTGGTTCAGTCCCCATCTGCCCAACCTTCCCTCTGACTAATGAACCTACAAGGCATGGGAATACTGAGTAATTGCCCCTGGGTTAGTCCAGCATGCCCTGATACTTTACCATGGTGGGCTGTCCAGCTGGACCATATCAACACATGGATAATACTATTTCAGTTGCTCCTAGTGAGTAATAGACCCACCCACCCACCCACCCACCCACCCAGTCAGTCAGTCACCCACCCACCCAGTCAGTCACCCACCCAGTCAGTCACCCACCCACCCACCCACCCACCCACCCACCCACCCACCCACCCACCCACCCACTCACTCACTCACTCACTCACCCTTCTACCCACCCTTCTACCCACCCTTCTACCCACCCTTCTACCCACCCTTCTACCCACCCAGTCAGTCAGTCAGTCAGTCAGTCAGTCAGTCAGTCAGTCAGTCAGTCAGTCAGTCAGTCAGTCAGTCAGTCAGTCAGTCAGTCAGTCAGTCAGTCAGTCAGTCAGTCAGTCAGTCAGTCAGTCAGTCAGTCAGTCAGTCAGTCAGTCAGTCAGTCAGTCAGTCAGTCAGTCAGTCAGTCAGTCAGTCAGTCAGTCAGTCAGTCAGTCAGTCAGTCAGTCAGTCAGTCAGTCAGTCAGTCAGTCAGTCAGTCAGTCAGTCAGTCAGTCAGTCAGTCAGTCAGTCAGTCAGTCAGTCAGTCAGTCAGTCAGTCAGTCAGTCAGTCAGTCAGTCAGTCAGTCAGTCAGTCAGTCAGTCAGTCAGTCAGTCAGTCAGTCAGTCAGTCAGTCAGTCAGTCAGTCAGTCAGTCAGTCAGTCAGTCAGTCAGTCAGTCAGTCAGTCAGTCAGTCAGTCAGTCAGTCAGTCAGTCAGTCAGTCAGTCAGTCAGTCAGTCAGCCACCCAGTCAGTCAGTCAGTCAGCCAGCCAGCCAGCCAGCCAGCCAGCCAGCCAGCCAGCCACCCATCCACCCACCCATCCATCCACCCATCCACCCACCTACCCATCCATCCATCCACCCACCCACCCACCCACCCATCCACCCATCCATCCATCCATCCATCCACCCACCAACCCACCCACTTACACATAAACACATAAACAATATGTATATAGTATGTTTGTTACAAGTTGTACATGTCGTAGTAGCCTTTGTAAAATTTAAACACAAATATAAATTTGGCTGGCCAAAATAATCATCTATGTGTGAAAGTACTGCCCTGCTTTCTCTAAAATCATGTCAACAACCCACTGGCTGTACAGCCTGTCATACTCCTACAGGTGAGTATTGACCCTGAGTCACATGCAATCACAGGCTCCTAATGAAACATGCTGGTCAGTTGTCATGGTCAATACAGTCCAGTGGCAGATATGAAGTGGTCAGCCTCACTGGACTAGGGTCAGCTAGTAGCTGTGACAGCTTCTTGACCTCTCCAGTCCAGCCTCCTTTAGTCTAAGTATAGAAAGTAGTGTGCTGGTCTGCTGGAGTAGACAAGGGAAGACAGGTGTATTGTGTATATACGGGGGTACTAATATTAGTTCAGCTAAGATGCTTAAATAATTTTGTATTGAAAAAATAATTGAAAATCTTTGACACTGCCAAAATAAATGAAAATCACGTTTCATTCATGATGAATGTTTGTTCTGTTGTTATGTTGGTTGTGTTGCGTAGCTTTATGCAGAGACCCGTCCACCTGTCATTTGGACAGGTAGAACCTGTTGTGGACGGGTAGAAATATTGGGTGAACAGGTAAGAAAATGAAGGAATAAAAACGTCTCCCAAAAGCATAGATATTGTCAGTTTGCCTTAAAATGTCACATGTGTGTTTGTAGTTTATTTCAGGTCATAAACAACATATCAACTGGCTTGTATGTATATGAGTTAACATCCATGGATGTGTTCACCAAAATATGTATGAATGGCAATGTTTTTATTCTACATAAAGCCCTGTTGATAATCACTTTGTTTTGTAGATCGATTGTTGGAGCATATATTGTTACAATAGGATACCAACTAATGTCAGTTTAAAAACAGGATTTAACAAAAACTGATGTATAGAGCTCTACAATAATTTCTTAAGTGAGTGGCATGGAAACAAAGATGTAATATTTTTGGAACTGTCGATAGTCTACTGGGGTCACTGCACTCACACGCCTATGACATATGACGACATGGGATGGCAGTGGGTTGAATCTTTGCACAAGTACAGTTTCATGCAACCTAATATCAGCAATACAATTCATGTCAATATCTTTGTAACTGTAATTTATTTTCTTAACTGAAAGTGTATGTTTTATTGATTTAATTATGTGCCGGTAGTTTAGATATAATTTCCAATATATATGTATCACCATGGTGTCACACAAGTGAGGAGCTGTGGTCAGGCAGTAGTGCGCCGGATTGTCAATCGAGGGGACAGTGGTTCAATCCCACCTACCGCCGTTTCGAAACGTAGGCAATTTTTTTTTAACTCACATTGCCTGTGTCTTTCGGAAGAGACACTAAAACCCGGTGGTCCCTTCTATCTGGTGTCTATGCCAGGGGAAGTAAAAGATCCCACACAGGGGGTAAATGTGTAACCTGTAGTGGACTCACTAATTCTAGAGAAGGACAACTCTGAAAACCAAGATTGGTAATACTCTAGTCACAAACATGTGGCTAACATAGAGTGATGAGCTAACCATAAGAAGACAAAGTTCTTTCGTTGTGACTGATATGGTAGACAGGCCCAATGACATTGCTGGTACAGTGTCAGGGTTGTAATGAAATTGACTGGTCAATAGCCATGGTCAATCTAGTCCAATCACTGTAGTGTAGCGGTCAGTCTCAATGGACAAGGGTCTGTCCAGGACTGGACGTTATTCCTATTAGTTTCCACATCCACACAGCAAATCGCCAACCAACACCAATTATCGCAATTACTTGGCAGCACAGAGTGAGGCATCATCTGGGGAAGAAAACCATAATTAAATTATCTTTGGCAGGAGAAACGCCTTCGGGAAATGACACTAAACTAAACTGCTGCTTGTTCTTAATAACCTCGACAGTCAAACCTGTGTGGCCCAAGAAAGAAAAGGAATATTAGAGTGGATCTTGCAGGAGCTACACTTACAATGGCCAAATGTTAGAATACAGATTTGCTGTTCCTGGCATCTTTCACTGAACTGTAGCTTGATTTATGCAATCTTTACCAAACAAATTGTGATGGACACGTGGTGTCAACTCACATACAAGGATGCCAGTGCATATATATATATATGTGTGTGTGTATATATATATGTATATATATTTATATAATATATACATATACAGACACACAGACACAGACAGACACACACACACATGCACGCACGCACGCACACACACACCATTATCTATGCAAAGACTCATGTGACCTCCATATTCAAAGAATAATTTAAAATATATAAAACAAAATATGCTTTCTGAAGACATTTAGGCTCCTTTATTACCAACGAGATACCTACTCCTGTGATACACTTCACCCATCCAATGTATGGGTCTCTAGAAAAAGCTATGAAATATAGTCTACTGTACATATGATGCGTTTCATAGAACTCTTCTTCCGTTGAGGAAGTTTTCTTTGTATAAATCAGGGAACACTTCCCGGGTCTTCCCCCTCTACAAAGTCCTCTATAGATTTATCTTTTCCGACCTAAGTAGGGAGGTCATGAACCCCAGAAGGTCAAACCACTTACACTTATTCACATGTATCAACATTCCAGGAAGCAGGAGTATTTACTGTGCCAGGAAACGCAATGCAGACATGTAACAACATATATCACTTGTGACAGGAGGAAAGTCTGGTGTTTGTAATATCTCGTTATCATTTTCATGCAGAGATCCCATTACAGATGTGTAAAAATAACTTACAAAATTGGAAGATACCTAAATCTGGAGAAAAAATTCAAATAAATTAACTGGATTAATGCATAACACTAGTTTGTCTGACACAAATAAAGATATTGTAAGACATTTATTATCTAATTACACTTTTCATAGATACCATTTACACAACTCACAATTTTTTGGACAACATTTAATAATCAATCTTGATTATTATATAAAAATAAAAACACCTTTTTATTACTGTAAATGTCTAACATCTATCTGACTGAAGTATAACAATTTATGAAGGTCATTGGTCAAACTAAATAATTGACTAAATCCAGTCAAAAACAATGTTAATTTATTAAAAGATTTTAGCAAAAATAAAAAAATTGTAGAAATAACCTAATATGTCATAGGTTTGATTTCCTATAAAAATAAGCATGTGAGGATATTCAGTAAATATACACTTTAACAATGACCTGTTAAAATATCGATCAACGTACAGAAATGTGGGTGACCTTTGGCACAACTATAAAATCAAAGGCAGTTAAATACACATGGCTGTGTGGCTATACTTGTCTCTTTTACAGCAGTGAAACACACATGGCTGCGTGGCTATACTTGTCTCATTTACAGCAGTGAAACATACATGGCTGTGTGGCTATACTTGTCTCTTTTACAGCAGTGAAACACACATGGCTGTGTGGCTATACTTGTCTCTTTTACAGCAGTGAAACACACATGGCTGCATGGCTATACTTGTCTCTTTTACAGCAGTGAAACACACATGGCTGTACTTGTCTCTTTTACAGCAGTGAAACACACATGGCTGCATGGCTATACTTGTCTCTTTTACAGCAGTGAAACACACATGGCTGCATGGCTATACTTGTCTCTTTTACAGCAGTGAAACACACATGGCTGCGTGGCTATACTTGCCTCTTTTACAGCAGTGAAACACACATGGCTGCGTGGCTATACTTGTCTCTTTTACAGCAGTGAAACACACATGGCTGTGTGGCTATACTTGCCTCTTTTACAGCAGTGAAACACACATGGCTGCATGGCTATACTTGTCTCTTTTACAGCAGTGAAACACACATGGCTGCATGGCTATACTTGTCTCTTTTACAGCAGTGAAACACACATGGCTGCGTGGCTATACTTGCCTCTTTTACAGCAGTGAAACACACATGGCTGTGTGGCTATACTTGTCTCTTTTACAGCAGTGAAACACACATGGCTGCATGGCTATACTTGTCTCTTTTACAGCAGTGAAACACACATGGCTGCATGGCTATACTTGTCTCTTTTACAGCAGTGAAACACACATGGCTGCATGGCTATACTTGTCTCTTTTACAGCAGTGAAACACACATGGCTGTGTGGCTATACTTGCCTCTTTTACAGCAGTGAAACACACATGGCTGTGTGGCTATACTTGTCTCTTTTACAGCAGTGAAACACACATGGCTGTGTGGCTATACTTGCCTCTTTTACAGCAGTGAGACACACATGGCTGTGTGGCTATACTTGCCTCTTTTACAGCAGTGAGACACACATGGCTGTGTGGCTATACTTGTCTCTTTTACAGCAGTGAGACACACATGGCTGTGTGGCTATACTTGCCTCTTTTACAGCAGTGAGACACACATGGCTGTGTGGCTATACTTGTCTCTTTTACAGCAGTGAAACACACATGGCTGTGTGGCTATACTTGCCTCTTTTACAGCAGTGAGACACACATGGCTGTGTGGCTATACTTGTCTCTTTTACAGCAGTGAGACACACATGGCTGTGTGGCTATACTTGCCTCTTTTACAGCAGTGAGACACACATGGCTGTGTGGCTATACTTGTCTCTTTTACAGCAGTGAGACACACATGGCTGTGTGGCTATACTTGTCTCTTTTACAGCTATCACCAGCCTAGCATTTCCTGGCGAGGATTTCCTGAAAGCTGACCACAATACTGATGCGACGAGAGCAGTTTCCAGTGTGACCGGCCTTCATCGTGTTGTGCATGATTTAGTGTGGTGTTTCCTGGCCCTGTGTTAGACAAGAGAACAGAGAAACTTCTAGGAACACACCTAGACACCAGCTGTGTTGCGAGGCGGTGGTAAATCTACAATAAAACTGTGCTCAGTAAAATATTTTTTATCACCAGGACTCCCTCCCCCCAACAACGGCTTATCTACTGGCCGCCATTGTAATGTCTCCTTCGTTGCTGGCCAGTTGTTTCCACTAGGGTATTCACATTTTTAGATATGACATTTTTTCCACTACGGTATTCACATTTTCATACATTACAACACACATGCACTGTATAAAATTTGTGAAATTCTAATACCTGATTTTCCCACAATCTAATCTCTAACCTATCGCAGTCCTATATTCTGCAAGCATCAGACAGTTGCAAAAACACAGATTGTCATCTGTCATTTCTTGATAGCTATGATGCTTCACTGCACAAAAAGTGAATTTGTACTCATGCCATACACTACATATATTCTCAAAGAAATTTAGACAATCAGCATAATGCTATTTCTATAACTCTTTCAGGTATTGGCAGACGGACATGTTATTGCGGTGTTATGTTTAGAGACTTGTCCAACCATCATTTGGAAAATTGTTGTTCATTTTCGAGTGATGAATATTTCAGGTGAAAAACTCTATGACTCTCTGTCTCTCTCTCAATCATGATTTAAAAGTTTAGAAGTAAACATCAGTTTTAACGTAGCACCCACTCTTCAGGATTGTGCTTTATACTTTATAGTTTAGCAGACCTGTTCAATCAAACACCAGTTGAGATGTTTCTAGGAAGCATTCAGCCACACTGGATTAATGTGTGTAGGCTATTCAAATGTAAATATCTACCACTGCTTATAGACAAGTACTCATTCATAAAGGAAGGGTGACCACAATAGCATAGGATTCGAATTACCTAGGCAAGAGTTTGAAGTCACAGCAACAGTATGTACCAGTGTATAAAAAAGCAAAATGACAAAATATGAAAAATTCCCCAAAATTAGTATATTCAAGAAAGTAACTGGCAGAATATTGAAAGTCACAAAGTACAATATTATTCTCAAAGCGGTGACAATTTGGAATATCAGTTCCAAGAACAGCATAGTCAATCAGGGTGAGTAAGTGGATCAGTTTATAAAGGAAGCTCCTGAGAGATGCAATGAGACTAATAGAAAGATACATCAGTCTCATTAGAGGAGGTCATTGGTCACCACAGGAGGTCTGCTGACCCTGGTCCAGTGAGAATGACCAGTGAGTGTTTGACAAGGGTCAGTGCTGACTAATAACCATAACATGTGTAGTAAGATAGCTGGTGTATTTTTATTACATATTAATTAATAAAAATTAAAGTGTACATTTAAAATCACATTTTAATGCTGCATAGTCTCACATAAATGCACACAAATGCACACACACATGCATGCACACATGCACGCATACGCACGCACCACGCACACACACAAACACACAAACACACACACACACACAACACTCTGCAGTATCACACCCAACATTTAATACTCAGTGGTATTTTTACCAATCACAAGCAAATACCTATGTGTGGTCTGGTTTATCTAAGAAGGCTATGGCCATGACAGATCTGACAGCAGTGTAGTGTACCCAGCATACAAGTATTATCTAACTAACATATGCAAGTATGACTGCATTTTACATATCAAAGTCATGCAGTTTGAAATATTTTTAATATCAGCTGTTTTAATACTGGCAGCTTTATATAAGTTGAAAAACATTATAACAAACAAAAAACATATCAGTTGAGGTGAGAAACCCAATATATACACTGTATATGGTTGTGAATCCTTGACATGAAAAAAAACACACAACACACCATATAAACAACTGAAATGTGGTTTCTAAGAAGAATGATGAGTTTCGGGGACAAAAAAGAAAAGCAACGAATAGATACTTAGGACAGCCAACTACAAAACAAAGATGATTATATAAATTAGAACGAGACAGTCATGATGAATCAGGCACATCACGAGAAAGAAAAAGTTAGAACATCTACTAACAATGGTAAGATTGAAGGGAAAATATCAAGAGGAATGAGCATAACAGAACTACCCGGTACTAACAGGACCAAGACTGCCTGGACCAGACATGGCACCTAGACAAACTGTCTGACAGATGGGAGGGAGCCACACAAACCTCTACTCAGGGATATTTGGGAAGTCTGTAGAGGTGAAACTACAGTATTCCAGCTAGGTTTTGAAAAGGACAGGGTGCAGTTGGCAGATGGAGGGTACTTTTATGCGTGAAAGAAATGTTTGAGTCATTGAAATAATTTTTTTAATTTAATTCTTGTATTTTGTTAGTTTTCATGAAACGGAGCTTACTCTTGTAAATGATAATTGGTCACCAGGCAACTGCGAAAGGAGAGGGTGTCAACAAAAGGCACCCAGGGAGCAAAATAAAAGACTCAGGGCACATCTAAATGAGGGCAGGGTGCACTGCCCTTGGGAAAAGGTCTAGTTGGAACACTGAATTAGTAGTCTTACACTCATGGACTCCCTTAAAATATGAAGCCTGCATTAATACTCTGACGAACATACACTGTAATTGCACAGATGCAGACAAGTTTATAACGGATGACACAAATGTGACACATGTAATTATGTCGAATGAATAACCCCCAAAAAACCAGTGTGAATCACCAAATTATTTCCTAAATTCATCATGAATAATTCACAGTTAAAGAGTGCAACAAACTCATTTCATACACATGCCATACTGGAAAACAGCAGGGTAAATACACAAACATTTAAAACAATGTTATCAATTGTGTAAGTACATCAATCATTCACCATTCCCTGGTGGTTCAGTCACTTGTCCCACTACATGTGAGAATCACCAGTACAGTGTATGTATATTTATGATACTTATGTATTTTTAGAGACAACATATAATTTTATTTTACTTTTTTTAATATGTATTTTTAGAGACAACTTATAATTTTTTTTTTTATTATGTATTTTTAGAGACAACTTATAATTTTTATTTTGCTTCTGTATTTTTAGAGACAACTTATAATTTTTTATTTTACTTTCATATTTTTAGAGACAACTTATTAGTTTTTATTTTACTTATGTATTTTTAGAGACAAAGTATAATTTTTAGTTTACTCATTTACGCATTTTAATTATAGTAGCATTTTAGTGGCTTTTAATAATTTTGTATATTTGTAATTTTAAGTATAATACTAATTTATGTACACTTTTATAAATAATTTTATTAACTTAGTGAACACTCGATAAGCCATTGACTAAGGCTTCCTTGTTCACATGCTGTCTAGAGCTTGGATGTGGAAGGCAGGGCTTTATGCAGGATAAAATTATTGCCAGTCACACATGTTTTGGTGGACACATGGATGTTAACTGTTAAGCCAGTTTGCAAACTTTCAAATGTGCCTGATGACCTGAAATGGGCTACAAGCACACACATGACATCATTTACACTCATTTTCAAGGCATAACTAACAATATCTATGGTTTTGGAAGACTTTTTTTGCTGCTTCATTTTTTACCCATCCACCCATATTTCTACCCGTCCATATTCAGTTTTACCCGTCCTAATAACGGTTGGACGGGTCTCTACATAAAGCTATGAGCTTGGTTCTGGACAGCCACTTGTTACACCTTGTTAAACGTAATGTTGAGTGAACAGGTGCAAGGTGATTACACTACATGTGTACCAGGGCAATAAAACACACTGTAGGATAACAGCTGGTATAAAAAGAGTGCTACGCCACAAATAACCAACCACATAAATATTCCCACTTCTGCACTCATAGATCTAGAACCACTACTTCAGGAATGGTAGTACTGCATGCTGCATGCTAACAATGTTGTATGTTCTCACAATATTTGTAATATAGTAGTATATTTTTTTCGGACAAATAGTCCATATGTATACATTAAATACAATAAAAAATGTAAAGGTACAATACTCAAAAAACAACTAAAGCAATTATGGGATAGAAGTAAAATAATAAATAAGTGGGTAATAAAAATAAATAAAAATGTCATGAAATAAAATTGAATAAGTGATTAAAATAATTAAAAAAATACTAAAATAGGGTAGTAAATACAATACATTATGTGTACAATAGGGATCTTCAGTATGTGTACATTGAGCTTCTAAAATGTATATCAATATGAAAGTAATTGATAAATAGAGGGTTTTCAGACTGATGAAAATGACATAAAAGGCTAAATATGGATGAATGAATGCGTTCATTAAAATATTTAATATAATTGGGTGGCAAACATAAAAATTGCACTACATCTTAAAGTAAAGTATAATATAATAACATAATATATATTATGATTCCAACAATTGCTGCTTCTCTGAATACACAGTGTTTCCATTCTGATGGAATATTGGTAACTACCAGGCCGCTTATAACGTACATTGTTGTATATAGTAATACATGCACTGGGTTCTGTCAGAAATGTGGGACCCCATCCATCAGTCTACAAACTAGACTTTGATTACCTACAAAACAAAATCTAGGCACAACGCTGAATAAAAACACCTATCTTGTCTACACAGTGCAGCAATAACGCCTCCCTGGGAAAGACTGCATGAGGGAACAGAGCACTGTTGATTTTCCCACTGGCGGCCATGTTAACGTTTTGTCAGATTAAAAGGAAACTGGACCTGAGAAATATTTAAAATGTTAACACAGTCACTGCAGTCATGTCACTGATATGCTGATCAAATTTTGTCAAAAAAGCATATCTCAGGCTCTCTTAAAATGCATGCATGAGTACTGCCCCTCAATATTCACCAAACTGAGCACACTTTTCTGCATTTGCAAGGTCATGTAAGAAAAAATGGCTAAAAATCACTACACCAACTACACTCTGCCTGAGTCATTGCACTGCAGATATATCATAGCACTGAACCTACTAGTATGCCTGTCATACTGTGCTCAGTTCACATAAAAAGAATTTGTCTAAATCTCAAATGACACAATTATTAAGGTACTACATTCGTATGGCTTAGACCAGGAAGTCTAACTATGCTCTGACCCCATAACACCTGGCTACACACACTGGTGGAAGATTGCATGACATATGGCTGTGGTGGATGTTTGGGCATACATGTAAACAGTTTTCCCGAATTAAGTGTGCAATATGGCTAAATGTTTCCTACAGATGTTGAGTGGTAAAAAAGGCAAGTTCTTATATAGCACAGTATCCAGTCCTCAGGACCGCTCAAAGCGCTTTACACTTTACTTCCCTGACAGACCTGTTCACTCAGACACCATCTCGGCTTCTCTGAGAAGATCCAGCCATATGCTACAATAAATGCGCAAAGGCTGCTCGTACACATATCCACCCCTGTCTATATCCAGGTACCCATTCATACAGTTGAGTGAACTGGAACAATGTAGAGTGAAAAAACTTGCCCAAGGTTTTAACACCACAGCAGAGGATTCAAACCCGGGTTCTCGTAGTCGAGAGTCCAAAGCTCTACCCCGGAGCCATTGTGCTCTGGTATTTAGCAGGTCTGCCTGGGAGAAGCATGTAAACCACTCAGAGCAGTTGTAATGTCGGGATGTTAAGCCATATACGAACTTACTTTTTCTGTGAAAATACTATGTTTCTTGAGGTGATATAAATTGTTGTAGTAGCACAGTGGCACAGTGGCACAGTGGCACAGTGACACAGTGACACAGTGGCACAGTGGCACAGTGGCACAGTGGCACAGTGGATACAGTTTCAGACTCTTACACCTGGGTTAAAATACTGTGTCAAACCATGGGCAGGTGATTTCACTGGACATTACTCCAGTTCACTCAGCTGCATCAATAAGTACCAGGCTATAGACAATGGTGGATAGTTGTGTACAAACTGCTTTGTGCATTAATTGTCATGTGACTAGATGCTCCCCAGAGAAGCAGGGATGGTGTTCGACAGACCAGATCTGCCAGGGAGCAGCGTGTAAACAGCTTTCAGCAGTTCCAAGGCCTGGATACTGTGCTATACACCTTAATTAGTAGTTTTTGTCTGTCAAAATATTGTATGTTACTTGAAGTGATGGCAATACACACACAAAATATCCACTGTGAAGGTCACTGGGTCATAATGTCATCAAGATCCATCTCTAATTTGACCTCTGACATTTAACCAAAGGCCCACTGACTAATAAAGACCTTGGATAAGATTAAGGACCACTCCAGTCATATTAACACAGCTGTCGTGGAAAATTATCAGCGCAACCTTATTCAGCAGCAAACACTTCCCAGCAAACAACGACCCGTGATTTCACATGTTCTGTAAGTTAATTCACGAGTTCACTTGATTTCAAGTGCTGCGGAACTTTGTTGGCATTCAGAAAGGCACTAAAAATGCAGATTTTCAAAGCATATTACTGCTGATTTTTTTAAATATTCAATGACATTTTTGAATTTGTTTTAATATTTCATCTTATCTTATTTTTACACATATGTATTGACTGTATTTATTTATATATATGCTACCATTTAGTATGTGCCTCGCATGTAAATAGAGTAATAATTAGTTTTATTTATTTTACTCATCGACAGTAATTCTTTATAGCATTTAATTAACAGTTTTAATATGAATAATTTGACATTTCTACAATTTTTTCTGAAAGTTAATTTTACAGTTGCATTTATTATTATTAATATTACTTTTAATACATCATAAATAGCTTTATATTTTATTGTACAGCGCATTGAGCATTTTGGATATTGCGCTTTATAAATATTATTACTATTATTAAATGAGTTATGTAAACTTAAATATATGCAACTGTATTAATTATTTACTTAACTGTGCTATTTCTATCTCCTTTATCCATTACTATAAACACTTTGGTGAACATTCCCATGACATCTGCTGACTGTCATGCATCTAATCTGACCAAGACTCTTACTGAATCTAATAGAACCAGACCTCTTAAGAAAGGTGATTATTTTATTTTCTCAGTTGGCAGTATATCAATAACAGGGGAAAGTCTAGAAAACAGACAAAAGTGTATCATTTGCGCATATCAGAGACTTTGTAAATATGTAGATTATGTTTTTTTTGTCATGGGGGTTTATGTCCGAGATAGTTTTGTTTCGGTAGTGTTTCAGACTAATTTTTTTGCCTACCCACAAAAGGTGGTATTCCCGTAAAAATAATCATGTGCACATAAAACCACTTAGGTTTACACAAGCCCCTCAGAAAAAAATGTTAAGTACTTCCCTTTCCCATACTGGAAAGAACATTCTGCCATAGCTTTGTTATTCAGTTACCAAAGCCACTTATCATTCTGTTTCCCAGGCAGGAAAAACTGCCCAGTGTCATTTGCAAACAGAACTCTTGAGTGATAGTCAACTAATCTAATGCTTCATAAAAACACTAATCCTACGAAAGATTATTCCAGTATGAATGTGATTCTGTGTAGGGGCTGATTCCTGGAAACTGAGCCATTGTTTTGGTCCAAATGTAGTTTATGAGCCCCCTAATGGGAAACTGCCATTGGTGGCATAGCTCTGTCTATTTCAGCAGGTGGTGATTGCACTGAATATAAAGTAACTTAATTTACATTCCAGGAAGCTAATACATGCCATCATCTAGCTCATTGAAATGGATACATAAATATTGTCAAACTGAAGCCAGGTTTGTACACTCTACATTGTTCCAGTTGATTCAAATGTATGCATGACAACCTGGCTATAGACAGTGATGCACATTAGCATACAAACACAATTTGTGGATTAATTGCAGTGTGCGGCTGTTTACTATTAGCTTATCAAATAAAATGTGTAAATCTGTATATTCAGCTTTTGCAGACTTCGAGACATAATTCTGTAGAGAATCTATCCTAGAAGGCAAGGATGGAAAGTGAGGAAGGGGAGGATCAGGAAGAAGATGGGACAGGACATCAGTGACTGGCTGGAGAACAACATCTTGGGATAGTGAATATATTGTTCATGGCTCCAAGAATGGCTTATTGTAGTATAATTAACTTACTTTGGAGCTTAATGTCGAAGATGAGTATGACTTTTCGATCCGACCATAGTGAAGGAAGCCATATACGTCAGACAGTGAGCCCCTACCATGAACAGAGACCAGGGATACCATCTGCCTGTCATCTACAATCAAATTATCCCGCCGAAATCTGAGGCAACACACGTGACACCAGTACGTGATCAAGGCCCGTAGCTGACGGATCGAAATGTCATACTCATCTTCGACATTAAGCTCCAAAGTAAGTTAATTATACGACAATAAACATCTTGGGAGCAGGGAAAAGACTGATGGATAAGGCATCAGTGTGGATGACCTCGGCACAACATGTCAGAGTTATGCTGAACTTAATAAAAATGCGTCTTAATACAAATTACTAGTGCCTTTTTTCCTGAACGTAAATAAAATTTTGTTTTTATAAAACACACCCTGGAATCCTGGATACAGTATATAATATATTAATATACATAAATACACAGGTGGTACTCTGTTGGTAAATGCTGCAATAATTTGTTAAATTGTGCACACTCATTTGGAAAATGGTGTTCTCAGCTAGCAAATTGCAATTTCCCATTCTGCCAGAATACATAAACAACATAAACGTTTGACAATTTGCCTGAACCCCATAATAAATGGGCTAATGTGTGACCCAGAAAGCCCTACCACACTGCCCCACTTCTGACACAGCTGGAGCAGAGGAAGGAACCATCAACTCCTGCAGCCTGTGATGGGGGCTGACAGGAACACTTGTAGGATATGATCTGGTAGGATAACCTGCTGCCACCTGTGGCCTCAGCACAGGGACAGGCTACACACACACACCCATATTCGCAAAGAACCATGTCTGTGGTGGTTGGCCCCTCACCTTTGTTGCTTGTAAATAGGAATATTAGCAATGCTGGCTTTTATGTAGGTATGCTATAATTGTGATTACACCGAATTACATTGCGATGATCTGGCAATAGAATTTGCCCTTTTTACACTCCAACTGTTGTCCAGTGTTTATATCGTTTGCACCAAACAAGCTATGACCACACATGGGTAACCAGTTAACTTACTTTCTGGTAGGATACATATATATCAGTTTACACTTGATTGTGTCCACTGAACGATAAACAAAAGACACATATTATTTATAAGAGTGTATTCTGTACTTTTGTTTTATATAAATATATATATATATATATATATGTATATATGTATATATATATACAAATATATATATATATATATATATATATATATATATATATATATATATATATATATATATATATATATATATATACAGAGCAGTGCTATTTAGTCTTGTTATTGTAACTAGTACTAACTACATCACAGTGACAACTGAATCAGAAACCTCCATCCACAGAGGTAAAGGCCAAAATATGCTGTTTGTAAGTTACGCCAGGGGGTCAATAATAAAATGCCTATGTTGCCCTTAGAAGAGACAATGCAAATGACTGCTAGGATCTTGTGATGAAGTATGACATCACAACTTGAAAGACAGCCTGGAGACCAGAATATAAATGATATAGCCTGGTGCCAGCTTGGAGGAGTTGGAGGCTGACTAAACAAAGGGAGTATTGACCTATGGTCACTGTCAGGTGCTAATCCATCCTCCAGTTCTCAGCAAAAAATATTTTTGGTCACTGTCAGGGCCATAAGGGACACCTACTGTTAAGTGTTTTCATAATTAATTAGCACTATTGGGTGAAGTTGCAGTGAAGGTAATCAATTTGGCAGGCATTATATGTGATCTTGAAACAGAAATGTTGTACTGACAAAAATATTTGAAAAAGGTATTTGAAAGTATTTGAAAAAGTCAAATACACCAGGAAAGTATTTAAATACAAATACTTTTAGTTCCTAAACATCAATTACAAAAATACTATTACAAATACTTTTGAAATGCCATTTAAATACTTTCAAATACAAATATATTTGCCCCCATATCTGGAGCAGATCCCAGTTATAATCCCCATCATGTGACAGTCACATGATGCAGAACAATTATTAAGGTTTTTTTCCCAAGAAAAATGTTGTAGTGCTCAACTTTCAAATTGGTATATACGGGAAAAAGCACATCTTGCCATGCTTACTATTTAATATAATCTAAAACTACAGCCAAATACAAAAATCCTCAAATTGTTATAGTTCAAATCACATTCCCACTCTATAAAATGTGTGATGCCTTGTTTGAATCTTGAATCTAAATCTGCGACACTGATCACAATGTTGCCTAATTATTCTTGTATGATGTGACTCCAAGCGGACTATAGAAGTTTTACAATTATTATCATTATTCCTGAGAATGTAGGCACTACAGAAGAGGCCCAGAAACTAGATGTACATTGGTAAATATATTAAAATATATAGCATTGTACCATCACTGACGGTGTCACTCACAATGAATTCCTCTGTGAAATTCAGGTGGTGTCTGTACATTCTACTTAATAACATGCACTTCCATGACAGCCATTACCTGTGCACTTCTTTTGATCACAAATTAATCTTGCACTTACCTGTATCATGTACAGCTGCGCGATGCGATATTCATCCACACTCATTGGCATTGCGATGCGATATTCCTTGATCAGCATGACTGCGATCGTACCGTCATTGACGGTGTCACTCACAATGAATTCCCCTGCGAAATTCAGGTGGTGTCTGTCACATCAAATGTCCTCTCATGATTACTTCATATTAATCCTGCAAAAACATACACAATGTAATTGGTTTGACTTCCTGCCAATAATCAAGCACAGAGTCTCTCTGTATGCTGCCAGACAAGAATGTAAAAATATTCTCTTATCTTGGACTGGACCAACTCTATTGATCATGAATTTAAGTAAATCTATGCAAACAAGTTGCGTTAATTTGAAACACTGTTTTGTCTACAATTGCATTTTTATAATGGCAAGATTGTATTGACTACAAAAACATTGTCTTTAGTGTCACATGTGACATTTCGTAGGTATGCAAAACATTTTTATTATTTATGTAACTTATCCAAATATTCCATGTCATATTAATTGTCATATAAATTAACATGATTATTCATGTGATTTTATCGAAGATACATTTTAGTGTTGCATCGTCTTCACCAGGCGCGAGATGGAGCATTCTTGCCGTTGCACGAGTGTTGCTTGTTAAACATTACAATAACAATATAAGTGGCTAAGTACTGAAAATTGTTAATTTGCACAGCGATTTATTTATTTTATTGAAACTAACACATGTATGCATAACTTTATGCAGAGACCCGTTCACCATCATTTGGACAGGTAAAAACTGTTGTGGACGGGTAGAAATATGGGTTGACAGGTGGTAGATGGATAAGCAATAATTAACGAAGGAGCAAAAATAGGTCTTCCAAAACTATAGATATTGTTAGTTATGCCTTGAAAGTGAGTGTAAATTGTGTCAGACGTGCGTTTGTGGTCCATTTCAGGTCATCAGACACATTTTAAAATGTGTAACCTGGCTTAACAGTTAACATCCACGTGTCCACCAAAACGTGTGCCTGGCAATAATTTGATCCTGCATAAAGTCCTGCATGTACGTAACTATGTTCACAGAATGGCAGAAACCCATGTTCTCTCAGACTATAGAAACCTCTGTTTTTGCTAGTTTATGTATTTAATTAATGACAGTAATTACTCAGTGGTAAATCTGCTTTGATATATGTTGTCTACATAAACCCACACACAGCCTCTCTACAGATCCTTACTGGAGATAACGACATCAATGAATCCACCTGGAGATGGTCTCCAATATCTCCTGACACGTGATTGATCACAGAGAATACTAAAAGCATCTGGCATGGTCGCCATGGTAGCGACAGCTTTGCAGTGTACGTGTCGCCACGGTAACCGCCAGGATAATACCTATCGACTACTCGCAGATTTCTGCACAATCGCTCATAACGGTAATGAAGGCGACAGGTGTAAATTGTTGTTGCGTTCGACAGACCAAATGATCCGAAGCATGTCTTAGTCAATGGGTACTTTCATTACTAGTGCAGTAATTGGTTGCTTCCTTTGATCAAATGGTACACCTTATTCTATAAGCTCACTATCCTCAACCAATTATTCTGAGAACAGTATAGCTCTGCTTTAATGGGGGAGGCTGAAACGATTCAACCACCATTGCCCAAATGTAAGAATGTGCCATTTACCGAGCATGGAGCCACTGTATATTGGAAATAATTTTTCAAATGTGGATATCTTTCTGCCGCCGCCATATTATGTTCTAGTTGCATTTGGTTGGAAGAGCTCCTGTTTACTAAATGTCAATTTGTTCCTGTTTATTTCATCAATAGATAATTCTCAGCTACAACTATAATGGTGCCATATTATATACATGACAACAAATTAGTTGTATATGTTTGGAAAAAAAGAGTTAAATATGTTATTACAATTTAAGCTTCTCTCTCAAGTGGCCTGGTTCTTTGATGGTCGATGTGAATAAAATATAGCACGAGGAAATGATTTAGTATCCACATAATGTTGGTAAAATATTTAAATGTGTGTAGGCATATTTGTTGAAATGGTTGAATAAATTGGTGACGCAGTTTATTTCCGATAATCTGCCAGTCAAACGGAGAGCGACAATTCTGTTGTCTCGGAAGGTAACTTGATTACAAAAACTTAAGAAAACATTTCTGTTGTCAAGCCTCATAATCACACCTTGCGTTCATGTGCTGATTTAGATTTTAGAAAAACCTTAACTGAAACCGAGCCAAAAAGTATACATAACATAATGAATTATGATTTTTGTCTGTCTCACAAAATTTACACAAATGAACTAGTTAGTTAACAGGTTGTAGTGGATATGTTTTTATTAGTGTTTTACACTCAATTTTAGTATTAGTTAATTATTAATTAATATGAAATAAGCTAAATCTAACAGGAGGAGACACTATTGTCAACATGATCAGAAGACACAACATAGCCTGGACATCATCAACACCCACAGGATTAAACAAACTTAAAAGGTCAGTTAGCAGCATCACCTCTGCAAGCCAAAGCCAGGTCTAGTCTCTTGATGTTGGCACTGGACATGCCACCATTTCTACTTAAATAATGTCTCAAAAAGTAGCTTCAAGGTCAACCAAACAGTACCTTCAGGAATGCTGGTGATGAAAGGAATTCTGGCGATGTTTTATGGCAATGTATTGTACAGGATAAATGTTCTCATATATTTTAAGATACCCAATAAAGTATGTCCCCCAAAGGTGTTCAATTGATTATGTAAGTGATTTTGGAGGAAAAGGTTTAGAAACAGTGATGCGGAATTATCTGTTGTGTAGCCAATGCAATCTTTTAAATGTCTGAGAGCATGCACACTACTAACCCTAGACATGTAAGTAACATATATGTTTTACTAACATATATTACGCATCAATGTACATAACCTATATAACATTTCTTTCTAGCGATATCTATCTGCTGCATCTGCAGATATGTATCACTAGAAAGAAATTTTATATAGGTTATGTACATTGATGCGTAATATCAAACCATCGTTCCAATTTCTGACGATAATACCCTAACAACCATCTGGAAATCTTGGCATCTAGATACGACATTCACAAACAGGAAACTTCCAAAACTGAAATGACATATCAGTGTGCTATGTGCATGTTTCATTTTCAATCCAGAAAAAACACAAGTTGAAATGTTCATCCAGGCACACACCTTGGCTCAAAACATCTATAAATAACCAAACATTTCCTGGTTGATCTAAGCTGAAAATTTACCGGTTCAACGCCCCCATTACCATGCACAACAGAACACAATGGCAGTGGACAATTCCAGTGTCACACAGCATATGTCAACTGCTTGACTGCTTGTCCCTTTCACACTCATGAGCCTACCTGAAACGTTCACCTGCATCTCCATGGCAACACCATATTGCAATGACAACACGTTATATCATCCCAACCAATGCACCAGTTCCTGCCAGGCACTAGCACTGGCACTACCATTCCCACCCCCTGTGTACATACTAATAACCAATGCCAGGTAAAAATCCACAGAGGTATTACCTATGGCTGTGTCACCATCTTACCTCAAAATCACTGTACGAGTAAAATCCACACTTTCGTTTTCCCTACAAAGGTGTGACCGTCGAGTGCCGAGCCGTCATTATAGCAAGTAACCTTGAAACGCTGCTTAGCTCTAACGCGAACCCGTTCTAGTCGATACGTTGACAGTCAAGTCATTAGTGATGCTGGGCGTGTGCTACCACAGTTGGACTCTGTTGATTACGGCTAAGCTGCAGATCCACCTGGTGGTGTAATATTTCATAACCGACCGAGATTAGATTCACCTGCTAGTGAACTGTATCATACTAAATCGATGTGTTCTTCCTGATGCTGACAATTTGTGTGCAGTGTAATTTTCAACAAACGTATCTTGAAAATTTGTCTGTCGCTGAGATGGGACCACTGCAGGCAACTGGGTTTGCTGTCTACACAGGCATGCGTATTGATCTACTTGTCATATGGATTTAATTAGTAGTCAGGATCCTCTTGAAAACAGTTTGAATGAGTACTTCACAAATCACTGGCAGTAATCAAATTCAGCAGTTCTCGAAATGCTCTCATTGTGGGGATCGCATGTCCACCAGGACTTGTGCAGTTTTGTCAGTCTCACCGTCTCACATGCATGCACCTGAATACACACACATGCAAACATGTGCACACACATACACTGATACACATGCCCACATTGGCTACACGTATGTGTGCATGCATGCATACAAACATGTGCAAACTGTTCATTCAAACACACTCACACATGTACGCATGCACACACTCCACTGAAAGCCACCATTCCACGTCACTGTGTAGATACCACACAACAGCCTAAATGTTATGTGTATCTAAAACATATATATATATGTTTGTGAGGAAAAACTGTGGAATAAACAATCTGCCGCAGACTGTCCCAGTTCGCTTAAGAAGCAACTGAAAACATTTCTGTTTAAAAGACCGTTTTCACTTTAAAAAAAAATTAATATCCGAACATCTATTTATCAACTTACTGTTTTATTATTTATTAATTTTTAACTTGTAACATAATTAACTATTATTTATCATTATTAGTATGTTAGTATTATTAAGACTAATATTGTTGATTTATACCAAGTTGTCAGGCCATCACATATTTTGTCCTTCCATCCTGAATTGGTTGTGTACAGTACATTACTCTTACCAAAATCGCTAGTTCATAAAAATCTATATTTCCTAAAATCCATCCTGGAACCACCCAGTTGTACTGGGATACCCCAACCACATGCTGACGTCATCAGCACTATGTAGTAGGTAAGTCAGTACAGTATGTAAATGTTACCATTCCCACTGAATTAGTGCTCAGCCACCCACAGCCCACACATTGGCTGTGATTAATAGATGAGTCTAAACATAGCTTCACACACACACATCTGTCCCTATCCTGAGTACATTTACTTCACAGTTCTATGATGGTACTGGGTTCAAATCTACTTTTCTTGTTTTCTGGCAGAATTGGCAGAGTAGTTATATTTATAATGGGAGTCTGCTGTCTAGAATGTGGGAAAGCTATACATATTCATACACAGATGTCCACCATTGTTTGTTGCCAGGTACACATTCATACAATTCAAGAGTGAACTGGAGCAATGTAGAGTGAAAAAACTTGCCCATTGTCTGACAAAGCAGCACAAACTAATCCTATGTTCACGCCACTGCTTGACGAAGTACTAATGATGTTATACAATGGTTATACAACCACTCCTTGGACAAATTAGCAGGTCTTGTTTAATGTTAGTGAACCCGTGAGACAGGGCTTTATGCAGGATAAAATGATTGCCAGTCACACATGTTTTCATGCACACATGGATGTTAACTGTTAAGCTAGGTGACACAAACTATCCAATGTGTCTGATGACCTTAAATGGGCTACAAACACATGACACCATTTACACTCACTTTCAAGGCATAACTAACAATATCTATGGTTTTGAAAGACCTTTTTTGCTCCTTAAATTTTGTACATGTCCACCATATGGTCGCCAATATTTGTACCTGTCCATATTCGTTTTTACCCTTCCAAATGACGGGTGGACGGGTCTCTATGTAAAGCTATGCTGGGAGAAGAAGCCATGGAATACAGACATGTTCCCGTTATTCATGAATAATTAGAATAGATATTGGTATTACTTAAATGTATCAGAACAAAAATTATGAGAACATTGCACATGTTCAAATGTATTTATTCTATAAATAACGTCAATTACATGGTGACTTTGGTTGACTGAGCTATAAAATCTGCAACTAGACATGGAGGGTCCATCAAGGGTAGGTATTGTTTATTTACTTTACAGTTCCAGGCATTTGAAGACAGATGGCTGGAGCTTACAGAGCAGATTCCAGTGGCAGATGCAAGTGACTGTTGTTTATTTAATTTCTTATGTAAGAAACTGATCCCTGTAAGAGCCAAGGGTACAGTAACCAGTGCCTTCCAACTGTTGCCAGCAAACAAGAAAGCATTTCTGAACCAGTTGGCACATGTCCTGTGAGTACTGGTTCATAATTCAGGTACCACTCCACCAGTACGCATTTTCATGTGTACTCACATGAATACACATGTTCTGCCTGTTGTCACAAGTTTTGAACGAGTTTGACATGAGTCGTACTGGGTCAGAACTGGTACGGTTTCACTAGTATGTGTCAAGTGAAAAAAGTGTGATTTTATGGTAAATACGTGTTACTACTTGCCACACCCATTTTTCCCCACAGAATCTGGGGAATTCACGTGAATTGAGTCAGTTGAATTTGTGAATTCACGTACAGAACACAGTGAAATCACAGGTCATTGTTTGCTGGTAATGCCTAGGGCATTATAATTATTACATTAGCTACCAAGCCTACCATTACTGATGTATTATAAAAACAAAAGTTTGTGTTAGTTTCATGTATTATTAGTTAATCAACATAATCTTAGGGTTGAGCAATACCATTTTATATGTTTTATTTAATTGCATAGTAATGGAAGTTTATGGAATTACTCTCAGTCACTTAGGTACGTCTCAGATATTAATGCACTAAATAAATTCCAGTCAATAATTTCACACATTTTTATGGTCCTAAACATATACGGCCTACTGGATGTCAAATGCATTTCATTTCATATTTGTATAATTATTTAATACAATACATTTACTAATCAAAAGTGGTGCAACCATGGGACATTCATTATATGACAGTATGAAGCATGACGACTGTTGAAATCAGAAATTTGAACTCGAGGTAAAACTAAATCAGTGGCAAAGTTGTATTGCTGCAATAACAACATTGCCAATGGTCAGCCATCAAAATTAGGCCTATGCAATTACTTAGCTAACATTATATGTTTATCACAAACATATTAATATCAGTATCAAGGAAAAAGTATAGTTGGAATGCCCCGGTACCTGAATGCCGCTCTTAGGCCCAATACCTGAATGCCCCAAACCTAGCCGCAATGCACCAATCACATAGTTGCAATGCTTCAACAGTATAGTCATAATGCACCACTTTTTTTTATCAGAATGCCCAGTGATTTAACTAAAATATTGTGAAATCTATGTATATAATAGAAATTCAATTGTTGGTATTAGAACATTACATATATAAAATGCAGAATTAATATAGAAATGACATTTCATGCAGAATGCCCCAATGATTTTACTACTGTCAAACCTATGTTTTGTGATGTAATTCACCGACAAAATGTGAAAAATATACTTTGAACAGTACGTAGTTTAAACTGTAGACAATAAAAATGTCTAAATGTAGCCGAAGAAGTGGAGTGCAGAAATACATAACTTGAGAGAAGCTGTTACTAACTCATAAATATTTATTTATAATCTAAAAACCGTTTTAACCAGTGGGGCATTAATTCCGACCAAAACTGGAACATTGTGATCACCCTGTTCTGCCCTGCTGGTGCATTGCGACTAAATGGTTGGAGCATTGCGACTATAGGCAGTAGGTGAATTACAACTGGAGCATTCAGGCAGAGGGGCATTCCGACCATATCCCTCTAGAAAATAAAAACACACTTATTTCCCATAAATTATTAACAGTGTTAGTGCAAAAGTGTACCAAATGCACGCGGACCGTTCAGTTTGTCAACGTAATGCCACATCCAGTATTCATACAAATCACAGTAAAATACGCACAACCCTTGCAATGGGCATGTTACACTAGATAGGATCCGGTTTTGGTACGCTTGCAACATTGCAAACAGAATTAAACGTCAACGACGAACGCGAAGCTAATCCGGTTTCGCGACTTCGACGTCTTCGATCCACAAACTCGGCAGACACTGAGACAGTCAGTGTCAATGTCAATGATAATCATAATGCGGTCCACGTATTTGCTGAACCTGCCGTAGAAACTGTACACTACAGCTACTCACCAGTGTCGTAATCGAGACGCTTAAACCGTAATCCGTTCGTTCGACTATTTACCGAGTCGCTTTAAAGATCGTCGCGATCCGGCGGAAAATTGTAAGCAGTGTTTATCATTGATCAGCGTCACCTGGTGAAACGTTCACGAATGTGATAATGCTGAATAATCCGCGTGGTGGCGCTCAGTGCGTTCCGATGGTGGCGTCCTCATTCGGAAAGTTCTTCATTACATCTATATTTACTTGGTGTAGTTGGTTGTTTCGTCTCTTAGTCGGTGGCCAGATACCTCAATCTCTTCTTGAAAATGCTCATTGAGGTTGCTGTCACTACTTCTTCTGGGAGTCTGTTCCACGAGTCAATTATCCGATTTGTGAAGAAGTGGTTACGGGTGTCCTTACGTACGCGAATAGCTCTATATACTAGCTGTATTTAGACTATGGCTTAATTAACTCGCATATTGGCCTTATAGTATATATATCTATTAAATAATTGATCTGGGGTAAATATATTAAGGCGTCTTATGTATTTAAATACCTCAGGGGCCTGTCTTGCGTCGTCTTTGTTCCAGCTGAGTTTTATCGCTTTCTTTTCAGTGTTTTAAGTTCATGCCATTGACAGCTTTTTGATAATAATATATATTGTATGGGTTCCATATGCCGGTGATGCATACTCCAGTACTGGCATAATAATATAATATAGTATAATGTTTTATAATCTAGCGTGGTATAAGATATGTCAAATTATGACATGTCATTCGTACAATTTTTTTATTAATTGCAGTAGGCAATATTTACCATCCACATATTGATCACTAGATGGCAGCATTAGCATCTTAGAAATGGCTAGCCTCGGTTACTCAGGCTCCCCGTGAGCTGGCAGCACTTTTAAGCCCCTCAACCCTGTCTGGGAAACTAATGCTCAGCATTTCCCAGGGCGGCTTTACCCTAGATTAGGGTAGAGACGCTGATTGGCTCTCAGAGCAACAAAGAAATAAAATAAAAATAACGATATACTTTTAAAGATCATGATATCCTATGAAAAGTATTCAACATTGAACTTACATTAACACAAAAATAAGTAAACATTCTAATTTACAGTTGTTTATAAAATAAGAATTACGGCAGACTTAAACAGTACACGAGAGGTGGCCGCATTGTTTAGCCCCACACCGATAGCATACAGATTAAATAAAGATACCTTTTTTATCAAAGTATGCTGTATTATAAAAACTAGTCAACATTAAACTTACATGTTAACACAAAATAAATAGAAATACAATATAAATTACGGCAGGATTAATCAGTATCCGTGAGGTGGCAGTATTTTTTGGATCACGCGGATAATATGCAAAAGCCGGCAACATAACCAGACTTTCTTCCCGGCGTAGTTAGGCAGCCGACCGGCAGTCGGTTAAGCGAGACCAAGAAATGGCGGGCGGACAACATTTCAGTTACTCTGTTGGAATTTGTATGTCTGTCTGTGAGTCTATCGATATGTCTGTCCGTCCGTCCGTCCGTCCGTCCGTCCGTCCGTCCGTCCGTCCGTCCGTCCGTCCGTCCGTCCGTCCGTCCGTCCGTCCGTCCGTCCGTCCGTCCGTCCGTCCGTCCGTCCGTCCGTCCGTCCGTCCGTCCGTCCGTCCGTCCGTCCGTCCGTCCGTCCGTCCGTCCGTCCGTCCGTCCGTCCGTCCGTCCGTCCGTCCGTCCGTCCGTCCGTCCGTCCGTCCGTCCGTCCGTCCGTCCGTCCGTCCGTCCGTCCGTCCGTCCGTCCGTCCGTCCGTCCGTCCGTCCGTCCGTCCGTCCGTCCGTCCGTCCGTCCGTCCGTCCGTCCGTCCGTCCGTCCGTCCGTCCGTCCGTCCGTCCGTCCGTCCGTCCGCCCGCCCGCCCGCCCGCCCGCCCGCCCGCCCGCCCGCCCGCCCGCCCAGCCATACCATCACCTCATCGGGCAGCCATTGAGATTCTATGTTACACCAAATGCAGGCCGTGTCCGAGCTTTGCTTCCACCAACAGAGATAACTTCATGTGTACGCAAGGCTCCATTCCACGTGAACAAAACTTTGTTCAAAGCAAGGCTAAGTGCCCGTGAATACTCAAAGTTGATAAGTAACACAATTGCCATGTCGCGTGAGTATACTTCTAACTCCAAGAAGAGGACATCCGTGAGAGCCTCACTCGCCAGATCTCAACGGACCATGGTTGTTGAGTATCTGAAAAGGCCGAGTAACTGCAATGAGTTGCCATCTAAAAAGAATCAGGTACGAGGAAATGGGGTGTTTGAGCTGACTGACACCATACAGATCCTGCACCGCAAGTTCGGGATGGATCACCCAGACATCAAGATCTCCCTGTCGGTCTTCTGTCTGGCACGACCAAAATACATTCACCTAATTAAGTACACCGCCCGTCGTCAGTACTTATGCCAAAACCATGCAAACGTGGCCCTGATGGTTGATGCAGTGAGTGTCCTTCCGAAATCACCAGCACTCCTAGTTCAACTGGAAGATCCGGGAAAAACTAGATGGCATGTCGTGTGCAGAAGTCCGCTACAAAAACTGCCATAGAACAGATGTGATGCAGAGAGAGCCAGTGAAAGAGAGAGAGAGAGAGAGAGAGAGAGAGAGAGAGAAAGAGAGAGAGATAGAGAGAGGAGCAAGATATGGAAGAGGATACACAGAAAGAGGTCGTGCAAAACAGGGAAGGGAAAGTGGATGCTTATATATTGGTGAGGTCCATGCCACTTAAATCAAAAGACCCCAAGCACTATGTTGGAAAGATCATTGAGCCAGAAACAGATGACGAAGATGATGAGCTCATTGTTTCATTTTATCGTCAGTCTCGAAAGATGCCAGGGAAATTTGTTACACCAGTAGTTAAGGATATTGCTCCTATAAACAAAACTGATATTGTCATCTATCTGCCCAGCCAGAAAGTGTGGGTGGAACTAGAAGGGTTGCAGCATGTTTTCACTTTGATGTGCAGCTTGAAAATTACAACTGCCAGTAGGCCGTAGGCAGCAGAAAATGTTCGCTTAACATTTGAGATAAATTCTCCGAAGTAACAATATTAACAACATTTACATATCATAGGCAGTAGCCAATAAAATGGATAAAGCAAAATAATTTAAGACCTAATTAAGAAGGTTAAATGAATTGGCTCAATTACCCCCATTGTTTGTTCAATGTGCCAATACAATTGTATTTCATCAATCAGATACGTGTTTTTTATTTCTTCATACCTTCTTTTATTTATGTACATCAAAAGAATGTTTAGGTTGTTAGCAATTCTTTCAAGATGAAGCCGTGAGTATGCACGAAGCCATGAGTATGCATCATTTCCTTAGTCCCTATGTGCATTGCTTGAAGCTATTCAAGCCTTATAATAGAGCTGCATTACTTATGCACGTATTCCATGGTGTTTGTATAGCTACAAGTACATGTATGCCATTTCTAAAAAAAAATTGTTAATAATCTACCAGAAAGTTTGAAACCGTGAGTATGCCATCATATCCTAGTAATAAAACATTTTTTAGACAATAACCACACGAATCGTCACAGCAGAGAGTTCAGATTACTAAATAAACATATAAATACTTAGTAATACGTTGGAGCAAATCAGGGTTCTCATTTCTAAGTTACGCTGTTTTAGAGATAAATAACAAAAATATATGTATATGAAACCATGGATATGCATAATTAAATCACCTCCAAATTTAAGTATAATTGTCCTGTGTCGATAAGCCATACCTTTTTGGATTCGCACACCCTTCTAGAAACCCAGGGATGTATTATATAAATGAACCATACATGGACCTGGTAGAGGTATGAACTGACAGAAGGTCATATCTATGAAAAGGAATATATTTTTAGTGCACAAACTACTTTAATGCTATACCTTAAAGTTAAAAACATTAGAATACATGTTTATTATTGAATCTCTAGCACGTATATATACTGTACATATATAAAATATGCTATATAGCAGGCAAATTAGACCTTACATAGCAATAAGGTATCTTTCAGTATAGTGAATAACGTGCATACTCACGGTTTCAGACAGTTAGTACATGTACTTTCAAAACATTGTCAAAGTTTCAATTTTCATAGTTAAGGTACCCAAATTCTTCCATGATTTGCTCAATATATACTCTATAAGTTTCCAAAAGCCAGTAATCATAGCATAACTTTTAAAAAACACCTCTCTAAACTCCATTTGTCGACGATTCGTGACTACTGGCCATATATATATATATATATATATATATATATATATATATATATATATATATATATATATATATATTTATTTATATAATACATGGATAGGTGTTTAAAATTAATAGAAGATATAGATAGAAAAACCGAATATTAATAATATTTACCCCAATTCCCGTAGTTGTAACATCGATTGCAAGGCAGCGCCTAGCGATCGCCGTCTTCTTCCTGTCATTAATTGCAGTGGAGGTTGTTATTGTATGGCAATAGTACGTCTGTGCTCATGGTAATTAAGTTAAATCTAACATTTATAGAAGCATACACATTTTTTCAATTACATATCTTCCGTTTAAGTCTTCCAAACAACTTATCATTTTGAAAACAATCACGCCGACAAACTCCCGCAGCACTTGATACAACTGTACAGTGCGTTCCATAATCGAGGTCAAACCACAGGAAATGACCGGTAACCAAAACTGACCAGCTTCGTATGTGGAACATCGAGCAAATGTACTTGATGATCGACGCATTGTTCTCGCTAATCTTTGCAACATCATGTCTTGGAACAGTACGTGGGCTGCAACTAATTCTTGCAGCGTCAAA
Organism: Oasisia sp. SBJ-2009; assembly: GCA_964017155.1. Lineage (NCBI taxonomy): Eukaryota > Metazoa > Annelida > Polychaeta > Sabellida > Siboglinidae > Oasisia > Oasisia sp. SBJ-2009. The sequence continues at coordinate 40,939,191 of OZ024865.1, forward strand.
TGGGAAAAC
>OZ024865.1:40949199-40979199 GCA_964017155.1 Oasisia sp. SBJ-2009
AAACTCCCTTGTGATCGCAGTGATCGCCAGATATCCTCAGCTGCGCGAAGATCGCACGACTTTGTTCATGTTCTCGTTGTCGGTGTCCGACCTCGCGGCCGGTTGTACGTTCATGCCGATGAGTGCCGCTCTGTGCTCGAAAGCGACCACACACTCTTTCGGCAAGCTAACCTTCTTGCCAAAAGTCGACGCCTTTTTCGTCTGGTGGTTCGGCACGACTTCGATGTACAGCTTATGTTGGCTGACTGTGTCCAAAGCCATCTTCATCATGAATCCGCTCCGCACAGAGCAGCTACTTCCTCGCCGACGCTGCTACATTATAATCGGACTGATATGGACGATTTGCGGTTTGTATTCTGCTAGTCATTTCAAACTCGATATACGTTGGAACGTGATGTTGTGTTCTAATCGATTTCCGAAAGGTAGTGACGCAGCGATATTGTTAATGTCTGATTTCGTGATTGGTGTTGTAATACCAGGATTTGCAATCGTCTACAGCACCGTGCGCATTTTCATCGTTGTTGTGCAAACACACCGGCATATATCGGCACTGGAATGGCCCGGTCAATCACTGTCAAAATAGGAAATGCTGGTTTTGTGACGGTACAAGCGATGCGGTCCGCCAAAAACGCCATTATTATCTGTGTGATGTATGTTGCTCTTAATATACCATTTCTTGTGTTTGTTATAATTCGCAGTATCACAACCAACTACGTTGCGTCGGAAATGTTTAGTTTCGCTGCTATGTGGATTTTTGAAAGCAACTCGCTTGTGAATAGTTTGCTGTATTTGTTTTTGTACCGACCCGTTAAACGAAAAACCGTACAGATGATTTCGACGGTGTGGTACAATGTTCGTGGCAGGTGAATACGTTATTATGTGGTAAGAACAAGCTAATAAGCACGTATGTATGTATGTGTGTATGTATGTATGTATGTATGTATGTACGTGCGTGCGTGCGTGCGTGCGTGCGTGCGTGCGTGCCAGCGTGTATGTGTGCGTGCGTGGAGAAACGAACTATACGACTACTGGAAGGGTACGATCTGGCAGCGGAACACTTGCAATGCAATAATTTTAATTAACAATTACATTATTGTGTATGTTATTGTTTGGTTTTGTTCACGAATTATTTGTATATATATATATATATATATATATATATATATATATATGTATTTATATATATATATATATATATATACATATATATATGTATATATATATATATATATATATGTATATATATATATATATATATATATATATATAAATAATGTACATGTAGTTGCTCAACAACAGTAAAACACACCAGCTAATGTAATTAAAATAACTTGGTTACATTTTTAACACATACCAACTGATTGTTGTCATCGATATTAGCAATTCCAAATAACCTGTTTTATCGCCCGACACATTCACTCCACTGTCTAGCAATGAGGACACGTGACCTGCTCTCAAACCCTATTTTGTACAGAAAACTGCCTAATATGTTTCCTCAACGAACCTTTTAGCTAAATGTAATTGCATTTACAGGGATAAATAAAATGTTATTGTGCAGCATTGAACTAAATCAGCGTCATATCAGTATATCTAACCGTCGACAAGACAAAGCAAATGTACTTGCGTCTGTTGTGAAATGGCTACAAATTGAATCAACAAAAACAAATTATATAAATTAGTCCCCCGTTCCCCATTTTAAAAACCCGATGGACGCCTCTGGTTTATAGGAACACATTACGATGCCAAAGAAAACTCGACATAATCGATTATGTTAATTTCTACGCCATTTAAACACCCACTATCAAGTTGTCAAACAGTTAGGGGCGCAGGATATTTGATCTCTAAACGCAGACGTTGCGTCTAAAAGAAGCATTCCCTTACAAGCAGTTCGGATATTATTGTCCAACTGGTAAGATATGACAAAATGAAAAAAACGTCTCGTATCGCATTGGCGTATTTTGCCAAACCATCACGTGCAGGCTGAGGCTTAATGTTAATGCGTAACAATAGGACATAAAAGAGAGAGGTTTCTCGAATATTTCGACAAAGGTAGGCAGCACACGAAAGTGCACAATATTTTGGAGTTTTTCTCGTGTTGCGGATGTTGAACTGGATACATTGTGGAGATAGGCGGGACAAATGACTCTACGTTTGACGCGTTGATGGTCTCTACATGTCGTATGTAACTTGAGAAACCGTTGTCAGCAAACAATACGCTGTCTTCAAATGTTCTCTATCAGGTAATGTGACATCTTCACAAGCAGCATTTTATATGCAAGAGTTGATGTGGAACTATGGAAACGAGTGAATATAGCGACGTGAAAACGACCGTCATAAGCACTGTGATCGTCATGAACATAATCTCAAACTCCCTTGTGATCGCAGTGATCGCCAAATATCCTCAGCTGCGCGAAGATCGCACCACTTTGTTCATGTTCTCGTTGTCGGTGTCCGACCTCGCGGCCGGTTGTACGTTCATGCCGATGAGTGCTGCTCTGTGCTCGAAAGCGACCACCGACTCTGTCGGCAAGCTGACCTTCCTTCCGAATATCCAGGCATTTTTCGTCTGGTGGTTCGGCATGACTTCAATGTACAGCTTATGTTGGCTGACCGTGTCCAAAGCCATCTTCATCTTGAATCCGCTCCGCACAGAGCAGCTACTTCCTCGCCGACGCTGCTACATCATAATCGGACTGATATGGACGATCAGTGGTTTGTATTCCGCTAGCAGTTTCAAAGTCGATATACGTTGGAACGCGATGCTGTGTTCTAATCGATTTCCGAAAGGTCGTGACGCGGCGATATTGTTAATGTCGGGTTTCGTGATTGGTGTTGTAATACCAGGAATCGCAATCGTCTACAGCACCGTGCGCATTTTCATTGTGGTTGTGCGAACACACCGGCAAATATCGGCACTGGAACAGTCACGGATTGTCAATATGGGAAACGCTATTTTTGTGACGGTACAAGCGATGCGGTCCGCCAAAAATGCCATTATTATCTGTGTGATGTCGGTCGCTCTTAATATACCATTTCTTGTGTTTTTTATAATTCGCAGTATCACAACCAACTACGTTCCGTCGGAAATGTTTAGCTTCGCTGCTATGTGGATTTTTGAGAGCAACTCGTTTGTGAATAGTTTGCTTTATTTGTTTTTGTATCGATCCGTAAAACGAAAAACGGCACAGATGCTTTCGACTGTATGGGCCAATGTTCGTGGCAGGTGAATCCGTTATTATGTTCTATGGGCAAGCTCATAAGCATGTGTGTATAGGTGTGTATGATTTTGCGTGAATGCTTGCGTGCGCATCTATGTAAGTGTATACGTATCGTACGCGTACGGGGTGGAGAGATGAAATAGACGACTACTGGAAGGGTACCATCTGGCAGCGGAACACTTGTAATGCACTGATTTTATTTAACAATTATATTATTGTGTTCTTTGTTTTTTGTTCACGAATTATTTGCTTTTTTCACGAATCTTAGTAGTACACGAACAAGGAAATTAAGCATTGTTGCTTAATTCCAATTCTTACATCGTGTAATGTACATAGTTACGTAATTATTATTTTACTGTTGTTGAGCAACTACATGTACATTTCATATATATATATATATATATATATATATATATATATATATATATATATATATATATATATATATATATATATATATATATATATATATATATATATATATATATATATATATATGAAACATATAAATATGTGTGTATAACAATAAAGTTATTATTGTCATTATTATTAACCGTGGGACACTGTGACTGCACAATGATGATAATGATGATGATGACGAATGATATATATATATATATTACCACGCCTAAGTGTTTTAATCAACCACGCATACGGACTAAAATTAGGTTGGGTGAGGAAATAGCTGTGTTAAATTTTCAGATAATTTCATTGAGGGGGGAAAGACCTCTTAACGCAGCCAAAATATATTGCACAGTGATACATTTAAGAACTTGTCCATTTGACAGTCACATATGTTCGATAGCGTACCTATAAATGTTCTTTGCCATGAACGCTTGTGTTGAATTCATTCCTATACAATCTTGCATCTCTTACATCCATTTCTAATGCCTATCGCTTCCGAGGAAACATTCACATTGACATACCAGCCTGCCATGCGCAGCCTATATCGTTCGCATACATGTCATATCTACTGCAGTCTTCATTTGAAAATGAACGATAATTTGCGCAACACATAGATCTATGTAGCAGATTTCTTATGGATACTTTATCTACATCGGTGAAGACTGATTCATAGCTTTATTTATGAATCAGAAGAATATTTCCTTTAAAACCACCAACAACCACAAGCTATCCGACAGTAACGGTGTGTAAGAAGTGCTAAGCCCCACTACTTTTTATGCGCTTTTCGCCAAGCCTCTGAAGACTGATTCACTGTCGCGCTTACATTTTCCGGTCGTTATAAACTCTTCGATTGATGTTTCTGCGCATGCGCGATAAATGTAAACGTATCAATGTGCAGCGAAACGACAAAGCATTTTTGCATAAATGCCACGGGCTGTTCGTTAATACTCCTGTGATGATTACTGTGAAGCGTTGCTCACAATGTTGTTCAATACAATAACATATTTCGTTTGTTTAAATCACTGGCACGGATTATGACGCAGTACAGTCACATGATTTACGTTTGCTAACAAAACATGCCTCAATAATTATTTGCTTCATGTTAATTTGCGACAAGTAACTTTCCTGAGATGTTATATATACACCCTAGCGAACAGCCCATAGTATTTATTCTTACGCTGCACATTGATGATTTGACATTTAACGCGCATGCGCAGAAACGTTAATCGGAACGTTTATAACGCCGGAAAAATGTAAGCGCTACACCGCAATACGATCTCGTGGCGGAGCACGAGGTGGTCGAATATGTCATACAGGTCATCGTTCCCGTGGTCGAGCCGTGATGTATCGAAGGAGTGAACAGGAGTCTTGCGTGCTGTAGCTGTCAGACTTATTTGTAGCGTGTCAAAAGGAAATAGATTGGAATGAGCAGCACGACAGACATTCGATAGTTGAGCCCACATGTCAAGTCGGCTGTCTAATAAAACATCTACAGTCAGTGATATGGGTGATCCATATACATTGGAACAAGGTACCCTACACCACACTCTAGAAAACAACCAAGCAACTACCCATAGAAAATGAAATAAAGAAGAGAAAATGGAGGTGGATAGGACATACACTAAGGAAACCACCACATGGAACCCCCCAGGGAAGATGAGAAGAGGTAGGCCACGAAACACCTGGCAGAGAGACACAGAAAAAGATACAAAAGAGATGGGGTACACCCGGAAAGAAATGGAGAAGATGGCCACAGACAGAAAACAGTGGCGTTCCTTAGTCGATGGCCTATGCTCCGATCGAGCGAAAAGGCTTAAGTAAGTAAGTAATCTAACCCGTCTACAGCTATTATATATATATATATACATAATTACATATACATACATACATACATATATGCATACGTTCATATGTACATAGATACATACATATATACATACATACATACATACATACGTACGTACGTACGTACACACACACACACACACACACACACACACACACACACACACACACACACACACACACACACACACACACACACACACACACACACACACACACACATACATACATACATACATACACGCATACATACACATACACGCATTGCTTACGTATACGCATATACACATACATATGCACGCATACAAGGGCATACTAAGACCGACTGATATCACACACATAATTATTTAAAAAAATCGACGACCGCATCGCTTGTACCGTAACAAAACCAGCGTTTCCTCCATTGGCGCTGAGTGACTGTGTCAGTGCCGATATTTGCCGGTATGTTCGCACAACCACGATGAAAATGCGCACGTTGCTATACAGGAACACGAAGCTCGACATGATAAATACCGCAATTTTACGACCTTCTGGAAATCGATTAGAACACAGCATCATGTTGAAACCGATATCGATTTTGAAAGTACAGGTGGAATACATATCGCATAACATATATATCGGTCCGATTATGATGTAGCCGTTTCAGCGAGGTAGTAGCTGCTCTGTGCGGAGCGGATTCAAGATGAAGATGGCTTTGGACACGGTCAGCCAACATAAGCTGTACATCGAAGTCACGCCGAGCCACCAGACGAAACATGTCTGGATATTCGGAAGGGGGGTCAGCGTGCTGACAATGTTTTTGGTAGCGTGTAAGTACACAGCTGCGTTGATTGGCATTGACGTACAACCGGCCGCAAGATTGGAAACTGATAACGAGAACACGAAGACAGTCGTTCGATCTTCGCGCTGCTGAGGATATCTGGCGATCACTGCGATCACCAGGGAGTTTGTGATTACGTTCATGACGATTGCAATGCCTATAACGTCGTTTTCACGTCGCTATGTTAACTCGTTTCCATACTTCTACATCAACTATTGCATCTGTGTGATTTTCGCACGTTGTCTGATAGCAAACGTTTGAAGATAGCGTATTGTTTGAAGACAACGTTTCGTCAAGAAACAAAAGACTTGTTTCGCTTTATCATAGTGACGTGAAGATTCGTTTACTATCAACACATCATGCATAGAGCCATTTATTCCAAGTATCTTCACAGCATAATCAACTGAATATCCGCAAAACGAGAAACACTTCAATCTAGTGTGCATTTTAATGTCCTGCCTATATATATATATATATATATATATATATATATATATATATATATATATATATATATATATATATATATATATATATATATATATATATATATATATATATATATATATATATATATATATATATATATATATATATATATATATATATATATATATATATATATATATATATATATATATATATATATTACATATATATATATTTGTAGAATCAATCGTTTAAAACGTATTTAGTGGTACATTAACAGTACGCCACAGGCATCACGTGATCATTTTGCATAATCGATAATGTTCGAGTTCATTTGGTATCCTAATGTGTTCTGTAAACCAAGTCTGGATAGTTTTATATATGTATTGTAGCACCATCTGAATCTGTTATGTAAATGAATCATAATGCATATTCACCAATTACGAAACATAAAAGACTGTTTGTTACTGCCTTGTAGCGTTTGTTCTTGCGCTACGATTACAAAAAGAAGCATTATTTATGTGATAGTCGTGTCTTCATTGTACAAGATATGTTGCAATTGTCTTAGCGACAGAACATTTCATATACAAACAAAGCAAAGATTCAAATACAATTAGCTATGATTCACGAACAAAAAACATGGTTTCGTAGCGGAATCTGTATTGTCTCCTTCATGATTCGTTTGCAATACATGGCATGACATTGGCGTGAAGAGTTGGTTCGCGAAACGTCTGGCTATTGAGGAAGTCACGTTTGATCATCGGCACCTACACAAGTCAAGCCACATAATTCATTTGACTAGGGCCAGTCGTAGAAGAGAACGGAGCCATGTAAATCAAATTGTACATGCGAAGGTACAAATATCAAATGTGGACCATTAAATACCTCTGTTCACTCTTGTTGACAACAATTGGTGTGACGAGAGTAACACAGATGCCTGATGACAATGTTTCTATGATTGTGTAACACCTTTGCGTTTTTATTTTTTTATTATGCATGTTATCATACATTGTTTCAACAAATATGGCACAATTAATCAGTAGTATGTAATGAATCAGTACCATGTTTTTAATAATATTTATTACCCTATGGAACGTCAAACTGATGCAATCCTTGAAATCCACTTCGAATTGCATCACGATTAAGCAACACATATGGAGTGGGGTACATGTTTGGTTCGTGAGTATGTATAATTGAGCACTATTTTGCTACTATTTTGCACCTTTTAGTAGATAAATGAATGGACACCATTTTGATATATCACATAAATATACTGATATATGTACTAAGGTAAATATGACTCCTTTTGTGTGATGTCAACTGCGAAACCGAATTGATTTTTCGTTATATTGTCTAATGATTTGTACCTGACACCCTAAAACATAAATGTGTCCGTACGATATTGCCATTAATATTAATCCTCGTCATTCCTGATATTTAGATACTACATTTAGGTTTGTTGCTCTATAGTTACTGTGAAAATACGGAAAGAGAAATAAAAGCAACGCTGCCATTAATTGACCACATAGGCCGGAATGTAAGTGCAATTTTCGGAGTGAGGTACACTGATTTGAGAAGGTTGCCCTATGAATTTTATTTGGGAAGGTTTGACGCTTAATAAAATATAGGATAATAAAAAATAGTACACATTTACGCGCAAAATTAGGACCCGTGCGCCACGACTATTGTTATTATACTTTTATTATTGGCGGCTAGTTTCACTGACGTTCTCTGAAATAGTCGTAACGTCCCTGCCGGCCTGTTCAATGAACCGTTCTTAACTATACGCAGTTACTAAACGCCTTCGTTTGCTTACTGAACAAATGTTACTTCATTTGCTATGACAATCATCTTAGCGTTCAGAACGTTCGTAGCGGCTTCATGGAGCCAGATTGTGAATGTATGACAAGGAGGAATTGACAAGATTTAACAAGATTGCTACCTAGAAAATCAACTCTAGATGGCAGGTGGACAAGAAACCCTTTTGACTTATCGAGTGTCCAAACTAGCTAAGTGTACCGCGCCCTTCTGAGATATATATCGATTTTGTTAAACGTATTAACACTACTAGCATCTACACAGTCAGCTGATAGTATTATGTCCCCTTCATTTACTGTTCTTTGTGACAATTGGAATTTTGTTTCCCTTCGCTGTTATGATACCTTCCTATCAGCAATAATATTTAACTGTAAGTCCCTTTCCTTTACGGTAGTATTTAGTACAACACCACCCATTGTATATTGTGCGTCTTCATTCCTGTGCGGAGGCACTTACACTTTTCAAATGTATGTAGCATTTGCCACTTCTCAGACTATTCGATATTAAAATCATCTTGTAAATGCTGTCTGTCTGCATAACTTATATTTCCTAAACAATTGTTATCGTACACAAACTTCAACACATTGCTTGTTATATCATCATCTAAATCATTCATATATATATATATATATATATATATATATATATATATATATATATATATATATATATATATAAATATATATTAAAATAAAATAGGTCCCAATGTTGATCCCTGCGGTACTCTACTCAAAACCGATTTCTAGTTTGAAATCTCCCCATTAACTACTACTCTTTGTCTTTTATCAATAATCCATTTTCTATGCAGTTACTCGTACCAATTCCTATACCATGGGCCTTTAGTTTCAGTAGTAATCTTTGATGTGGCACTAAGACAGGGTCAGGTTATTCATACGACAGTGCAGCACAACTGATATCCGATGCCCTGGCTATTGGAAGGTCAAATCCCCGCGTTGGTAATATCACTGAGCGTTCAAATTTCGTCGTTGGATTTGAGACTCGAATATAGACGGCTGTCGCGACCAGACGCGCTTGATATCCACCAGACGTCACGCGATGTCCGATCGTGACATCGTCTCGCATGTCGCCATAATCAGTTATCCGATACGGCGCGAGAGCCAGGAATGTGGACATCCTAGCTGGATGTGTCCACGCTCGCGCGCCAGGAGTCGCTGCTGCTCATTACGTTAGTGGTAACTCTACTCCTGACACACCCCTGTCTAAAATTCCTCTTTTAGCGACAGCGCACGAGAAGTGTGGTCGGCCTCCGGTCATGTGATATCATATTGTTGTTGATTTGAGCCACACGGTGTTCGTGTTACATTTCTTAGGGCGTGTATGGGTCAATATATGGGATTCCCACAACTCATGTGTCTGTTTTCAAATTGGTCGCTTTACGAAGATGATCGGCTTGACTAGCATGTATGGAAACACGTATTTTATAATCTCAATATAATATCCTTAATATAAACGAGTGAATATTTCTTTATTATAAACTAAGAGAAAAAATACCAACGGTATTAATTGTACGTTTTCACAGAAGCGATGAAAATAGTTAAATAATTCGTTATATGCATTTCGAGAATATTGAAACTCGCTCCTTAAAAACGAAAAGTTAATGTGCGTGGTAATTAATTTAATGACGACAAATAGAGTAAATTTATATGTTATATTACGTTGTATTACATCGTCGATCATTCTGCGATCTACATGATTGGTTGATTAGCTTGATGTAAAATAAATTCGCTGGCGACGTGAAATAACTGTTAAGCGGTGAAGCAATCGCAAAGGTAAACGACGATGCAACTGATGCATTAATTTATGAGAACTCACAATTGGTTATTTACCACACCGTTATAACGCAGGAAGAAACACATGTTTATGTTTTGAGTTATTTGTTGAATTTTGATTCATTCAAATAACAGACTGAGATAATGCCTCAATGGATACATATAATTATTGAGACTATTGTTTTAGGTAACACATTATGATGCCAAACAAAACTGGAACATTTTCGATTATGATACTTTCTACCTCTTGTCAACATAATACATATCAGGTGTTCATACCGCTAGGAATGTGTGATACAGTATATCTACTTGCGAACGTTGTGTCTATCGAAGTTGCGTGTTTTGCAAAGATATAACGTGTGCCTGTGGGGTATATGTTATTATGTTACTGCGTAGTTTAAAAGAGCGTTTCCGCGAATGTTTCGACATACGGAGGCAGGTCATGGAAGTGCACTCAAGTTGGAATGTTTCTCGTTTTGCGCGTTTTCATCTGCTAATGATGAGTAAATAGACGGAACAAATAAAACGGCTCAAATGGTTTAACCAATATTCGTGCCAGGTGAACGCAGATAACCCGTAATTATACTGTATGTATGTGTCTATTATATGTGAGCCACTCTACAGTAGTGTATTTTTCCGCCGAAATATTTTCAGAATATATTTGCAAATTTTGTTCAAAATATTTTATAAAAATAGACCAGGGTGTCGACTTCTGTGTGTGTTCGATATGTTTGTAGTGCCAACTTCCATATCCTTTTCTGATTCTTTTTCTATCTCTCCGACACTGTTTCCAGCGAATTTGCTTCCTTCCGTTTACTTCTGCGTTCCTTCCATTTTCCAAATATACTGCATGTTTCGTTGGTGACGTCAGTACTTTCTCATTTACTTTATTTGTTTTTTATTACTGCTCGTGGCGTTTTTCTTTTTCAGCAATCTGTACATATGCCATGCATCATTCAGTGACACAACATGCCAGAATGAGACGCTTCTAGAAAATAATCATTTATTATAATGGTAGTGGGTTTTATTGCATATTTGGCTAGAGTAGGTTCAGACGGAAGTAATGATACCTCAATGTTAATTATAGCCACATTATTTCCATAGATACACTTATTCGAATGTCGAAAATGCAAAATGTACTAATTTGAGAAAAAGATGTTAACCAACTGCAATAGAAGAAGTATTTGACCAGCTGCAAAGGAAGAAGAGTTTGATTGACCACTTAGAATTGAAGAAGTACATGTCCACATGTAACGGAAGAAGTACTTGACCAGCTGCAAAGAAAGATGAGTTTGACCACCTGCATTGGAAGAAGTACATGTCCACCTGTAACGGAAGAATTCCTTGACCAGAAGTAACGGAAGAAGTACTAGACAAGTTGAAACGGAAAAAGTACTTGACCAGCTGTAAAGGAAGAAGTAATTGACCTGCTGCAATGGAAGAAGTATTTGACCAACTGCAAAGGAAGAAGTTCTTGACCAGCTGCAATGGAAGAAGTAGTTGACAAGCTGCAATGGAAGAGGTATTTCAGTAGCTGTAATGGAAGTTGTACTTGACTAGCTGAAATGGAAAAAAGAAACTGACCAGCTGCAATGGAAGTGTTTGACCAGCTGCAAAGAAGAAGAGTCTGACCACCTGCAATGGAAGAAGTACATGTCCACCTATATGGAAGAAGTCCTTGAACAGTTGTAACGGAAGAAGTACTTGACCAGCTGCAAAGGAAGACGTACTAGACCAGCTGTCATGGAAGAAATTATTGACCAGCTGCAATGGAATAAGTATTTGACCAACTGTATAGGAAGAAGTTCTTGACCACATGCAATGGAAGAAATAGTTGACAAGCTGCACCGGAAGAAGTACTTGACCAGATGTAATGAAAAAAGTAATTGACCAGTTGCAATGGAAGAAGCGTTTGACCAGCTGCAAGTGAAGAACAGGTTGACTACATGTAATGGAAGAAGACCTTGACCAGCATTAATGGAAGTAGTTCTTGACCAGCTGCAATGGAAGAAGTATTTGACCAATTGAAAAGGAAGAAGTTCTTAACTAGCTGTAATGGAAGAAGTAGTTCACGAGTTGTAACATAACAAGTACTTGACCAGCTACAACAGAAGTAGTACTTGGCCAGCTGCAATGAAAAAGGTACTTGACCAGCTGCAATGGAAGAAGTATTTGACCAGTTGTAATGGAAGAAGCTGTTGACCAACTGTAAAGGAAGACGTTCTTGACCAGCTGCAATGGAAGAAGTAGATGAAAAGCTGCACTGGAAGAAGTAATTGACCAGCTGCATTGGAAGAAGTAGTTGACAAGCAGCAATGGAAAAAGTACTTGATCAGCAGTAAAGGAAGACGTGCTTGAACAGCTGCAATGGAAGAAATAGTTGATGAGCTGTAACATGAGAAATACCTGACCAGCTACAATGAAAGTAGTCTGTGACCAACGGCAATGAAAAAGGTACTTCACCGGCTGGAAGATTTAGTTGACCACCTGTAATGGAAGAAGTATTTGACCAGCTGTAAAGAAAAGGTTCTTGACCAGCAGTAATGGAAAAAGTACTTGGACAACTGCAATGGAAGACGTATTTCACAACCTGGAAATGAAGACGTCGGTGACCACCTGCAATGGAAAATTACTTGGCAACCTGCAATGGAAGAAATACATGTCCACTTGTAACGGAAGAAATCATTGACCAACTATAACGGAAGAAGTACTTGACCACCTGCAATGGAAGAAGTAGTTGACCAGCTGTAATGGAAGAAGTAATTGACCAGCTGCAATGGAAGAAGTATTTGACCAACTGTAAAGGAAGAAGTGATTGACCAACTGAAATGAAAGAAGAGTTTGACAAACTGCAATGGAAGAAGTACATGTCCGCGTGTTATGGAACAAGTCGTTGACCAGCAATAACGGAAGAAGTACTTGACCAGCTGCAATGGAAGAACAGTTTGACCACCTGCAATGGAAGAAGTACATGTTCACCTGTAATGGAAAAAGTACTTGACCAGCTTTAATGGGAAAAGTAATTGACCAGCTGCAATGGAATAAGTTCTTGACCAGTTGCAATGGAAAAAGCATTTGACAAGCTGTAATGGAAGAAGTACTTGACTAGTTGAAATGGAAAAAATAATTGACCAGCTGCAATGGAAGTCCTTGACCAGCTGCAATGCAAAGGGAGAAGTACTAGACCAGCTGCTATGGAAGAAGTATTTGACCAGCTGTATTGGAAGAAGTAATTCACCACCTGCAAAGGAAGAAGTATTTGACCACCTGCAATGGAAGAAGTAGTTGACAAGCTGTAATTGAAGATGTACTGAAATGGACGAAAAAGTGATTGACCAGGTGCAATGGAAGAAGTGATTGACCAGCTGCAAATGAAGAATAGAGGTTGACCGCCTGCAGTGGAAAAGTACTTACTCCTGTAATGGCCAACTGTAACAGAAGTACTTAACCAGCTGCAGAGGAAGAAGTACTAGATCACCTGCACTGGAAAAAATACCTGACCAGCTGTAACAGAAGAAGTAATAGACCAGCGGAAATGGAAGAATATTTGACCAACTGTAAAGGAAGAAGTTCTTTACCAGCTGCGATGGATGAAGTATTAGACCAGTTGCTAGGGAAGAAGTACTAGACCAACTGCAAATGAAGAAGAGTTTGACCACCTGCAATGTAAGAAGTACCATCCACCTGTAATGGAAGAAGTCTTTGGCCAGCTGTAACGGAAGAAATACCCGACCAACTGCAATGGAAGAACAGTTTGACCACCTGCAATGGAAGATGCACATGTTCACCTGTAATGGAATAAGTACTTGACTAGCTGAAAAGGAAAAAAGTAATTGTCCAGCTGCAATGGAAATGTTTGACCAGCTGCAAATGAAGAAGTACTTGTCCACCTGTAAAAGAAGAAGTCCTTGACCGGAAGTAATGGAAGTAGTTCTTGACCAGTAGTACTTGACTAGCTGTAACGGAAGACGTACTTGACAAGCTGCAATGGAAGAAGAACTTGACCACCTGTAATGAAAAGGTACTTGACCAGCTGAAACGGAAGAAGTACTTGTCCACCTGTTATGAAAAGGTACTTGACCAGCTGTAACGGAAGAACTAGTTAACCAGCTGCAAAGGATGAAGTACAAGACCAACTGCAATCGAAAAAGTACATGACCATTTGTAATGGAAGAAGAAATTGAACAGCTGAAATGGAAGAAGTATTTGATCACCTGTATAGGAAGAAGTTCTTGACCAGCTACAATGGAAGAAGTAGTTGACAAGCTGCAATGGAAGAATTACTAGACCAGTTGCAAGGGAAGAAGTATTCGACCAGTTGTAATGGAAGAAGTACTTGACCAGCTGCAATGGAAGAAGAACTTGACCACCTGCTTTGGAAAAGGTATTTGACCAGCTGCAATGGAAGAAGTACTTGCCCACCTGTATTGAAAAGGTACTTGACCAGCAGTAATGGAAAAAGTACTGGAACAGCTGCAATGGAAGAAGTATTTGACCACCTGCATTGGAAGATGCACATGTCCACCTGTAATGGAAGAAATCCTTGACCAGCTGTATCGGAAGAACTACTTGACCAGCTGCAAACGATGAAGTACAAGACCACCTGCAATCGAAAAAGTACTTGACCATTTGTAATGGAAGAAGTAACTGAACAGCTGAAATGGAAGAAGTATTTAACCAACTGCAAAGGAAGAAGTTCTTGACCAGCTGCAATGGAAGAAGTAGTTGTCAAGCTGCAATGGAAGAAGTACTTGACCAGCTGAAGTGGAATAAGTAGTAGACCAGCTGCAAATGAAGAAGATTTTGACCACCTACAATGGAAGAAGTACACGACCACTTGCAAAGGAAGAACTACTAGACCAGCTGCTATGGAAGAAGTATTTGACTAGCTGAAATGAATAAACAGTAATTGGCCAGTTGCAATGGAAGATGTGTTTGACCAGCTGAAAATGAAGAAGAGATTGACCACCTGCAAAGGAAAACGTACTGGTCCACTTGTTATGGAAGAAGCCCTTGACGAGCTGTAATGGATAAAGTACTTGACCAGCTGTAAAAGAAGAAGTCTTTGAACAGCTGCAAAGGAAGAAGTACTAGACCACCTGAAATGGAAGAAATATCTGACCAAGTGTAAAGGAAGCAGTTCTTGAAAAAGAAAGAAATACTTGACCATCTGTAATGGATGAATTAACTGACTAGCTGAAATGGAAGAAGAGGTTGACCACCTGCAATGGAAGAAGTACATTTCCACCTGTAATGGAAGAAGTCCTTGACCAGCTGTAATGGAAGAAGTACTTGACCAGCTGCTAAGAAAGAAGTACTAGACCAGCGGCAATGGAAGACGTACTTGGCCAGCTATAATGGAAGTATTGACCAGCTGTATTGGAAGAAGTATTATACCAACTGTGAAAGGAAGAAGTTCTTGACCAGCTGCAATGGATGAAGTAGTTGACGAGATGCAATATAAGAAGTACTTGACCAGCTGATATGGAAAAGGTACTTGACCAGCTGCAATGGAAGAAGTACATGACCAATTGTAACGGTAGAAGTACTAGACCAGCTGCAAATGAAGAAGTGGATGACCAGCTGCAATGGAAGAAGCACTTGATCAGATGTAATGGATGGAGTGTTTGACCAGCTGCAAATGAAGAAGAGTTTGACCACCTGCAATGGAAGAAGTAGTTGACCAGCTGCAAAGGAAGAAGAACTTGACCAGCTGTAATAGAAGAAGTATTTGACCAGCTGTAATACAATAAATACTTGTCTAGCTGAAATGGAAAAAGCAATTGACCAATTGGTCAAACTCAAGACCATCTGGAATGATAGGAATATAGCACTCAGCTCAAAGATCAGTCTGATGTGCTCATGTCCATATTCCTATACGCCTGTGAGTCTTGGACACTAACAGCAGACACAGAGAGAAGAATACAGGCCATGGAGATGAGATGCCTCAGAAAACTCCTCGGCATCAACTACATAGATCACATCTCCAAGGAAGAGGTGCGAAACAGAACTCGGGAAGCCATTGGGCACCACGAAGACCTCTTGGCCACAGTAAAGAGACGCAAACTGAAATAGTACAGGCATGTAAAAGACCTGCAGGACTTGCCAAGACAAGCATGCAGGGCACAGTGCAAGGAGGGAGAAGAAGAGGCAGACAGAAGAAGAGACGGGAGGACAACATCCCAGAATGGACGGGCATGACGCTGTACGCCACCATGAGAAAAGCTGAGAGGCGAGAGGCATGGAGGGAGCTGGTTGCCAGATCATCTGTGTCGCCCCAACGGTCCACCAGACTACGGGATAGGTGAGGTGAATTGACCAGATAAATGGAAGAAATGTTTGATCAGTTGCAAATGAAGACGAGGTTGACCACCCGCAAAGGAAGAAGTACTGGTCCACCAGTAATGGAAGAAGTCCTTGACCAGCTGTAACGGAAGAAGTATTTGACCAGCTGCAAGGAAGGAGTATTTGACCAGCTGTAAAAGAAGAAGTACTTGACTAACTGAAATGGAAGAAGTAGTTGTTCAGCTGCAATGGAAGAAACACTTGATCATCTGTAATCGAAGAAGTGTTTGACCAGGTGCAAATGTAGAAGAGGTTGACCATCTGCAATGGAAGAAGTCATTGACCAGCTGTAACGCAAGAAGTACTTGACCAGCTGCAAAGGAAGAAGTAGTTCACCAGCTGCAATGGAAGAAGGATTTAACCAGCAGCAAGAAAAAATGTATTTGATCAGCTGCAATGGAAGAAGTGCTTGACCAGCCTCGGTGGAAGAAAAAGTTGACCAGCTATAATGGAAGGAGTGCTTGACCAGCCTCAATGGAAGAAAAAGTTGACCAGCTATAATGGAAAAAGTGCTTGACCAGCCTCAGTGGAAGAAAAAGTTGACCAGCTATAATGGAAGAAGTGCTTGACCAGCCTCAATGGAAGAAAGGTTGACCAGCTACACTTGAAGACGTACTTGACCAGCTGCAGCATAAGATTTAGTTGACCAGCTGAAAAGGAAGGAGTAGTTGACCTACTGCAGTAGAAGTAGTAGACCAGCTACAATGGAAGAAATACTTAACCAGCTGTAATGAAAAAGGTACTTGACCAGATGTAATGGAAGAAGCACTTGACGAGCTGCAATCGAAGAAGTAGTTGACCAGCTGCAATGGAAGAAGTATTTGACCAGCTGTAATGGAAAAAGTACTTGACCAGCTGTAACGGAAGAAGTAGTTGACCAGCTGCAACAGAAGTAGTTCTTTTCTACCTGGAAGTTGTGTTGGAACACATATTTGACCAGCTGTGGTAGAACAACTACTTTTGAACTGTGATGGAAAAGTACTTCACCAGATATGATAGAAATTAGAACTGGTACTTTTGTGTGATTGAATGACAACACACCACCTGCTCCTCTTTCCCCCGAGTGATGTGCCAGTCCTCTCTCTTCCTCCTCCAGGGACTTCAAGTCCTCCTCCAACTCATTCAGTGGCATCTTCTACTTCATATATACATTGTTTGCCATTACGTAGTCCATCTGAAATAAAGAACAATAAGTATTACTCGTTGTGTATGTTGTATCAAATAATGTACTCTTGCTAAAATCTTGTCTACCAGGTAGTTGTGATGGAACACATATTTGACCAGCTGTGGTAGCACTAGAACTTCTCCAGCTGTGATGGAAAAGTACTTCACCAGATATGAGAGAAATTAGAACATGTACTATTGTATGACAGGATGACAACATAACACACCTTCCTGTTTTCCTCGTATGATGCGCCAGTCCTCCCTGATATGGTTGTACTCCTCCTCCAGGGACTTCAAGTCCTCCTCCCGCTCGTTCAGTGGCTTCTTTTCCTTCGTGCACACATTGTCTCTCATCTCATAGTCCAACTGAAATAAAGAACAATATTTATTACTCACGCCATGTACTCTTCCTAAAAAGCCATGATCTTTTAATCAACCTGAAGAAAAAGAGTATCTGTTACACATGTTTGTTTTCTTGTACTCGCCACTAAGAAAATCAATAAGTAATACAATTGTTTATTATCTTGTCCATTACATTTACCTAAAAACAAATTCCACATGTCAATTTTATAATGACCCTAAAGAAAACAAATAATTATTATATCATGCAGGGCATATGCTCTATCAGCATATATATCGGTCCTGAAAAATAATAAGTATTACATATTGTGCACAGTATCGATGATCTCATACTTGTTCTAAAGAAAACCTGTAATAATTACACTTATCTCAGTGTCCTCCTGAAGAAAAACAATAAAATTAGTACATATGTCAACAATCTCTTACTACTCCTAACGAAAAACTATAAAATTAGTACATATGTCAACAATCTCTTTCTCCTCCTAACGAAAAACTATAAAATCAGTACACATGTCAACAATCTAATTATCCTCCTAAAGAAAAAATAAAACATTAGTATACATGCCAATAATCTCTTTTTCCCTCTAAAGAAAAACTATAAAATTAGTTGGTAGTGTGTAAAAAAAAACATCAAAAGTAAAAATGTGTTCCTTTTAGTAATCATTTTGCAATATAGCATATCATTTATATGTTATGAAATAGCATATGCCAGATTATAACACATCGAATGCCAGACTAAAATAGTAGGAAGTACAATCAAATTCCCAGGGGTAAGTAGAAATTGTCTGATTTTATAACTAAATATTAAGTCATACTTTTATTAATAACAAAGGTATTAGTCCTTATTCACAAACACAACTTCACGGAAAATGTACTAAATATTTTTTTATAGATAATACATCGATAATATAACATTTTCCATGGTATAAAATTGCCAATGGTATGGTTGCCATGGTTACTATTACACAAACTGATTAGTATTGAAGATTGTATTTACTTTTCATATATTATGCACAATAAAATTGTTTGTCGAGATCAAGACAATGTCCAGTTACTTAAAATACATTTTATGGGAAGTCTGTGTCCATCGAAGGAGCAATAACCAGAAAACATCCAACTGACCTGTTTCTCCCCGATTTCTTTGTCGTATTTCCCCGCCTTTTTCCTTTCTCCTGTGTCTGCGATGCGTTTCTCCTCCGTTGTGCTCATCCAGGATATTGACCCATTGATTGAAAAGTTAAGACTGAAGTTTTGTGTCGGTCGTCTTTTAAGTTGTAGGCCGTCTTCCTGAGACTGAAGTAAAGAACAAAATAACGATTACAATTGAATTGTGGTTTGTATTGTGATGAGTGGATTGAGTCCACTTCTACACACTGACAATTATCTTGTATTATACTGGTTTCGGAAGCAAAAACTTATCAAAATCGTGAGGAAGAAAAGAGCGCCGCTTACCGTTCGCGTAGTCGAGATTACTATGGAGATGCGTTAGACAGACGTACTGTGACGTAATATCCGAAATGCTCGTGGCCAGGATGAGCGTAATTTTCACATCACGTGGTCTGTGGCACATTTTTCTAAAATGCCGGGTATGGGATCCTAGTTCACTTATTGATCTCTCTGTCCTTCATTCACAAACAATGAAACATGCCATTTGTTGCGCGTATTGCTATATTTTTTACATTAACGTGTCGAACTCAATGAGGATACCAGAAACAGCCGAACAATAAGTTTGCCAAACACTTATCTCCGGCGTATGACGCGTACAGTGCCGCACTCTATCGGCATCCGGTAAATGTGGTTCTTGCGAGCCAGGTGCTTTCCGAAAGTGCAAAGTCGAATAACACAATTATAGAACATAATACAGACCTGCCACATGATACGGATTGCCCGTATCCGAAGCGGATTTTGGCAGTTTTGTTAGTGATACGGCCGTACTCAATTTTAATACGGATTTTAACTAAATGTGTGGATAAATTATTTTAATCACATTGGCCCACTTCGATTGAGCTACGCGAGTAACTCGAGTAACTCGTGTACCAATCAAACATCCAAGATCACTTGCTCACGTGACACTTCTTGACATAGATAAACAAGGTCAATCTTCAAGGCCGCTACCTGAGGCAATAGGGCCCGTAAGTGTGTCACGATACATGGCGAGACGCCGCGCGATTGGAGCTGATTTGGGGACTGGTCATTAGAATAATATTCGATGGATGACATTTGTAACTTCCGACTGATGAATATTAGGAAAATCAGGACATTAATATCTTGTGTAATACCTTTCTTATCTTAAATGTCCGATTTAATATTGAGTTTACCACACTATCATAGATATAGTGATTTATGTAGTGCAGATAATAGACACTCCCCACGAATTTAAAACGTATGTTTTTTTACGGGTTTTCATTTTACATAGCTGTACGTTGTGGTTTCGATAAGCACTTATATCTGACAACTTGTCTAAATGCACATAACCACAACACATGTATACGTTTGGCCCAAACAGGTTGTACTGCGCAAAAAATGACACTTTTCATTATTAGTCAAGATCGCCAAACACAAGTACTTGCCGCTATTGCAATGGCAACCATCATAATACTCGATTAAAATTCATTATTTCCGTGATCATTTTCACCAGCAAAGTGTTCCATTGCTTCTGCTTGTACTAATCCAAAATAACTGAAATACGCTATTTCGGAACAGTTCGATTATTACAAACCAAAACAACACAAAGTCCTGTATGTTAACATGGAGAATATGGATTTTCTGCCCCCAATTGCCCCCAGCCTCGTTTTCGCGCGCGAGACTTACACGCCCTACGGCGGTTTGCAGAGGAGTCACTCGAGTAACTGACGTCATTAGCAGTGACAGCCAATAGCGAACGTAGGCCCCTACTACACGATAAATAAATTAAATATTACACTACACAATCATTTGAATATGGATTAAAGTTACCACATTCTATGAATTATAATTTAAGACCAAGACGATGTACGTCACAATTTACACACTAAACAACTGATTACTTAATGTTTTTATTTACGTAAGGGGATTATGTCCGTGATCACGATCATCGCTGTTCAGTTGGATTACGCGCGTAGTACTGCGCGCGCAGTGTAAATTATGATAAACCGGATACCGGATATGTAAAAGATCATGGATTTTTAGGAAGAGTACATGAAGTGAGAGAGCATATAATAATTCTTGTTCTTTATTTCAGGTGGACTACGAGATGACAGATAATGTGTAAACGAAGGAGAAGATGCCATTGAACGAGCGGGAGGAGGACTTGAAGTCCCTGGAGGAGGAGTACAACCATATCAGGGAGGACTGGCGCAGCACATGGGGAAAACAGGAAGGTGTGTTGTGTTGTCATCCTGTCTCACAAAAGTACCTGTTCTAATTTCTCTCATATCTGGTGAAGTACTTTTCCATCACAGCTGGAGAAGTTCTAGTGCTACCACAGCTGGTCAAATATGTGTTCCATCACAACTACTTGGTAGACCAGATTTTTGGAAGAGTACATGAGGCATGCACAGCAAGTAATAATTATTGTTCTTTATTTCAGGTGGACTACGTAATGGCAGAAAATGTGTACATGAAGTAGAAGATGCCACTGAATGAGTTGGAGGAGGACTTGAAGTCCCTGGAGGAGGAAGAGAGAGGACTGGCACATCACTCGGGGGAAAGAGGAACAGGTGTTGTGTTGTCATTCAATCACACAAAAGTACCTGTTCTAATTTCTATCATATCTGGTACCTAGAAAGTGACATATCAACGGTCAAAGAATGTGCATTATCATTAGTTAATATTACCTTGTCGAATATGTTGGAAACCTTAACATGTGGCGTTATGGATGCCGTCGCACACCCCTTCCCTCCCTCTTCAGATTTATAATTACTGTAGGCGTGTCATAAACAAATCGCACACACACGGAACCGGCTGAATAAGCGTCATTAATTGTCCTCTGTGTGCTCTGGCTATTTACTACTGCACTTGACTTGAAGAGTGTTCATGTGAGCCGCTGAACAGATGTCTACTCGAACGGCTCGAAAGGTATCTATTGTAAGTAGCCAATCACTCCCCTGTAGCAAGCTCATTGTAAGTGTCCACACTTCAAGCTCACTAGTTGCGCGCAGATGAATCAGCCCATCATTGTAAGTTTCTATTTTCAGGTTTAATGCACATAACTGAGCGCACTGGTATTTGGGCAAGGTTTTTCACCTTAGTGAAACAACTTGTCCAAATCACCGGACTCAGACGTCGTTCCTGCCAACTGAGTGTCTGATATAACATTTGTATTTGTTGATAGACCGTCGCGTATAATCAGAACAGTTGTTTCTCACAACAACAGAGGCACTATACACAGTGTAATGTGTCTCCGCCATTGTCCTTCTGTATGACAGAGGAATGTGTAGAAGACCACTAATGTGGGGTAGGGTCTTTGCCGTACAGCATCACTGTCTTATCGGAGCATTTTCTATCGCACGTTACACATATCCTGAAGCCCAGATTCTTGCAGAACTGTCTAGAAGCGTCACACGAGTTGTTTTCCTCGTATTGACAGAAACACTTATATTTGTCCTCTAAACACGCGAGAACGCACGCCATGTAGCATTTCACGTGGGCCGGTCTATCGACGCCTGTCGTCTGCCGACACATGAAGCTGTACAACGCCAACAACACAACCACGGGAACGATCCCACGACCACCTGTCCGCTGCAACACATGCGGTTTCGGTGAAACATTTAGGTAACAATTAAAGAAATGGGCTTTGTGTCAATTGTTTAAATACTATCAAAAACTGGTTTTGAAAACACATTTAATGGCCAAAAACTGTCCGAGCAGTTACGACAACACCAGTTGTAGATGCGCGTCCGCATTTTACAAAACAGTATTTACTCACCATGTATTGAGTAGTTTTAAGTTTGAGTCCAATGACAAATGAATTATAAATGAAAGTCCGCTGTTGTTTGCAATTTATTTCAGTGCTAGTATCTGGGTCAATGCCTGGCTACAACGCTGCACTTGTTGACACGTGATTCGAAGGTCTTTCACTTTCTCACATTCGTCAAACGTGCGGTGTATCAAAATATATTTTCCATATGTACGTGTATGCGTATTCGTAATATATTGATCTGTTACAGTTACAGTTACAGTTTAGTTGCAGTAAATAAAAATATATATGTACGGAATAATATGTGCATACATCAAATACACATTTCTCTCAGAGCACCTACCTTGATATTCATACCTTCTCTATAGGAGAGTGCATAACGATACTGGAATTATATAAATTATACACGCTTTGTAAAAAGAAAACGCTGTCGTCTGGCTATTGTGATACGGCAAATCGGTTATAGGCCTAAATTGAAAAAAATCTATAAGAGTCATTTTTTCCACTACGTGCTCGGTAATGTTTCTATTGCCTTTGATTACTCTAGTGCTTAGGTGAACTTGTGTTTCTTTTCTTGTTAAGGGGGTCTATTATAAATAGCCAACCAGATTGCGGTGCAATCAGTGTACTTTCCGTGTTAACATTTCGGCCATGCTATAATGATTACAATTGTATTATTCATCACATTCAATTTTCAGATTACCATGCCTAGATTTGAGTGGATTGGAGCAACATCGAGAGAACGACCATGGCCTGGACACGGGAGTCAAACGACGGTTCAGTCCGTCGAGAGTCCGATACACTAGGCACTGTCGTCTTAGTCATGCCTCCTTCAATAACGTGCAACATTTCGTTCCCAAGAAATGTGGTCGATAACAAACAACAAACGACCGATAGATGTACGGTACAACCAACAGTTCCTTAGCGTCATGCGATCTGCCAGGGTTATGTCCACGAAAGGTGGAGTCATATTTTCAAATCTGACAATCTGAGACATCAACTGAGTTCGTATACATTCAAGTAACGGTGAAGCCTTTCACGGAATGCGGTCGGACATCGCTGACGACAAACAGATAATTCACCCAATCAGGTGATGTTGAAAGTGACCATCCTTCAGTTAAGTCACCTAAACTGTAAACCCTGTTTTTTAGGAAAGCGAACAGACACTCCGAACGTGACATTGATTTGTCTATTCTGAACAAAAACGCGCCAAACGAACAATAAGAATGATACAATGATAAAGGCGCATCTACGATAACTGGACGCGGGGTGCCATCCAGTGAATTAATTTAGTAAGGTCTGTTGGCGAAAATTCATTCGCATTGCACAAGATACAATCCACCCAGTCAACCAGTTCATTGAACGTCTCCCGCCCAGCAGAACAGCTTACCTACCTTAGAATAGCGTAGTCGCGTGTCATTTTGTTGAAACTAATACTTTGTCGCCGGCACGTTCCTTCTCTATGGAAGTTAGATGTATAGTTGGAAGATTCTAGTCGCGGCATTTCTTATAGCACGCTATAGATCTCCTCAAACACAAGTTTTTGCAGAACTGTGTGGAAGCTTCGCATGTGTTGTATTCCTCGCACTCCCCCATACACCTATAATAGCTCTCCCTACACGCACGCATGCACGCTAAATGGGGCTTCAGACGTTCCGGTGTTCTGCCGCCAGCCGCCCGAGGGCGCTGCGGACAGTACAGAGCCAGTAACGTGATCAGAAGAAGGCTTCCTCGCCACCCTGCAAACTGCAACAGGCGCGGATTTGGTCTTAGGTCTTAGGTTATTGACTCCAAACAGCCCAAACTTGGGCTAACGCAGGAGTTTGTAGTGCTTCTTGTGCGCATGCTTTTGGTATTGTAATGTTTTTTTTTTTGAGCTTGTTTGTTTGAGCTTGTTTGTTTGAGCTTGTTTGTTTGTTTGTTTGTTTTTGTTTGTTTGTTTGTTTGTTTGTTTGTTTGTTTTACAGGCAATTTAGGTGATTGGGTGTTGTGAAGGGGAAGTTCGTGATTGCTGCTTGAAAATTTATTGGGTTATCTATTTCAGTAATATGTTGTGGGATCATATTCCAGATGCGAATTGCTCGGGGGTAAAAGTAGAACGCTGAGGTGTTGATGCGGCACCTGGTGGCCATGTAATGGCCACGGTTTTTTGATGGTTTTAATAGGCCCGGTGGTGGTGTGATGTTGATTATGTTATTTAAAATTTTGTAAAATGTCATGGCTTGTTTGATAATCCTGCGTCACTCAAGAGGGGGCCATCCAAGGGTGGCTATTAGGTATGTTGTGATTGTTTGGCGTCGATGGTCGTTTTTAACAAATCTGGCTGCACAGTGCTGTACCTTTTCAAGATGTTTGATTTGGGTAGTGGTGTGTGGATTCCAGAGGCATATTCAAGTTTTGGTCGGACTAGCATATTATAGGCAGTTTCTTTTACAGTAGGTTTGCATGGACCGAGGGTTCGTTGGATCATACCTAAGACTGGTGAATAGGATATGTACGAAATATAGGAATCCAGGTGACAGCTGTTTCAATACAAACCGAAGCTGCTATAAGACGTCTTGCTTAATGGCTGAAAAACCTGCCTTTATGATTTCAGTCCGTCGGTCATTAGACACCATGGCTAACTCAACTAACGCCTGAATTAATACGATCCGCGACGACAACAGCACTAAGGGTATTAACAGCCCAAGTGCCACGGCCTTGAAAACTGTCGTTTGTGGATTGTTACATATGTGTGAATGAATGTATGTATGTATGTATGTATATATGTATGTATGTATGTATGTATGTATGTATGTATGTATGTATGTATGTATGTATGTGTATATGCATGTATGTATGAACTTGAGTATGAGGATCCTCCTCAACAGACTATCTACCCACCTAACACCAGAGGTAGTTCCGGAGACACAATGTGGCTTCAGAGGTAACCGGAGCACCGTGGATATGATATTTTGTCTCCGACAACTACAAGAAAAGTGCATTGAGCAGGACCGACCACTGTACATGGTATTTGTCGACTTCAGTAAGGCGTTCGATACAGTTGGGAGGACCGGACTATGGCAGCTACTGAAGAAGTATGGCTGCCCAGAGAAGTTCACAACAATGATCGAGGCACTACATACCGGAATGATGGCGACTGTTAATGTTGGAGGGGAAGTCTCGGAATCGTTCAGGGTCACAAATGGGGTCAAGCAAGGCTGTGTACTGGCGCCCACGCTCTTTTCCATCTTCCTATCAGCAATGCTCGACAATGCTTTCCGAGACATGGGGGATGGCATCTACATACAGTCCAGACAGAGCGCTGACCTATTCAACGTCGCACACTTCAGAGCGAAGACCAAGACTACACGGATACTGATGAGGGAGCTGCTATTCGCAGATGACAGTGCACTGGTTGCACACTCTGCTGAAGAGATGCAGAAAATAGTGGATGCTTTTTCCAATGCGTCAAAGAAGTTCGGCCTGAAGATTAACATCAAGAAGACCGAGGTGCTGTACCAACCGAACTCTACAAGAACCCGAGAGGAGCATATCATGGTTGATGGAAACAAGCTGAACTCTGTTATGGAATTCACCTACCTCGGAAGCACTATATCAAGTGACGGATGCATTGACGATGAAATACAGAGGAGGATGGCCAAGGCTAGTGCATCTTTCGGCCGACTACGCCAGAGACTCTGGAACAACCACCATGTGTCCATGCGGGTTAAAGGCAAGATATACCGTGCAATTGTGCTGTCCACCCTCCTATACGGAGCCGAGGCCTGGACAGTGTACAGACGACAGGTGAAAAAGTTGCATGCCTTCATGATGCGACATCTGCGTTCGATCATGCGGATAACCTGGATGGACAAAGTGACAAACAAGGAAATACTCGAACGGACAGGGCTGCCATCTATGGAAGATCTTCTGATCAGAAAGAATCTCCGGTGGACTGGACACCTCATGAGGATGTCATCAGACAGGCTACCGAAGCAGGTTCTCTACTCCCAACTGTCTTCTGGTCACAGAAAGAGAGGGCGCCCTCGTCTCCGGTTCAAAGATACCATCAAGAGAAACCTGAAGCTGAGAGACATAAAGATCGACTCCTGGACATCACTCTCACAGCAGAGAGACAAATGGAGAGCAAGAGTCAAGTGATGGAAGCAGTCTTTGTCGCTTCGCGACCGACAGCATGATGATGTCTGTATATATATATGTATGTATGTATGTATGTATGTATATATGTATGTATGCATGTATGCATATATGTATGTATATTATATGCATGTATGTATGTATATTACCAAGATTTAAGTTACAATTTTTTGTTGAGATTAATTCCAATATTTACGTAAGTAATATTAAAGCGTATGTGCATACGCCAAATAATAACTTCTTCCAGAGTACGTACCTTGCAATTCATATCTTCTCTGTCTGCGCAGAATAATATGGGAACTATTCATGTATTACATACCCTTTGTAAAAAGAAAAACGCCATCGGCGGCCATTATGACAAGGCAAGTGGGACGCACACTGTAGCAGGCATAAGAGTACTCTGTGTCCCTCTGTGTGCTCAGGTATTTGTCTAGTGCCCTTGATTTCACTAGTGCTGATACGAACTAGTGTTTACTTCTCGTGAAGGGTTACTATTATCATTAGTCAATCAGATTGAAGTTCAATCATTGGACTTATCTGTGTCCACATTATAGCCATGCTACAGATATTGCAATTAGCAACTATTTACCACGTTCTATTGCTCGATTTCCATATATAGAATGAATGAACGAGTGAACGATGTTGGGCAGATCAAACGTAGGTGGTGTCCGTTTAGAGTCAGATAGACCAGCCACTGCTGTCTGTCGTCACAGCTCCACCGATAACGAGCAAAGTTTCATTTGGACGTCCCACGAAATGTGAGCGATAATAGGAAAGAACCAACAAATAGACGTACAGTACGTCAAACATATCGATAGCTTCATAAGATCTTCCAGGGGTATTTCCACGAAGGGTGAAATCATATTTTCTTATCTGATCATCGAAGACGTAAACTATGTGCGTTCCCGAGCAAATAGCGGTGCAGAATTGTATTCGGACCACGCAATGCGGTCGATCAACGGTAAAAACAAACAAATACATCTGGTGAAGTTGAAAGTGACCCGCCCTCCCACCAATTCAGTTACAAGGAAAAGGAACAGCCACTGCGAACGGAACGTGTCGCACATGTCCACTATGCACATGCGCCAAGATAACAATACTAACAGCAGAATGGCACATTAACACGAATTATACAAGATACAACCAACCCAACCAGTCACCTCATTTAACGTCTCCCGTCCGACAAGCGGTATGGAACTGTCAAGATCAGATCCCCCAGACACAATACATCCTCAGGCTGGGCAGTGAGAAATTCGAACCGTGACACGCCAAGACACTGGGTTCAGTTGATGTAGTAGATTGTATGTC
The DNA here is from genome assembly GCA_964017155.1 of Oasisia sp. SBJ-2009. NCBI lineage: Eukaryota > Metazoa > Annelida > Polychaeta > Sabellida > Siboglinidae > Oasisia > Oasisia sp. SBJ-2009. Next base: position 40,977,739 of record OZ024865.1, read on the forward strand.
GCCATACCTTTTATTTATTATTTCTTGACGTTGATGACGCGTACAATTACATCAATTTTTATGTAGATCAACATAGGTATTAAATACAAGCAATAACTTATGGCGTCATCTTTTGTTCGAACTATGGATTTGCTCTGCCATGTTCCATCTCTATGGAAGTAGGATGTTTAGTTGATCACCAGTGCGGAGAAGGGTCTTTAGGGAACCGTCTCACTGACTCGTCGCGGCATTTCCTATCACACGCTTCAGCTATCCTGAAACACAGATTCTTGCAGAACTGTCTGGAAGATTCACACGTGTTGTTTTTCTCGCAGTCGCTTACACACTTATAGTTGTCCTTGTCACACACAACAACGCACGAGAAATAGTACTTCAGACGTTCCGGCGTGTGGCTGCCACACGTCTGTGGGCACTGTGCGCAGTACAGGGCCAGTAACGTCACCAGTGGAAGGCTTTCTCGCCACCCTGCAAACTGTGACACACGCGCATTTGGTGACTAAATTATACACATAATAAAGGAATGATTCAGGTGGCAATAGTTTTAATAAAATCCACAGCTGATTTAAGACACCTCGCCTAATGACCGTCCGTCATTAGACCTTTGGGTAAGTCAACTAATGCCTGCTTGAATACGACCCACGATGACTGTTGTATGATTGTTATGAAATAAACCACATCTAGCAATATGTTTTCATATTATAATAGCCATACCATTCGGACAGCTGATTGGCTTGACAGCCATCCTTAAAATGTGTGCAAATATGTGTTCGTGGATACAAATATATTTAATACATTTGGACTTCTCCATCTTTCAAATCTGACATCTGTAAAGATGACGTCCGATTATACAAATGTCACAATTTAAACAAACATCATATAGAGCAGTTATATTTATTATTTTATGTATACCAATGTCAACAATACTACGATTTTTTTTCTTGACATTCATATATATATATATATACATATATATATATATATATATATATATATATATATATATATATATATATATATATATATATCTTAAAAAGAAAAGCTAACATATTGAAATATATGTCGATTTTTTAATATATATACATGTATATGTATATATATATATTATATATTACAAAATCGACATATATATTTCAATATGTTAGCTTTTCTTTTTAAGATGCATATATCATTATATATATTACATAAATCGACATTTTCAATATATATATATATATATATATATATATATATATATATATATATATATATATATATATATTGAAAATGTCGATTGGTGTAATATACATATATATATATATATATATATATATAAATATATATATATATATATATGTATATATGTATATATGTATGTATGTACGTATGTATGTATGTATGTATGTATGTATGTATGTATGTATGTATGTATGTATGTATGTATGTATGTATGTATGTATGTATGTAAGTATGTATGTATGCATG
>OZ024865.1:40984199-40986699 GCA_964017155.1 Oasisia sp. SBJ-2009
TGACCCCATTCTATACTTGGGCGTACCCTCAAAATCGGAAAACTATGCGCATTCTGATGTCAGCAGACTGAATATATATTAGTATTGGGTATATATTGGCAAATATTTAATTTACATTAATATATATTTGTATTAAATCTGTTTTATCTACATTTGTTGTTGTCGTGTTTTATTCTGATATCATACAAGACTGATTAACATTCCATTAGTGAACAAAGTATGTTTGTTTCTTTCAAAGAAACAGGTGGCTGGTTAACACACACACACACACACACACACACACACACACACACACACACACACACACACACACACACACATACACACACACACGCACGCACACACACACATAAACACACACACTCACAGACACACACACATACACCCACACCCACACACACACACACATACACACACGCACACAGACATATATATATATATATATATATATATATATATATATATATATATATATATATATATAATATATATAAATATATATACATATATATATTGGGGTTTTGGAATAAAAACGAAAGAAAAGCCAATGCTAATTGAATTGCCTGATTTACGAATACATAGTACGCCTCTGTCTCTGGTGCTTTGTGGGGTTGCTGTTTTCTCAAGTACAAATGCGTCATAAACAATCGTATTGGTTTAGACTATGAAATAATGATTAATACTTTATTATATAAAACACATTCGTCATAGCAATATCCGTTACAATGAAAATATATTAACGTAAACAGAAAGGGCACGAGTATAAATTAAACTGAGGGTGTCTACTTCGGCATTTGAACGCAAATGTGTATCACAAACAGTTGTAAAACTTAATGAAGGAAGGGACGATAACATTTCGTATTATTTGTGTGCAGAACAATCGCCAGGGCATTTACATCAGTATAATTCGAAGGCGCGGTGCTATTTGTGTTTTAGCACAATGTCGGGATCGCTGCATCTACACCGCAAGTGTAGTCTTACTCGAGGTACTTCTACGGTCGCTACTACTACCAGTGTAACCTTGGAACAGCGTATTACCGCGCGTGTGGACATAACCAATCATACTATCCGGGACTCGGCCGTTGCGGTTCGTATAAACAAAATGATATAGTTGTAACGACAATTCACACATTACGACATCATGATATTGTTGTGGCATCCAGATACAAAGAACAAATGGTGTTGTCAATACATTTAACTATAAATGTAGTTATGAATTGGGTGTCACATACGTACTTCAATCTGTAATGATTATGGCGCATCATGTTATATTATTAATATGACTGGTTAATTACTAAATGTGTATCACTATTTGCTGATATGCATAGTTCGTCTTATGTACATTCGTAGGGTTTTACACTAGTCTCAATCAGTATTATATTCCTATGCAATTGTGATGAGACAATGAATGCATATTATGTCGGGCAGGCTGCAAAGAGACTTACTGTGAGAGGTACAGCGGCTGGCAGGCGACCATTTGCAACGGATGCGGAAGCTACGTCTACTGCAGATATGGACGTCCCATTCGCTACAGGAGATGCCCCTGGAACAGACGCCACTACGACTGTCATCGCCATCGTTGTGTCAGCAGGTGTAATGACTGCTGTGGAAAGTGATAAGCATATAGCATAAGATAACGTAAGACATTCCTTGTTTTGAGACAGCTGACCATACCATTGGTCTGATTGTTGATGCAGCGCCGTATATCACTCTGTTCGTGTATCTATGAAAATACAATCATACATAACAGGACTTGCGCTTTCGGTTGCAGTGGCGTTCACCGATCGACCTGTTACTCTAGGAAGTTACTTGGAATATGCTTTTCAGAGCGGGTAGACGTTCCTCAGGGTTGACATCAACATTTTATCTTGTAACCGGGCAGATTTTGTGAAAATATCGCTACAATAAAGCTATTAATGTGACATTTATCTATGCTCTGTCCGATTGATATTGTGTGAAGAGTATTCAACGCATTTTCGAGGTACACACTTGAAATGCCATACCTGCATTTATAACATAACATGTTAAGGTTTCCAATATATTCGACACGGTAATATTAACTAATGATAATGTACATCCTTTGACCGTTGATATGCCTCTTTCTAGATACATATACTAATTAACATATAACATACTGATATATTTGATCGATGGTTTGATCATATTTTAAATATATCTCCATAACCTTCACGACATAACATTCTGCAATACCTTTTATTTTCTTAAAATGTCGAAAATCAGGAGCAGGTAATTTATCGGCACGCAAGCAACTAAACTCATCGGCAAAGACGACCTCTGTGTGACAAACGCTGAAGTACAGTTTCTAATTAAGTTTATTGTCATTTAACAGTGACATATGGACATACTATTTTAATTCAATTCAATAACTTTATTCCGGAACATTACATCCATATAAAAAGGAAAACCAAAGTATGACTAATAACTATATATGTAAGGGATTTTCCGCAAATGGCGACACAGTGGAGAGGTATACAGAACA
>OZ024865.1:40991699-41024199 GCA_964017155.1 Oasisia sp. SBJ-2009
ATAGATAGACAGACAGATAGATAGATAGGTCGGACGCTCGAATCTCTAAATAGCTTCCTTGTCCACCTGCCATCTAGAGTTAATTCTCGAGGTGAAATCAGGTGAACCCATGTTAAGAAATTCCGAAGTGGTGAAACATAACATCACAATTCAAAAAAAATATTGTGTACGTGCTTAATCACACCTTGATTGTTTTGTCACACAAACCTCTTTTGCTTGGGGATGATGTTTATTGCGTTTGAGTGCGTCTCGCCTGTTGTGATTACATAACATATTCACACAAATGCTTCTAACAAATGTGTGTTTTTATTTTTAATATTATGAATTGCATGACTGACTCTATGTAACAAAGGACGAGGCGAAAAGGAGCTTGAAACACGATAGCCGCCAGTAACTCAACAATAATATTACGTAACTGTAGTAAAAACACTTGGCACTTAACGTATATTCTTCATCGACACCTTTTTTCTTGAAGGCGGCGCAAAGACTGGTAACACGACATGATTGATACAGGCACTGTGGAATAAATACATATACATATACATATACATGTTCAGACATCTGCACCGCTGGAATCACATGCAGAACTGTGGGTCATTCGTTGTCTGCGAGGAAGGTGAGGCATTTCTTTGACTGTTATTATCTACTTGTGCGTATAATGATGCTTTCTAGAATCAAAACTACAATGCATGTGATATTGTGAAAGAGCCACTTAATTAGTCGCAATATACATATTTATCCAATTCCAGAATAAAACAGACGCCATGGCGAAGTGTTTCATCGCGTTGCTGGCGCTAGTTGCTGTGTATGCAGCAGAAGGTAGGATGAACTTGGGTAGGATGAACTTGTGTATACGATGTGTCAAGACTCAATTCTTGTGTTCTATTTTACGTGTGTGTTCTGAACGTGTCAATCTTCGCGTATTTGCGGACGTTGAGAAGTATGCAGGATTATATCTATATCTATATATATATATATATATATATATATATATATATATATATATATATATATATATATATATATATATATATATGTGTGTGTGTGTGTGTGTGTGTGTGTGTGTGTGTGTGTGTGTGTGTGTGTGTGTGTGTGTGTGTGTGTTTATGTGTGTGTGTGTGTGTGTGTGTGTGTGTGTGTGTGTGTGTGTGTGTGTGTGTGTGTGTGTGTGTGTGTGTGTGTGTGTGTGTGTGTGTGTGTGTGTGTGGGTGCATGGAGTGGGTGTATATGTGCACATATATTTGTATATGTGCATGTGTGTATGAGTGTGTCTGAATGTGTATATATGTGCATATATGTGTGTATATTAAAATGTATGTATGTGCGTGTGTGTTCGTGTGGTTTATGTGGCTTGTTTTAATAAGTATCTGTATACTTTTCAATCTTACAGAATTACACTTAATATATGTGTTTCGTAAAACATATGGTTGCTTTTTGTGTTATGAGCAAGTCTTTATGCTACGTGAATCTGGATGTGTGCACGCGTATGTTTTGGTGTACAACCGTTATTGGAATAGTCCCATATTAAGGAAACCTTTTCTCTCCTTCCAGCGCGGTACCGGTACGATGGCATCTGGAACGGATATGACTATGATTCCTGCATAGATCGTCTGCCCAACTTATACTACCCATCGCTGACGAAGCCTTTCCCCTATTACTACAGATGTGTCAACAAGACAGTTGTGTACGACCGTTGTCCTGTGAAACAGTGTGTTACTAGGTCAGGAATATGCGGTGAGTGCGCTGAAGAAGAATGTCAACATATCGTATCTCATCAACTTCTTGTGCAGTCGTTTTGGTCTTCTAGTTAATTTTGTTTATATATATATATATATATATATATATATATATATATATATATATATATATATATATATATATATATATATATTTGCCCGTTCGGTGTGTTATAATAAAGTAATTACTAGCAATAGTATCGTCGGGTCGAGTGTTGTGTCTTAAGCAATCGTACTGGTCTAGAATAAGAAATAATTATCAATATAATATATTATTGTTATATAAAACACATTCGTCATAGCAAATTCCGTTACAATGTGAATTTGTTAAAGCAACTAAGCAGAAAGGGGACAAGTATAAATTAAACTGTGAGTGTCTACTTCGGCATTTTAACGCATATATGTATCACAATCATTTGTAAAACTCAATAAAAGAGAGGACGATAAAATTTCGTGCAGAACAATCGCCAGAGCATTTATATACGCGGTGTTATTTGTGTTTTAGGAGAATGCCGGGATTCCTGCATCGACACCCGAACTATCTACTCTTACTACTCGAAGTACTTCTACGGTCGTTATTACTACCAATGTAACCTTAGAAATGCGTATTACTGCGCGTGTAGGCAGAACCAGTCATTCTACCCGGGACTCGGCCGTTGCGGTTCGTATATAAATAATTATATAGTTGTAATAGTGGACCAGCCAATATGTGATATAAAACTTTCATCGGCATTTTTGTTAATAGCATGAAACTATGGTAGATAGATCACTCATAGCATGTGGGAAAAGGTGTGGGTGGATGCCACCCTTGATTTTGAATTTGAAGGTCATTTTCAAGGACGAGTAAGGTCAAAATTGGTATTTTGTTTTTTTGTACTAATTTGGACCACAATCTATAGATCTATCCAATGAAATAATTTTTATGTTCATATACTTGCATCTAACTAGTGTAATTGACAAGTAAACATTCACTTTACAATGTTAAAGTATAGGATAACGAAACACAAAAGTATGTTTTTCTCAAAAACATGGTTTTTAATTAAGAACTGTGTTGGACACTTGGTCGTTTTATTATAATGTTCCCATATGCACTATGATGTCCAATAACGTGTCACATTCACTTCCTCCCATGTCTATTGGCCAGCTGGGTTGCAGCAGTCCACCCCATCACACCCGCAAGCATACGTGCAGCTGAGGTTCGTTTTGAAGCAACTGCATCGGGCCGTTCTGCACTTAGCCTTGCATCCACAAGTGACCAGTTCTAGACACGCATCTGGAATAGGAGGCAGTCTTGCACATACAGCTTTCAAGCAGTCTGACTCCATCATCCATGCAGAGATGTCGGTGGGAGAAGGGATGTCTACATGCTCCGGGTCTGCCTGCAGCCAGATCTTTGCTTGATAGTTGGCGCGTGCGGTGTGAAGTTCTAGGGCGTCTCTGGTTGGGGGTAACATCTCCAGACCAAGCTTGCTCTTACCGAAGAGTTGGAGTCTGGCATTGTCGACGGTTTGTTGCTCAGGTGTGCCGTACAAGTGACATATAAATTGTTCAATTGGTGCGAGTTCTCCATCACGACCAACCCCCTGCACGAGATGCGGATGATTCTGAAAAGTGTTCCAGCAAGACCGCTTGCCATGGCCACTAAACGCTGACGTTGTATCACAACCTGTGAGCGCGTGGAAGCTCAGCAGGTTATCCCTTAGAGGGTTTGCAAGTCTCTCAAACAGTGCATGTATTGGATAGCATTTCCTCTTCTTTGCTGTTCCAGAGATCATCCACACTTCTGCTGTTTGTGCTGGTATAAAATGGACTAGAAGCAGCAACACTCTTTTGTATCCCTGGTTGACTGCCTCACACGAATGGAGTACCAGCCTGGTGTCCGCCTCTTCATTGTTTCCTTGAAGTTTGACTTCGCTCCTCCTTGTTGACCTCGCATGTGTAGCACAAGAGAATCCGCCTCCTGTTACAAGCTCACATTGTTGTGGTAGATCAGTACCCTTTGTCACGATGATCTCGGTCAAGAACCTGGTGAGTTCGGCCTTGTTCTCACCAGATGCAATAAAGTTGCTCCATACCTGTGGAAGTGGGACATTTCGTCCATTGATTACTTTATGAATTGGCTTCTTTTTCCCCACTCGCTTTGACCTTGTCACTGCCTTGATCGATTGTTGCCCGGTGTAGTGGTCAAACACTACATCAACTCTTGTTGTGTGACATCTGAAGTGACTTTTGACATTGTTCAAGAATACGTCGGCATAGTTGCCAAACGACAGACACCCGTGAGGTTTTCCAAGAGCTTGGATCAGACCATGACCGTCAATCATCTCACACGTCTTCATGTTGGCGTCTGGAATTGCGGAGGGTATAGGAATGCCATCCGCCAGGAAATTAGCTCTGACTTTTGTGTCGAGTTCATGTCGCCTCCATGCTTGGCCAGAGACAGTGGGACTGGGGACAGCTCATGCTTCAGGATAGTCCCCATTTCAACTGTTGGACCCACGGTGACAGCATTGAGTAATTGCTGCAGAAGCTTTCTGTCGGCTTTGACAGTCTTCTGTACATTGTGTTTGGTAGACACGGTTGCTTTGTACAGAGTGGCAAGGGTTTTCGAGCGATGTTTCTTAAGCACATCATGAAACCCCACAGTTTTCTCAATTAGGCGTTGCTTCACGTTGGTGATAACATGCAGTTTTCCACGTTCTTCAGCTCTTAGGAGATCTCTGGCCACGTCAGTCGGGGCAGAATCTTTGGATGCCAAAGATACCAAGGGTATGTCACCACTTATCGAATCCATGTCTCCATCTTCTTCTTCTCTCAAAGCAGTGTTTACTCTGAATACGTCCAAACGTGAAAGTTGTGTGATAAGCTTCTTCACGTCATCAGCGTCACGCTTCATCTGGGAAGGAAGGCTGTCACTGCGAGTGAAAGTGGTCTCTTCCTCCTCATCTTCCAGGTTGAAGAGGTATCGCATGTCCTGGGATATTGGACCAGCCAGACATTGAAAAGTGCTCTAGAATTATTTTCATCAGCATTGTTTGTTAATAGCGGGCATCCATGCTAGAAGAGTCACCCATGAAAAAAACATTTCGAGATAATCACATTTTTTGTTGAATTATCCTATACATCTGTGTAAATGCAAAGTTTAACATCTAATATCTCCGCCAATACTTGGTATAACCGCAAAATCTTTACTGATTTGTAAAGGTCTACTCACAGATTTCAAATCATCACGAAAATAAAAACCGACATTTTGACCCCGGTTGACTTTGTGACCTTCAAAATGACCTTCATGTTTAAAATAATGGATGGTAACACCAAACACGGTTTTGTTATTTTACGAACGATCAACGTAGCAAGAATTTGTTTCTGTTGATTTGAACACTATCGATCGATAGAACATGGCATAGTTGACCACGTGCGAAGCAGAGTTCTATTCTGCAGTTGTCACCTCACTTCTTAAACAATTTCCCCACATATTGGCAAGTTTGGTTTAATCCCAAATCATGCCAAGGAACGATGTTATGTATACTGACATACACACAATACGTGTTTTGTTTTGAAAACAGGATAACTTTGCAATAATGCGTATGCAAACAACTTTTACATACAAGAAAACAACATTTCGAGATAATCACATTTTTGTGTTGAATTATCCTATACATCTCTGTGTAAATGCAAAGTTTAACACCTTATATCTCCGCCAATACTTGGTATAACCGTAAAATCGTTACTGATTTGTAAAGACCTACTCATACAGAGTTCGAATCATCACGAAAATAAAACCGACATTTTGACCCCAGTTGACTTTGTGACCTTCAAAATGACCTTTAAATTCAAAATCGAGCGTGGCATCCACCCTAGTCATTTTTCGCCTACCATGGGTGACTCATCTAGCATGGATGCCCGCTATTAACAAACAATGCCGATGAAAATAATTCTAGAGCACTTTTCAATGTCTGGCTGGTCCACTATAACGACAGTTCACATATTACGACATTTTGATATAGTTGTTGGAACGATGGTGTGGTCAATGTATTTGAATATAAATGTATTTATGAATTGGGTGTCACATTCATACTTTAATCTATGATGATTATAGTGCGTCATGCTATAAGTTGTTACTATGACTGGTTAATTACCTAAATTTGTATCACTATTTTCTGCTGTACATAGTGTGTCTGATGTAAATTCGTGGGGTTTTACACTAATCGCAATAAGTATGATATTCCTTTGGAATTGTGATCAGACAATGTGTGCATATAATGTCGGGCAGGCTGCAGAGAGACTTACTGTGAGAGGTACAGCGGCTGGCAGGCGACCGTTTGCAATGGATGCAACCAGTACGTGTTCTGCAAGTGGGGACGTCCTCTTCGCTACAGGAAATGCCCCTCGAACACACCCCACTACGACTGTCATCGCCATCGTTGTGTCCGCGAATGCAACGGTTGCTGCGGCGAGCGATAAGCAAATATCATAAGGTAACGTGATTCATTCCTTGTCTTGAGACAGCTTGCCATACTATTGGTATGATTGTTATTCAAAAATTACCGACAACTTACGATGTAATCGTTATTGTAGCGAGAGTACAACACATATATTAATATGTAGTCATTTATGTCGTTATAGATAAATCAGTTTTAAATTACTCTCTATTACTAATATTACCCTTTCAAAAAAACAATTGGTCTGCGTGACCTTTGGGTTTCTGTGAGTTTCACATACTTGGTTTTCAATATTCGGCAGCCACTTGTATTAAATTATATTCCATTTGTCTATTACGATGCAACAATGTGTTGCGTCTCTGTAAATTGAGCACGGAATATCACTCTGTTCATGTATATATGAAGACACAAGCATACATTACAGGACTTGCGATTTCGATTGTAGTGGCGTTCAGCGATCGACCTGTTACTCTACGAAGTGATCAGAAACACGCCGTTCAGAGCGTTTCTCAGAATTGACATCAACATATTCTCTTGTAACCGGACAGAGTTTGTGAAAACATCGCTACAATAAAGCTATTGGTGTGACATGTGTTCTTGTCTGTGTCCGTTTGATAGTGTACGAAAAGTATTTAACGCATTTTCGAGATACACTCTTCACATACCAAAACGGCATTCATAACACCACATGTTCAGGTTTTGTCGTGGCGTGGCGTGGCGTGGCGTGGCGTGGCGTGGCGTGGCGTGGCGTGGCGTGGCGTGGCGTGGCGTGGCGTGGCGTGGCGTGGCGTGGCGTGGCGTGGCGTGGCGTGGCGTGGCGTGGCGTGGCGTGGCGTGGCGTGGCGTGGCGTGGCGTGGCGTGGCGTGGCGTGGCGTGGCGTGGCGTGGCGTGGCGTGGCGTGGCGTGGCGTGGCGTGGCGTGGCGTGGCGTGGCGTGGCGTGGCGTGGCGTGGCGTGGCGTGGCGTGGCGTGGCGTGGCGTGGCGTGGCGTGGCGTGGCGTGGCGTGGCGTGGCGTGGCGTGGCGTGGCGTGGCGTGGCGTGGCGTGGCGTGGCGTGGCGTGGCGTGGCGTGGCGTGGCGTGGCGTGGCGTGGCGTGGCGTGGCGTGGCGTGGCGTGGCGTGGCGTGGCGTGGCGTGGCGTGGCGTGGCGTGGCGTGGCGTGGCGTGGCGTGGCGTGGCGTGGCGTGGCGTGGCGTGGCGTGGCGTGGCGTGGCGTGGCGTGGCGTGGCGTGGCGTGGCGTGGCGTGGCGTGGCGTGGCGTGGCGTGGCGTGGCGTGGCGTGGCGTGGCGTGGCGTGGCGTGGCGTGGCGTGGCGTGGCGTGGCGTGGCGTGGCGTGGCGTGGCGTGGCGTGGCGTGGCGTGGCGTGGCGTGGCGTGGCGTGGCGTGGCGTGGCGTGGCGTGGCGTGGCGTGGCGTGGCGTGGCGTGGCGTGGCGTGGCGTGGCGTGGCGTGGCGTGGCGTGGCGTGGCGTGGCGTGGCGTGGCGTGGCGTGGCGTGGCGTGGCGTGGCGTGGCGTGGCGTGGCGTGGCGTGGCGTGGCGTGGCGTGGCGTGGCGTGGCGTGGCGTGGCGTGGCGTGGCGTGGCGACGCGACGCGACGCGACGCGACGCGACGCGACGCGACGCGACGCGACGCGACGCGACGCGACGCGACGCGACGCGACGCGACGCGACGCGACTCGACGCGACGCGACTCGACGCGACGCGACGCGACGCGACGCGACGCGACGCGACGCGACGCTACGCGACGCGACGCGACGCGACGCGACGCGACGCGACGCGAGACGAGACGAGACGAGACGAGACGAGACGAGACGAGACGAGACGAGACGAGACGCCACGCCACGCCACGCCACGCCACGCCACGCCACGCCACGCCACGCCACGCCACGCCACGCCACGCCACGCCACGCCACGCCACGCCACGCCACGCCACGCCACGCCACGCCACGCCACGCCACGCCACGCCACGCCACGCCACGCCACGCCACGCCACGCCACGCCACGCCACGCCACGCCACGCCACGCCACGCCACGCCACGCCACGCCACGCCACGCCACGCCACGCCACGCCACGCCACGCCACGCCACGCCACGCCACGCCACGCCACGCCACGCCACGCCACGCCACGCCACGCCACGCCACGCCACGCCACGCCACGCCACGCCACGCCACGCCACGCCACGCCACGCCACGCCACGCCACGCCACGCCATCTGCATAGCGTCGTAACCAGTTAACATTTCACAGTGGTTTTATTTGCAAAATATCACATTTAATTGTTTTACAGTGCCTATCATCAATACATGACCGTGGTATAATTTCTTCTGAACATGCAAGTTTTTCTCTTCACTTAACATCACTGTTTGCACACAGTTCGACCTGTCGCCTACACATGTGAGAGCAATGTCCTGATGCTCTTGAGAGGTTTCATTTATTAGTTGTGTTTTTGGGTCAGACACGGTGTGACAGCAAGTAACAGCAGGTCGCGGCGAGGAATCCCTCTATTTTATGGTGTCTGTAGACACCCTTTTTCACTTTACCTGTCGCCTTTGCCGTTCATGCACTTATGACACCCGAATGACTGTATTCACCCGAGCGCAGCCTTATAATTGTCTGGTTCCGGCCTACACAATGGGAGATATAATGTTGTGCGCGGCCGGCCAGGGCTTGGTTCGTGAGTAGAAGAATATTCATGTATATTAGTTGTGCAATTGGAAGCCAGTGCAGCTTGAAGTAGTTTGCACTTACACATTCCCGTCTGCCCATTACATATCGCCGTCTAGATAACAACGACATCTATGTCGAAAAGAACATATCTGCAGCTGGGACATATACAAGTATAAATATAATTACCATACGTGCACATTCCGTGGTTGGTCTCTGTCAACTTGTATATATTCATATTGATTACGTCGTCATAATATGCATAGCCTATGTTTATCAAGCTAAGCACTCTGGTACTGCGTATCTGGCAAACATTTTGACATGTTTGTTTTCTTCACATTTAACTTGCAGATTCCAAATTATAACCACTTCTTAGTTTCTTCAGAGTCACGTTTTGAGACGTTTGCTTTGTGTTCTATGCAAGAGACCATTATACAATCTATCGTAATTAATAAATCCGACCATCAGGTTTACACCGATGGCTAACTTTTTAACATTTATTTGGTTATCCCAGATGTAACGTACCCGATAGTGAAACTTTGATATTTAAGTAGAACATTTCTCACGTGAATTAATACATCGCACAATATAATTTTAAACAGTTAATACTTAACATATACGCCGGTGTAACATTATATGTGATATGGTCACATTTACTCCGGTGAGTAGATATGTTGATATGTAACCTTTCCCTTGTTCACAGCGGTTCTCCGATGCGGAGACATGGAAGATATATATGTGCATATTTTTCATGTATCTTCAGTATAGAAGCATGCAGTTAGGCCACCCCCTACAGCCTAAGCAGATATTCTGTGGCTGGTCCATATCAGAAACCCCTTAGGTTCCCAAAAAGGAGCCACGGTTTTTGCGTATCACCCATGATCTAGGCTACCCCAAACATAATTCAATAAATTCACACATTTCTTCAGAATTTTCAGCTGTTTCATTAGAGATCAATGCTTGATGGTTATGCTAGAGCTGGGAAAAGGTTGTTTAATAGCTAAAGCAGAACTTAAGGACGCTTTCATGATTATGGCCATTTCTCCTCTGGATTATCGCCTGCTTGTCTTCAAGTTGAAAGGACAGTTTTATTTTGACATATATTTGCCAACGGGTTGTAGCACACCATATCAGACGTTTGAGTCTGTTCAATGCATAAAGCAAACATGTCACAAATCAGCCACATTATTGATGGCTTTATCGTTTTTGTAAGACCGTTTCAGGTTGTCAAGTATACTTAGAGACAGGTTTTGTAAAGTATGCCGTATGCTGATTCTTCCCGTCAAGCACTTTAAATCGGTTCTGCCTACTTCCAAAGTGGTCCTTCGCGGAACTGAAGTAGATTAAGCAGCTCAAACAATTGAGCCTGTGGACAAATTGTTGACACTGCGAGCCAAACTCATTGCAATGTCTAAACGCAAGAATGTTGCATTGCCTGATGCTCAGTCTCTTCTGGGCTCGTTAATGTTCGGTCCACGGGTTATATCGCCTGGGAAATGTGTTTGTCGTTGCTTATATAACATAACTATAGGCAAGTTCTATCACAACCAATTGCTTCTGCTTAACTGCGAAGCACGGAAAGATACCAAGGCTGGAATTTCTAGACACATTTAATGGTACAATGTCTTTCTTGCCAGTACACTGGATTTCGTCTGATGTCCTTCACCTTACAACAGATGCAAGTGGTTATGGGTAATTTTGGGAAATGAATGGATACAAGATAGCTTCTCAGAAAGTTGGATGGCTGTGCAAAGCTCTGCTAAAGGACAACAAAAGTTAACTATTTAGTGCCATACACCTAATAGAGTTAATATAAAGTAACAATTTCCACATATATTCAATTTTTTTAACGCCAGCGGTTTACCAGAAAAATATTTGTTAACACCCAGCCATCCAAATACTATGCGCTACCCCATCTTAGACGAAGAATTGCGTCACGACGGTGAGACCCTCTCCACGCAGATGCCCTGCATGGGGTTTGGCTGTTGTCATGAATGGCTGCAACTCGGCAACGCGCGTAACATGCTGACGACGGTAAATATAAAGTTGTTTATTATTATATAAATAATGATAACATATCTTAGTTGTAACGACAATTCACATATTACGATATTTTAATATCGTTGTTGGCATCCATATACAAAGAACGATGGTGTTGTCAATGTCTTTACCTATAAATGTAGTTATGAACTTGGTGTCACACTTTAGTTTATATGCTTATAGCTCATCATGTTATACTTTTAATATGACTGGTTAATTACCTAAATTGGTATCACTATTTTCTGATATACATAATTCATCTTATGTAAATTCGTGGGGTATTACATTAGTCGCAATCAGTATTATATTCCAATGCAATTGTGATCAGACTATGTATGCATATTATGTCGGGTAGGCTGCAGAGAGACCTACTGTGAGAGGTACAGCGGCTGGCAGGCGACCGTTTGCGAAGGATGCGGAAGCTATGTTTTCTGCAGATATGACCGTCCCATTCGCTACAGGAGATGCCCCTGGAACAGACAATACTACAACTATTATCGCCATCTTTGTGTCAGGAAATGCAACGGTTGCTGCGGAGAGCGATAAGCCTATAGCATAAGGTAACGTGATACATTCCTTGTCTTGAGACAGTTTACCATACTATTGGTCTGATTGTTATTGAAATTACCGACAACTTATGAGGTATTCGTTATTGTAACGAGTGTATAAAAAATATATTAATGTGTAGTCATTGGTGTTGTTATAGATAAATACTTTTTTAATTACTCTGTATTACTAATAATTATTATCCTTTAAAAAAACAATTAGTCTGAGTGGTTTTTTTTTATTTTCTGTGCAGTTTCATCTAATTGGCTTCCAATCTTAAGCGGTCGCTTATATTAAATTATATTCAAGTTGTCAGTGACGATTCGATTGTTTGTTGCGTCTCTGTAAATTCAGCGCCGTATATCACTATGTTCACGTATATATGAAATACAATCATACTGTAAGAATTGGCCGGTCTACTAATTTCCCTTCTTCGCATCTGCCTCTATCTTTTTATATATATTATAGTCGTAGACGCGGCGTTCTCATCTTGGGCAATATTCCCCCTCCGTACTGACCTCCTAGACAGTTAGCCATGACCTATTCAGTTCAGCCACAGTGTCACTGTCAAATAGAAATCAGATACTCACGGAGAGAGATTCTAATTACTCAATCATTTGCAGAAGACTTTTCCAAGTGTTCGTTTCAAGAACTTTAATACAGACAGCATACTACAGAAGTTAATACAATTGTCTAACTGGCCTGGCTCCGTGGGCGCCAGACGTGAAGTTACATGGTGCGTGCGTGCTCTCCTCCGCCCCTCTCCCTCGTCTAACTGCCTGGGTTTAAATACTCTCTGCCAAGTGGCCGTCACTAACTAGACATTCATTTCCTTATATAGTTAGGCTCTCTGGCCAACGCTGGCTAAGCTTCGGACAACGCTCTAGTCGAGTTTCAGAGATAATAATAAGCTGGAATCTCCTATGCCTGGTCTATCCTTAGAGAACTCAGACAACTGGATATAACTGGTTTAACCAAGCTAAGCTTCTAGCTTGCCTATAGCATTAATATGACTTCATGTATAATAATTATAGTATTTCATGAAAAGTAATTACAAGGAATTTATGCAACCATAATTCCTTACAATACGTTACAGGACTTGTGCTTTCGGTTGTAGTGGCGTTCACCGATCGACCTGCTACTTTACGAAGTGATCAAGAACACGCCGTTCAGAGCGGGTAGACGTTTCTCAGAATTGACGTCAACATTATCTCTTGTAACCGGGCATATTTTGTGAAAACATCGCCACAACTGTATTGTGTCCAGGGGATGCAATATAATGTTGAGCCCAGCCCCCTGAATGAAGCTAGGCACACGAAACGAATGGAGGCCACCTAAGGTCACCGTTTCCCGTCGCCCAGCCCAGGGCAGGAGAGGGCACTGTGACAGCCACATGGCCGGTGACCTCGAACCGGCAGTTCCGCTGTATTCGTTGACTTGGCAACAGGGTTTGTCGGTACCTCTGTTGGTTTTAACGAAATTTTCATGTCTTCATTGACTATACAGCGCGGTGTTGTAACTCTGCGGGAATCCACTCTGCGATCATCACATACATTTCCTGGTTGATCTGAGATACGTGCTGTTAATTGGACGTTTGCTCTGCGGAACTCTCTCCACGTTACGTACATTTATTTCTTTTTTGCGACACAATCCAGCTGTAGTAGTATGCTAAGCTCGTTGTATAATGATTTTCGCGTGAGTTGACACCCCGGTGGTTGTTTGCTGCCATTGTTTCTTCTTCATGCGAGTCACTTTAGCTACGGTTGCATCGGTAAAAGAGGTGTTGATTGCTTGTTGCCTCAGTGCCGGCGAGATGTAATCTAGGTGACGCTAACATATCCTCACGTCCCTTTGAAAGTTTACGTTGTGTTTACACAACTATTTTTGTCTTGTCCTGGGCACGATCGCAGCTTTTGAATGTCAGGCTGTGTACGGTTAGGTCCTATCGGCCGAGGACGGCTGGGGTGTCCGACGCTGTCCAGGCGCCGGCTGGTTAGCGCTATTTGACGACGGGTTAATTACCATTTGAACTTCGCCGCGGGGGCCCTGCCTTAGAGATACGGTATAATTACTCCTGGCGGGTGGTAAAGTCTACAGCCGCAGGGGGCGCCCGGGATGTATATGCGGTTGTTCCACGCTGTGCTGCTGGCTCTGCTGAGTAGAGACTCGGGGGTCTCGGGGTCTACATGTGTGTATGCATATGTATATATATATATATATATATATATATATATATATATATATATATATATATATATATATATATATATATATATATATATATATATTGATATGTGTCGCTGTGTGTGTATGCGTGTGTATATGCATATATATATATATATGTTTATGTAAATGTATATATATATATATACCTGTGTATACGTTAGTACGCCCATGTTAACTCCTGGACACGTCCGTGTACACACACACCTTTTTTTTCCCTTGCTTCCTCTACATGCCCCCTTGGGCGTCATCAAGCGGAGGTCAGTTACACTGCTTCGGTCCCTGCCTACGGCTGAACAAGGGCCGTTTCTCTGCCTCGCGCATTCTCCCACTTCGTTTAGTGGGCGCTATTTTGGACCCTCTCTCTTGCGCTTTTCAGTGTCCTGTTCACTCCGTTTTTATTTACACACCGGGATTAGCAGGATGTCTCGTTTGCACTTTTCATTTGTATGCATTTGGTTTTTATTTTTACGCGCGACGTACGCCGATGTACTTTCAGTGCGTGTCTTACCTCCCTGACGCTCTCCATGGCGCCACGTATATGGCCGTAATATGCTAGGATAAAAGACGTGTCGTCTGGCGGACACGAACGGTACACCATATAGACATGACATTATAGACACACCCATGTAAGTACGACCGGGTGCGCACACGAACGGTACACCATACAAACATGACATTCATATAGATGAAATTACCGGATCAACGTGGAGTGAATAAGCAAGCCCATATTTCAATATGGCTGTACAATAAAATATGATTGTACGATTAAACACTGATGATCCAGTGATGTAGTGTATTCAGTTCTGCGATCCACGAAGTATAGAACAAAAGTATCATTTCCGAAGAAAGTAAAATTAACCTTATGGATATTCATTTCTCTAGGCTCTTTCGAGAAGTAACACTGAATGCATTTTATATTGGGTTTTCAGTGCATCTTGGTGTATCAACTATATCTGCTTCTTTAGAAGGAAAAGCAGTTCAGTACCCGGATGGAGATGTTGAGTCGGCGCCAAAAGCATGACAGTAATGTCATGTTTGTTCTTGTTATCGTCGTCGTTGTCTTGATCATCTGCCAACTAATCTTGTTTATTAGCAATGCGCTTGGGAGTGTGATTCATTCATTGATATTTTGCATATCCACATCCTCATGATGTCCCGCTTGTGATCTCATCTCTTCAGTTATGGTATATATGTATCGCTTCCACTTCATTCACTTAGCCTTGTCACCATCATGACAGCTATAACATTTCTTTTTTTGTACGGTGTACCTTTGGTGTTCTCACCATTCACGAACTGTTTCCTGCTTACGGTGTTTCCTTACAGCATATCGTTCTCAGTTATACTTTCGTTCATTTGATGACACTTCTTGTCAGGTATACAGTGCTCACACTTTCCGTTATATCACATTTGTGTTTGTCATATGTGACTTTATGTACATCTATCGTATCATCTTACATCTCCTCGTCTACCAGCAATTAACATTTCGGCATTTGTCTATTACATGTTTCTGTACCAGCTGTCTTGTGATCAGCTAAAGTTGCCCACCCTTCTTGGCCTGCACTATTTTCCTGTCTTGACCGTTTCGATGTGCTGTCTGGCCTTTTGTTGCCCTGTTGCAGTATGAAGCGAGGTCGGGCATCTGCGTTGCAACGATCTTCGGTTCGTCACCCGTCCCAGCGTCGCCCTGCCCTCTTGAATCGGCCAGCATGACTGACATGGTGGCCCTTGTGTCTCGGGAGGTCCTGAAGCAACTTCGCGATGAGTGTGCGCCCGCACTTCTACCACATGAACACGGCCTGCACGGATACGTCCCTGTTGCTTCCCCGGTGACACTGCCCCGCTATGGTGCATTGGCAAGTGACCTACTGGACAGTGCAGTTACCGGTGCACTTAACTCCGTTCTCGGGCGACACAGGTAGCGGCAACATGACAGTTGACACAATGAATCCAGCTGCGCCCCACACGACTGCCACCAACATTTCCGCTTTGGCGCCAATGATGACCACTCTTATGAACGCTGCCTTATCATGTGGTACGAAACGGACATATCACCGAGCGATTTCATCTTACACTCATTTTTGGAAGTGCAATTTTCCCGTGGTTCCAGAATTCCCTGGGTCTGCTTGTGTCTTAGGGGCATTTAGTGCACATCTACACTCAACGTTATGCCCCAGCTACTGCAATGACCTACATGTCTGCTATATCATACGTTCACAAGTTGGCCGGCCAAGTTGATCCCACCCAGCTTTTTGTCATCAAAAAATTACTACTCGGAGCACAGAAGGTAAGTGTCTGTTTTATCACTTTGGCCAACCCTCTTTACAATCTAAGATGTGGACGATACAGTATGACTGGCGTCCATGCCATCCTTCCTTCATTATGATATCTACTTATTACCTTGTAGCAGGACTTGTTTCTCTTGTTTAACATTTCCGGCACACGATTACTCTCACCTCTGCCCTCTCACTTGTCTTGGTCGTTTGCCACCGGTCTAGTATGGGTTGCAGCTTCTCTACCTCATTACATAATTTGTCTGTTTCTCTATATCCCATTTGTGATCTCATACGTGGACGATACAGCATGACTGGTGTCCACACCATTCTACCGCTATTAATAGTCATTACTTTTGTCTTAACATTTGATCCGTAACGTGGACGATACAGTATGACTGGCGTCCACGACATTCTACCTCTATTATATTGATATAGTCAATACTGTTGTCTTACCATTCGATCTAGAACGTGGACGTTTCAGCATGACTGGCGTCCATGTCGTTCTAACCTCATTAGTAGGATTCCTCTTAACATTTCGGGTACGATTAATGCTAAGGCTGACGGACCAATTTCACCCTAGCACTTTGGTATTCTCAGTTGGTTTAGCCTTTCGCTATATGCCTTGTATTTATCGTTGCAGCATGGCTTACTGTCTTATCTTACTGTCGACATTACCAATGGTACAGCATAACAGCCATTCACTTTTGCACAGGTACAAATAACAGTCTATCTGCTAATAGTATGGCATATTCGTTATAAATGTTCGGCTATGTTCCTTAGCAGAAGCCCTGGGTTGGGGGTGGGGCCTCTGACTAGAGGCCTGGTGGGGTATAACATTGCCCCCACCTTTGGTACTTTTATATTGTCAGTTAATAATTGTTAAGCTAAGTCATGAGCATCATTGTATAGGCAGTTAGCATCTATGCATATGTATTGTATTTTCCTGTTGAAAATCTTGATGCTAACCTATTACTTTATCATGGTTTTATATGGTGTTAGTACAATTATTAAATGACCTTTATCGACAATTACTCTTTGGGTGTTCTGTAGCAAACTAGCTCAGGGTTCTGCCAGTATGTATTATATTATTCACATTGAACACCAGCAGGGGATAAAAACATATTGCGTTTTTGCACTACCTTTGGGCTTTGAGGTCCAAAGAGCAGATGTGATTTCTTCATACCTGTATTCTGTATAATAAACTAATGTATGGAAAACCATTCGAAGGAACTTCGTTTCATACCATGATGCACTAATGCAAAACTCCAACATCAGCACATTATGAATCCTATCACACACATATACATGATTATATGAGGAGACATTTGTCTAGAATTGACATCTGGAAATTTAGAGTTTCAAAATGAGATACTACATGTCATATGGTCAAGCATTATAAGTTTGATTTTCGCGCCGGAGGTAAAACGCATTGACCTTGACTTTTATCGTTGACATTGACCTTCGATATAATTCAAATACTCACAATCAGACTGAACAACATTGAAAAACATTAAAACAACATGAAGTCATAATTATTATCAATAAAGTAAAGATAGTAGCGCATTAGAATACCCAACATTTGGTAACTAACAGTTCAGTACCTAAGAAGACGCATTAGGGCGTAATTATATGAAGAAACAAAGTCACTGATCCGACACCCAAAGATTCAGAGCTTCAACATGACATATTACAAAACAATGTCAAGCACAGTTTGATTTCCGCGCCCGTACAGTCAATGCGCGGGATAACACGCTTGGACATTGACTTGCAACGTTGAACTTGACCTTAAATATAATTTAAACATGCACACTCAACACTGATTAAACCAACATCTAGATCATCAATAAGTTAAAGATATTAGCGCATTAAAAACGCCAGCATTCGATAATTAACACTGCAGTGATTTAGATGGGGCTAAGTTGTTCACCCACAGCGGGCATACGTTTCGAAATACAAAAGGGCTTCTTGGTGACAAATCGAACCTTATGTTAGAGGTAAGTTTCCAATATGGAAGAACGGCCATTCTGTTAAAGAGATTTGTAAATACTCATGTATTGCACTAACTTGTCAGGCGGAGGACGATTTTTTCATTCTTTGAGGGCTCAATGGTTTAAACTATGGATTTTAATTGGGGCAACCCCTATCATTAATATATCACCGCCTTTCCCATTGGCTCAGGATGCCGTCTGACAAATGGTTGGTTTCCACATATGTGTTTGATCCCACAGTTACAAAATACTTTAATTTACCTCATTTCAGTTTCGGGAGTGGTTATTACCATCACCCAACGTATCCGTTAGCAGAAAACATCATGAGAGCTGGACCTGGCTCCCGGCGTAACTGCAACGTATCCTGAATCATTAAATCAACTTTGACCAGAAATCAACATGACCACCTAGCGCTCGGGTGGTATCGGCTTAACATCTAACATGTTATTTTGGCCGTACATAGAGCAACGCAAAATTACCTTTGAATACGCAAATACACGTTGTACGCCGTACCGTATGTCTACCCTAATGTGTGCATCTTCTTGCAAGTGTACAATAACGTGGCCATAAACATTGTGTCTACGTGCGCGTGTGTAACTGTGCTTGTACGCCTATGTATACGACAAGAATGTTGCTAAAACTAATGCCGTGCATAGAGCAAATCAAAGTATCCTTGAACATTGTACAGTGTACCGTATATCTAATATAACGTACATACGCTTCCTTGCAAACCTACCACAAGAAACCCTTAAACACTATGTGCGTGCGTGCTTTAGCGTGTCCGTGTACCCCAACGTGTACGTATATTACCATAATGTTCACAAAACTAATTTCCAATGGATGCAGCTAAACGCCCGTGGCTTAGATGACATTGTCATTGTTTTCTCTGGTCGTAACGCGTTTGAGGTGCCTCACATGGGGAAGTCTTCCCGTCGACTTGTGCCACCGTCCGCCGATTTTAATCCCCCGGGACCCGCAAACTGTCCGAGTCAGCACGTGTCGGAAACGTTTGTTGACGAGGGCGTAGATGACGACATTGACGGCCGAGTTTAGTAGGACGAGAGCATTAATGACGGGAGTTACATAGAACTGATATCCACCACACCCACTCGATTGGTACGACGTCGATTCCAAAATCACAATGTCAATCAACGCTGGTAGTTGACAGGTGATGAAGACGACAACGACGATGATGAGAAGGAATGTGGCGTTGTTGTCGTGCTGTTGGCGCCGACTCAACATCTCCATTTGGTTCCTGCGGCTCGTCTTCAACGCTTTCATCAGACGAATGTTCAACACCGTCAGGATGACTAATGGTGTGGCCGAGATGATGGTATTAAAAAACACAATTTTATAATAAACGACATATACGTCCATCTTAGCAAACTCCATATTGTACACGAATGTTCTGTATGTTGTGCCGTTGTCAATGGTCATACACTCGATGCGGCTCTCGACAAACCACGGAATATTGACCAGGAGAGTGAACATAAGCACGATGGCCAACTGTTTCTTCACCTTTGAAATGGTGCACCAACGCAACGCCTTCAACGGGAAACACACGGCGATGTATCGGTTGACGGCGAACAGCACGACAACCCATATAGAGGCTGTCTAAGCTACACGCACACAAGGCCATATGTATGCTAGTTCGTAACTGTGTAACTCCATAAACAGGATTTGCAGGACTGCATAGTTAAGATATGACCGTACCGGGATAACTGGAATAGCAACCAGCATAAAGGCTGTGTCAGCGAGCGCCAAACTCTGGAAGAGAGACGACGCTGATGTCTTGATGCTGTCCTTCCAGAAGACGATGACAGCGAGGCTGTTGCCGACGATTCCAACACCGATGATTATTCCCGCGACGATTGTATCGACGATGAAACGGTACAACGCACAGCTGCATTACTCCGCCAAATTGACAACTACGTCCGACGTATTCCACGAAATGTTTGGTCGTCCTGCCATGGTCACAGCGATCACGTCGAACTGTGCTGAGACACCAAGCAGCGACCGACTACAGCGAAGAGTCAAAGCCCGTCGACATGAACTGACGCGGCGCGTAACAACGGACCTGGCCGGGCAATAGGACTACAGACAGACTGCAGTAGAACTCAGGCCAGCTCGATATAGGTCAAAGGCAACAGCTCGTCCTATTGCTTAAGTGATGGGTATTTATTAACAAATAACGCTGTTTTTGTCGTAAAATTGTACTTGTCTGCAGTTTTATGTAAACGTAAAGGTCATTTAAACTATTATTCACTTATGATTAATAAGTGCGACAGTATTTCACAGAGAAATGGTTGTTTAGACGCGTGTTGCTACGTAGTAATATCGTTTACCACAAAGCGAGCAGGAAACAGCCTGGATCGCCCGGCTGTGACTCTCGTCCAAGGCCCAGTTTCATAAAGCCGTGTAACTTTATGAGCAATTATGCGGTCTACTGGTCGCAGCTATCAGAAATAAACATCACCCAACATTCGGTGGAAGCAGGCACAGCCTATTCTATATGTACACAGGCAAAGCATACTCTATATGAATACAGCCACATCCTACTCTACTCGTACACAGGCACAACGTACTCTGTATGTACACAGGTACAGCCTACTCTATGTATACACAGGCACTGCCTACCCTGCACACATTGTATGAACAGTACGCAATCCTATTGCAACAATTTAGCTTCTCACCAGTGCGAGGACAGTTGTCGTATGTAAGTTTATCTTGTGATGCAACAACTGTCTTCAAACAAATTCTGGAGCGGAATATTGTATTTACAACTATTGTTAACGTTTTGTCGTTTAAGTACCTGCTTTAAGTTAATTATTACAACGCCAACCAGGTAATTATCAATATTGCCACGATCAAATATCTATCACAGTAATTACGTATGTTATATTTAACAGTTCGGCATAAGACGCATTCTTATTAAAGTATAAATCACCAAGTAATTGTTATTATATATTTTGGATGAATAATCAGTGGGAGACTCTTTGTGAGAAAGCGTACGAAACATATGTTGACACTCGGGGGCACATAACCAGTATACATCAGGATTGCTTTTTATGAAAATGATGATGTTTTTTTTTATCACTACTAGACGACAGACGTAGGACACATGACGCATTATTGTTCCAGCAGACAAGAAACCGAAAACAGCCCTATGCAAAAATTTTAACTACAGAAGAGCGACGAGTAATGTAAAATGCCTGGTGGGACAAGATAGCTGATGAACTACAACATCTAGCTGACGGAAATTCTTCAAAAGGATTCTTCGCTGCAATCAAACAGATCTATCGTCCACAGAAAACTGTTGTTGCGCCAATTAGATATGCGGAAGGTTCACAAATGCTCACAGTTTAACCAGCAATTGTGTCTAAGTGGATGGAATACATGTCAGCGACCTACTGAATTGTCTAGCAACTGCTAGAGAAGATCCTCACAGAAAGCCAATGTGGATTTCGTCGCTCACGCTCTACAATCGACATGATATTCACCTAGCGATAACCACATGAAGAAGCAGTTGAACAACAGCAAAGCTTCTATGTGGTCTTCGTTGACTTGTCAGAAGCTTTTGACACAGTGGACTGGTCAACCTTTTGGATGTCACCAAGGAGATATGGATGTCCCGAGACTGTTGTCAAGTTAATTCAAGAATTCCACGATGGTATAGCTATCGGTGGACCAATTACTGATCCTTTTGAAATTAGCCATGGAAAAAGCAAGGATTTGTCTTGGCACCTACCTTGCTCACTCTCTTTCTGGCAGCACCTTACAGTGTCCGAACACCTTAGTGCAGGAGTTTTCATCCGTATTAGATCTGATGGAATATTATTCCAATTGGCTAGACTAAAGGCAAGCACACCAACTCGAGAACTCTGCATTCGGGAACTACTATTTGCAGATGAAGGTGCTATCGTTGCACATACACTAGCATACACCACAGATATATGCAAACAGTTTGAACAAGAACAAATCCTGTTTTGACTTACAATCAATCCGCAGAAAACTGACACGTTCTACCAATCTCCACCCGGACAAACCTCAATCGATCCACATGTTGCACGCCACTAGAATCAGTTAAGAACTTCATATACCTAGGCAGCATAGTGGCATCTGCCAACACCATTGATGCGGACATTAACAACGGTATTGATGCTGCCTCTGAAGCATTTGGAGGACTCTGGAAGCGTGTATGCTCACAACATGTTATTACAGTCCCCAAAAAGTGCAAAGTGTACAAGGCAATTGTGCTTCCAACACAACTGTACTTGGCGGAGACATACACTCCCTACCGTCGCCACTTTAAATAATTTTGCCAAGTTCGTCTCAGAAATCTACGACAAATCCTGCCGATCTCATAGAAAGAACACATTCCAAATATTGAAGAGTTGAGACGGGCAAATATGTCCAACATAGAAGCCACTCTCACGACTTCCCAACTCCGTTGGACTAGACATCATCTGTATGAATACCAGCAGACTCCCAAAAGCTATGTTCTATGGGGAATTTGCCAAAGGGAAACGTCTTCATGGTGGACAACGGGCTGCGATACAAAGACACACAGAGGCTACACACATCGCCATAGACACCTGGGAGATTCTGGCATAAGATCTACAAGAGTGGAGGCAGGCCAATCACAAAGGAAAAAGCCATATTGAAGACAATATATATCGCAACAATACCAACATGATCACAATTTCCGCCCTGACGTCCTTTATGCTTCTGCCCCTATCAACTTCTATGCCAGCTGCGGGAGAGGCTTTGCAGCTCAGAGCACCCACGACAATACTACATGGAGTTCATCCAGCTGGCCATCCTCTTGTCGGGTAATGCACTGACTCCAGACACCAATTCAGCCCATCTCAGTGAAGACCTAATATAACTGGCGCTCATTATTGATCGTGTCTCTGCAGACGAGAAGACCGCAAGTGGAGCCGCCTTTTGGAGACCTGCAAAGAAGAACGATCTGCGGCGGATGGAGTCGAAAAACATAGCCTGCTTCAGTGAACTGCAACTGGCCAATTTCGCAACGGAACTTTTACTGAAAACTTCACTCAAAAATGTGTGCCAGATATGCACTACCAGAGTGATTAGCTTGACAACCATAGGCTTCGAATATTATGACGGTGTGATCAATATGAATATATACAAGTTGACAGAGACCAAGCCAGGAATGTGCATGATAATTATGTTTGTATATGTCCCAGCTGCAGATATGTTCTTTTCGACATAGCTATCGTTGTTATCTCGACGGCGGAATGTAATGGCTACACAAGAATGTGTAAGCGAAAACTACTTAAAGCTGCACTGGCTGCCAACAACACAACTAAAATAAATGAATATTCTTCTTCTCACGCACCAAGCCCTGGCCGGCCGCGCTCAACGATATATCTCCCATTGTGTAGGCTAGCACCAGGCAACTCTACCGCTGCGCTCGGGTAAACACAGTCATTCGGGTGTCATAAGTGCATGGACGGCAAAGGCGACAGCTAAAATGAAAAAGGTGTCTACAGACACCATAAATACATGGATTCCACGCCGCGACCTAATTTGGTCAATTCGACGACGAATTGTTTATGCGAATGCTAAATTAGTCTCATGAAACTAGGTGTAAGTTACACCGACTAGTTGGTGTTAGCTGCGACCAGTAGACCGCAAGGTTGCTTGTAAAGTTACGCGGCTTTATTAACCGGCCACGAGTGTCTTAACAACTGTGCAACTTGCTGTCACACCGTGTAGGAAATCTGACCCAAAAAAACCCAACTAAGTACATGAAGCCTCTCAACGGTGACAGTCTCAAGACAAATGCACCAGGACGTTGCTCTTACATGTGTGCGTGATAGTTTCAACTGTGTGCACACAGTGATGTAAAGTGAAGAGAGAACGTTGCCTGATCAGACGAAATCATATCACGCTCATGTATTCGTGCCGTGCCGTGCCGTGCCGTGCCGTGCCGTGCCGTGCCGTGCCGTGCCGTGCCGTGCCGTGCCGTGCCGTGCCGTGCCGTGCCGTGCCGTGCCGTGCCGTGCCGTGCCGTGCCGTGCCGTGCCGTGCCGTGCCGTGCCGTGCCGTGCCGTGCCGTGCCGTGCCGGGCCGGGCCGGACCGGGCCGGGCCGGGCCGGGCCGGGCCGGGCCGGGGCGGGGCGGGCCGTGCCGTGCCGAGCCGGGCCGAGCCGAGCCGATCCGAGCCGATCCGATCCGATCCGAGCCGAGCCGAGCCGAGCCGAGCCGAGCCGAGCCGAGCCGAGCCGAGCCGAGCCGAGCCGAGCCGAGCCGAGCCGAGCCGAGCCGAGCCGAGCCGAGCCGAGCCGAGCCGAGCCGAGCCGAGCCGAGCCGAGCCGAGCCGAGCCGAGCCGAGCCGAGCCGAGCCGAGCCGAGCCGAGCCGAGCCGAGCCGAGCCGAGCCGAGCCGAGCCGAGCCGAGCCGAGCCGAGCCGAGCCGAGCCGAGCCGAGCCGAGCCGAGCCGAGCCGAGCCGAGCCGAGCCGAGCCGAGCCGAGCCGAGCCGAGCCGAGCCGAGCCGAGCCGAGCCGAGCCGAGCCGAGCCGAGCCGAGCCGAGCCGAGCCGAGCCGAGCCGAGCCGAGCCGAGCCGAGCCGAGCCAGGTCGTGCTGTGCCGCGTCGTACTGCGCCTCATCATTTCAGCTAAGATGGTCAGCAACAGTTGCAAACAACTCAACTTTCTTATGATGAGGAACACATTGATGTGTTTTCTATTCTGTCTGTTAAATGACAATAAAGAAACTAGAAACTATACTCCTGCGCTTGTCACACAGACGACGTTTTGGCCAATGCGTTTGATTGTTTGTATGCCGATAAATAATTTGTTCCCGTTTTTAAACCTTTTAGCAGTATAAATGGTATTGCAGAGTGTTCATGACGCAATGGTTATGTTGATATGTTTAATATGATTAGAACATCAACCAAATATACCAGTGCGTTACTTGTTAAATAGTATATGTATCTAGAAACAGTCACATTATGAGCATTATCATTAGTTAATATTACCGTGTCTAATATATTTGAAACCTTAACATGTGATGTTATAAATGCAGGTGTTGCATTTCAAGCGTGTATCTCGGAAACAAATGTGTCGAATACTCTTCACTCAATATCATTCGGACAGAGATAAGAACACACCGATAAATGTCAGATCAATAGCTTTATTGTAGCGATATTTGCACAAAATCAGCCCGGTTACAAGATAAAATATTGATGCCAATTCTGAGAAACGTCAATCCGTTCTGAACGGCCTGCTCCTGATCACTTCGTATAGTAACCGGTCGATCGGTGAACGCCACTGCACTCGAAAGGGCAAGTCCTGTAATGTATGATAACTTGTTCTTACATACATGAACAAAGAGATATACGGTGCTGAATTTACAGAGACACAACAAACAACTGCGTCGCAATAGACAACTGGAATATAATTTAATATAAGCGACTGCCGAATATTGGAAGCCAATTATATGAAACTGCACAGAAAACGCAAAGGTCACTCAGACTAATTATTGTTGTGAATGGATAATATTAGAAATAGAGAGTAATTTAAAATGTATTTATCTATAACGACATAAATGACTACATATTAGTACGTTTATTGTGCACTACAATATCGAATAGGCCTACATCATAAGTTTTGGGTAATTGTAATAACAATCTTACCAATAGTATGGTAAGCTGTCTGGAGACAAGGAATGTCTCACGTTATCTTATGCTATATGCTTATCACTTTCCACAGCAGTCATTACACCTGCTGACACAACGATGGCGATGACAGTCGTAGTGGGGTCTGTTCCACGGGCATCTCTTATAGCGAATGGGACGTCCATATCTGCAGTAGACGTAACTTCCGCATCCGTTGCAAACGGTCGCCTGCCAGCCGTTGTACCTCTCACAGTAAGTCTCTCTGCAACCTGCCCGACATAATATGCATTCATTGTCTCATCACAATTGCATAGGAATATAATACTGTTTGAGACTATTGTAAAGCCCTACGAATTTACATAAGACGAACTATGTACATCAGGAAATAGTGATACCAAGTTAGGTAATTAACCAGTTATATTACAAATATAACATGACTCAAGAGTGACACCTTATTCATAACTACATTTATAGTTAAAGACATTGACAATACCATCGTTATTTTTATGTGGATGCCAACAACGATATTAAAATGTCGAAATATGATAATAATAATGAATTGTCGTTACAACTATATTATTTTGTATATACGAACCGCAACGGCCAAGTCCCGGATATAATGACTGGTTCTACCCACACGCGCGGTAAGACGCTGTTCCAAGGTTACACTGGTAGTAATATCGACCGTAGAAGTACCTCGAGTAGTAAGAATAGACACTTACGGTGTAGATGCAGCGATCCCGACATTGTCCTAAAACGCAAATAACACCGCGCCTTCCAATTTTACTGATGTAAATGTTCTGGCGGTTGTTCTGCACAAAAATAATACGAAATGGTATCGTCCATTCCTTTATTGAGTTTTGCAAATGCTTGTGATACACATATGCGTTAAAATGCCGATGTAGACACTCTCAGTTTAATTTATACTCGTGCCCTTTCTGTTTACGTTAAAAAATTCATTGTAACGGAAATTGCTATGACGAATGTGTTTTATATAACAATGTATTGATCATTATTTCATAGTCTAGACCAATACAATTGCTTAGGATACAATACTCGACCCGATGATACTATTGCTAGTAATTACTATAGTATAACACACCGAACTGGCAAATATATATAAACAAAATTAACTAGAAGCACAAAAGGACTGCATAAGAAGTTGATGAGATACGATACCTTAACATACTTCTTCAGCGCACTCACCGCATCTTCCTGACCTAGTAACGCACTGGTTCACAGGACAACGACCGTACACAACTATCTTGTTGACACACCTATAGTAATAGGGGATAGGCTTCGCCAAAGACGGGTAGTAGAAGTTGGGCAGACGATCTATGCAGGAATCATAGTCATATCCGTTCCAGATGCCATCGTACCGGTACCGCGCTGGAAGGAGAGACATGGATTCCTTCATATAGGAATGTTCCAATAACGTTTGTACACCAAAGAATACGCGCACACATCCAGATTCACGGAGCACAAAGACTTGCACATAACATAAAAAGCAACCATATGTTATATGTAATTATGGAAGATTGAACATCATACAGACAACTATTAACACAAACCGCTTAAGCCATACGAACACACACACACGCACATACATACATACATACATACATACATACACACATACACACATACATACATACATACATACATACACGCACATCAGTGTACACACGTATATACATATACACACATTCAGACACACACATATACATAAATACACATACACACATACATGTGCACATATACACCCACTCCACACACACACACACACACACACACACACACACACACACACACACACACACACACACACACACACACACACACACACACACACACACACACACACACACACACATACATACATACATACATACACACACACAAACACACACACACACACACACACACACACACACACACACACGAACGCACATATTACCTATTAACATACATTCATACCTACATACATATATACATACAAACATACATATATCTACGCTCACGCACATATAGTCATGCATACTTCTCAACGTCCGCAAATACACAAAGATAGACACGTTCAGAATACACAAGAAAACTAGAACACAAGAATTAAGTCTTGGCACCATCGTACACACGTTACTCTTACCTTCGGCTGCATACACAGCAACTAGCGCCAGCAACGCGATTAAACACTTCGACATAGCGCCTGCGTTATTCTGAAATTGAATATATATGTATATTGCGACTAATTAAGTTGCTCTTTTACAATATCACATACAATTTAGTGTTGATTCTAGAAAGCATCACAATTAGATAATAGTAGTCAAAGAAACGCCTCACCTTCCGTGCAGACAACGAATGACCCGCACTTCTGCAACTGTTTCAAGCGCTCCGCAGATGACTGGACATGTATATGTATTTATAACACAGTCGCTGTACCAATGATGTCTTGTTACACGTCATTGTGCCGCTTTCAAGACAACAAGGTGTCGGTGAATATACGTCACGACTTAAACGTGCCAAGTGTTTTACCACAATTACGTTATATTATTGTTGATTTGCTGGCTATTCTTCGCCTCGTCCTTTGTTCCATAATGTCAGACTACCCAACAGGTGCAGCAAAGTGTGAATATATATTATGTATATGTATATATAGCACAGCCCGCTACTGTGAACCATTGACATCCTTGCCTGGTGATTTACTGTCACTCGCTGCGCTGAGTGTCAGGACGATATTTAATCCACGTAGTCCCAGCATGTAGAGGAGTCATAATGCAATCCCGGTGAGTAGAATGCCAAGGCACTGACGACATGCTCCCCGTCGAACTGAGCAAGATACACGCACCGAGCGAATCATCCGTGACACCTCGTATGGATTGTTAAGTCTCACAATTACTCCAACGGGCGTTTGCTTAATGATGCCACGTCTGGGGTAATTAAATAAGACTTACATTCACTTGTATGTCAGAGACGTTACGAACGCAATACATACTTCATGATCAGCCCCAATGGGCGTGGCGCGGCGCGGCGCGGCGCGGCGCGACGCGACGCGACGCGACGCGACGCGACGCGACGCGACGCGACGCGACGCGACGCGACGCGACGCGACGCGACGCGACGCGACGCGACGCGACGCGACGCGACGCGACGCGACGCGACGCGACGCGACGCGACGCGACGCGACGCGACGCGACGCGACGCGACGCGACGCGACGCGACGCGACGCGACGCGACGCGACGCGACGCGACGCGACGCGACGCGACGCGACGCGACGCGACGCGACGCGACGCGACGCGACGCGACGCGACGTTGGAATTAATATATGTATGGTTTTAAATCCGATTTCCACGTGCTCCAATCACTGTTATACTGAATCTAATGTGTTGCACGTAAATTAGAACAGATCAGATGAAAATCAAGCAAAAACGTAACATATTGTTATCACTACCGCACTCATGTTGCACGTTTCTCGTCCAAAGTGATCAGATTGTGTTTTTTGTGAAAGGAAGACCATTTCTTAAGTGTAGACACCAAATCAGCTAATGTCAATACAACGGTTTGCTTGTCTACACAATAGACAAGCTTACAACAGTCAACAGTATTTTACGGCGTGCAAAGTGAGTATGTAAAGACGTGCCTGGTGAATGCATCATTCCAAATTCGTGTTACATGTTACACTACGACACATGATATAGGCTTCAACGTTGGCAGAGTTTTGCTACAGGCTTGCAAACCCATACTATGGATCTATAGACTCTGATAAACGTGGTCATTGCTCATTTTACAGGTATGCTACATTTTCTACATTGACGAATTTGTTAAGCAAAAATGCTTAGTCTACTGACAAGTTATTTGGAACTACTTCCCTGAATCTATCTATTACTTGTATATTGTACTATCGTACCTGTCTGTCAGCTGTCAGATTTGTCAAAACACACTCTGTAGTGATTTTCTGTAACACACAGTCTTTTACATAATTATGTTCCATACTTTTGATAGAAGGCTCTGGTGAAAATGGTGGTCGGTAGTTTGTTTGTGTCTATTTCATAAATATGCGTACTCTGGACACAGTCCTGACTTCGTATGATAAAGACGCAAAGTTTACAGACTCTCAATAAATGGCCATTACACCTTCTCACAGCTGCTAACATAGTTTTCGGGAACCAACCGCAAGAAATGATAATACCATTTTATTTAATCGACTCTGGAGTAATTCTTCCTTGTTAGAATGAAGGTTGCAATTATATGCTTTTAGTGATCATCTACAATCACGCGGTGCGTCACAAATATTTACGCGCTCGCACGCGCGCACGCACGCACGCAGACACACACACACACACATGATAAGCCTGCGCGCGGACCGACTACTGTGTCGCCGTCTAGCGGTAGCCGTCCGAGGAAGACTGGCGAAAGCAGTCGGAATGTCATAGGAAAAGAGGTATATATGAATGAGCAGTGACTAAAAATATCACTTATTTAAAACAGCCGGTCTGACGAAACTGTTCACCCTGTTTGTATTGTTCTGCTGGACTTTGCAAGCATGAAGTCAACATT
Source organism: Oasisia sp. SBJ-2009 (assembly GCA_964017155.1). Taxonomy (NCBI): domain Eukaryota; kingdom Metazoa; phylum Annelida; class Polychaeta; order Sabellida; family Siboglinidae; genus Oasisia; species Oasisia sp. SBJ-2009. The sequence continues at coordinate 41,021,821 of OZ024865.1, forward strand.
AACAACGTTGAGTGCAACAACCCTCTCGAAGGTTGAGCCAGAAATTCTAGTCTAGTTGTATTTTTTTCAATGAATGTTTTATTGAAATACTCAAACATTCCTAGTTGCATCTAGTTATATATTATCAATTTATCATTCGCAGATGAATGAGTGTAGGCTCCAGCACTTCGTAAATTGTATATAGCCGTCATAGTAATATTCATAGTTGTCTGTCCCATCAATCTATGGAAGAGTAATATATAGATATTCACACGGTGATATATGGGTAACAGTTTTCATTTCCAAGTGTGTTTGCCATAGCATCAGATGTGAGACAGACAACTGCTTGTTAATGGCACCATCATTTAATATATGACATACAGCAGTCCTTGGTGAAACAGTTCCCATTTTCTTCCCATAACTGTCGCATCACATTTACTCATTTCACATTTCAGATGTGCTAAATACATTACTCCATACTGCGACTTAATGACGATAACGTTTAAGAAAAACAAATGAAATGTTATGTCATGCCGATGGAGATCTTGTTTACCGTGAATGCTGTTGGTCCGGTTAAACTTGGCGCCACCTGGCGAACATAGCCTGAAACTGATTGATAAAGTCTATCATTAACACTACAACAGAAAATACTCACGGTTTGAATAATTTATTGTTCAGAAAGCATCCATTTTTTGGACCTGCGTTAAACGTGGCCATGTCGTTTCATTTTTCGTTGGATTAGCTTCCGCTTTAGCAGCCATATTTGCAAATACAAGGTGGCCGCCGTATCGGGAACACGTTTTGACCCACAACAGATATTATGGTATGTTGACTATTTATGGCTGTCATCTCATCGTCGCAGTTTAATTTATGAATGGATTAAACGTTTATAGAAAAAATTAAACCTATAATAAATAAGGAAAGGTTCTTCTGACTTAATGTAAATTGATTGCTAGAAAAGTAGTAGGAAATGAAATAAATGGCACACTACCAAAACCCTTCACGTACCCTCTTTGACGTTATTGTACAAGCGTATTGCCGAGCGGCAGAACCACCCAACAGACCGATTTAAATGCCCCTTCCCTACACAAATGTAAATGTTACATCATTAGAAAGCCGTGCATCTCCCCGTCATAATTAGGCCTGTCGTAGAGTTGCCAAGTGGTGCAGTAAGCGGTAATTCAAAGTCAAACAAGGGCACCGTCAAAAGTTCAATTTTAGAGATTACGCGTTTCTGAAAACGTCTTGATATTTAATTGGCGGTATAACAAGTTTATTTAAAGAGAAAATGGTCAAGCCATATATTTTTAAAAAGCGCAATATATCTGGTTTAAAACACTAGTGGCAGTTTGAAATCTCATGACTCAGGCAGTATTTATCATTGCCACGCACATAGCATTGTCGGTGCCCAGCTTGGCTCCAGCAAAACATATAAAATGTAAAGGCTAAATACAATACTCTTCCAAAATGTGATGCTTTTGCAAGAAAACCTTAACAATTATATAATTAATCCTCTTGGACGAATAATATCGAGAGGCGTCAATTTCTGGCTCAACCTTCGAGAGGGTTGTTGCACTCAACGTTGTTAATGTTGACTTCATGCTTGCAAAGTCCAGCAGAACAATACAAACAGGGTGAACAGTTTCGTCAGACCGGCTGTTTTAAATAAGTGATATTTTTAGTCACTGCTCATTCATATATACCTCTTTTCCTATGACATTCCGACTGCTTTCGCCAGTCTTCCTCGGACGGCTACCGCTAGACGGCGACACAGTAGTCGGTCGGCGCGCAGGCTTATCATGTGTGTGTGTGTGTGTGCCTGCGTGCGTGCGTGCGCGCGTGCGAGCGCGTAAATATTTGTGACGCACCGCATGATTGTAGATGATCACTAAAAGCATATAATTGCAACCTTCATTCTAACAAGGAAGAATTACTCCAGAGTCGATTAAATAAAATGGTATTATCATTTCTTGCGGTTGGTTCCCGAAAACTATGTTAGCAGCTGTGAGAAGGTGTAATGGCCATTTATTGAGAGTCTGTAAACTTTGCGTCTTTATCAGACGAAGTCAGGACTGTGTCCAGAGTACGCATATTTATGAAATAGACACAAACAAACTACCGACCACCATTTTCACCAGAGCCTTCTATCAAAAGTATGGAACATAATTATGTAAAAGACTGTGTGTTACAGAAAATCACTACAGAGTGTGTTTTGACAAATCTGACAGCTGACAGACAGGTACGATAGTACAATATACAAGTAATAGATAGATTCAGGGAAGTAGTTCCAAATAACTTGTCAGTAGACTAAGCATTTTTGCTTAACAAATTCGTCAATGTAGAAAATGTAGCATACCTGTAAAATGAGCAATGACCACGTTTATCAGAGTCTATACATCC
>OZ024865.1:41026699-41039199 GCA_964017155.1 Oasisia sp. SBJ-2009
CTAGGTGAGGAAGATGCGGTGAGTGCGCTGAAGAAGTATGTTAAGGTATCGTATCTCATCAACTTCTTATGCAGTCCTTTTGTGCTTCTAGTTAATTTTGTTTATATATATTTGCCAGTTCGGTGTGTTATAATATAGTAATTACTAGCAATAGTATCATCGGGTCGAGTATTGTATCCTAAGCAATCGTATTGGTCCAGACTATGAAATAATGATCAATACATTGTTATATAAAACACATTCGTCATAGCAATTTCCGTTGCAATGAATGTTTTAACGTCAACAGAAAGGGCACGAGTATAAATTAAACTGAGAGTGTCTACATCGGCATTTTAACGCATATGTGTATCACAAGCATTTGCAAAACTCAATAAAGGAATGGACGATAACATTTCGTATTATTTTTGTGCAGAACAACCGCCAGAACATTTACATCAGTATAATTGGAAGGCGCGGTGTTATTTGCGTTTTAGGACAATGTCGGGATCGCTGCATCTATACCGTAAGTGTCTAATCTTACTACTCGAGGTACTTCTACGGTCGATATTACTACCAGTGTAACCTTGGAACAGCGTCTTACCGCGCGTGTGAGCAGAACCAGTCATTCTATCCGGGACTTGGCCGTTGCGGTTCGTATATACAAAATAATATAGTTGTAACGACAATTCATTATTATTATCATATTTCGACATTTTAATATCGTTGTTGGCATTCATATAAAAATAACGATGGTATTGTCAATGTCTTTGACTATAAATGTAGTTATGAATAAGGTGTCACTCTTGAGTCATGTTATATTTGTAATATAACTGGTTAATTACCTAACTTGGTATCACTATTTCCTGATGTACATAGTTCGTCTTATGTAAATTCGTAGGGCTTTACACTAGTCTCAATCAGTATTATATTCCTATGCAATTGTGATGAGACATTGAATGCATATTATGTCGGGCAGGTTGCAGAGAGATTTACTGTGACAGGTACAATGGCTGGCAGGCGACCGTTTGCAACGGATGCGGAAGTTACGTCTACTGCAGATATGGACGTCCCATTCGCTATAAGAGATGCCCCTGGAACAGACCCCACTGCGACTGTCATCGCCATCGTTGTGTCAGCAGGTGTCACGACTGCTGTGGAAAGTGATAAGCATATAGCATAAGGTAACATGAGACATTCCTTGTCTCCAGACAGTCTCCAGCAATCTTTTGGTAAGATTGTTATTACAATTACCCACAACTTATGATGTAGGCCTAATCGTTATTGTAGCGAGTGTAAAATAAACATACTAATATGTAGTCATTTATGTCGTTATAGATAAATACATTTTAAATTACTCTCTATTTCTAATATTATCCATTCACAACAACAATTAGTCTGAGTGACCTTTTCGTTTTCTGTGCAGTTTCATATAATTGGCTTCCAATATTCGGCAGTCGCTTATATTAAATTATATTCCAGTTGTCTATTACGACGCAGATGTTTGTTGCGTCTCTGTAAATTCAGCACCGTATATCACTATGTTCATGTATGTATGAAAAAATAATCATACATTACAGGACTTGCGCTTTCGAGTGCAGTGGCGTTCACCGATCGACCGGTTACTATACGAAGTGATCAGGAGCAGGCCGTTCAGAACGGATTGACGTTTCTCAGAATTGGCATCAATATTTTATCTTGTAACCGGGCTGATTTTGTAAAAATATCGCTACAATAAACCTATTGATCTAACATTTATCGGTGTGTTCTTATCTCTGTCCGAATGATATTGAGTGAAGAGTTTTCGACACATTTGTTTCCGAGATACACGCTTGAAATGCAACACCTGCATTTATAACATCACATGTTAAGGTTTCAAATATATTCGGCACGGTAATATTAAGTAATGATAATGCACATAATTTGACTGGTGATATGTCACTTTCTAGAAACATGTACTATTTAACAAATAACGCACTGGTATATTTGGTTGATGTTCTGATCATATTAAACATATCACCATAACCATTGCGTCATGAACACTCTGCAATACCATTTATACTGCTAACAGGTTTAAAAACGGGAACAAATTATTTATCGGCATACAAACAATCAAACGCATTGGCCAAAACGTCGTCTGTGTGACAAACGCAGGAGTACAGTTTCTAAAGTTTGTTGTCATTTAACAGTGCCATGTGGACAGAATAGAAAACACATCAATGTGTTCCTCATCATAGGAAAGTTGAGTTGTTTGCAACTGTTGCTGACCATCTTAGCTGAAATGATGAGGCGCGGTGCGACGCGGCACAGCACGACCTGGATCGGCTCGGCTCGGCTCGGCTCGGCTCGGCTCGGCTCGGCTCGGCTCGGCTCGGCTCGGCTCGGCTCGGCTCGGCTCGGCTCGGCTCGGCTCGGCTCGGCTCGGCTCGGCTCGGCTCGGCTCGGCTCGGCTCGGCTCGGCTCGGCTCGGCTCGGCTCGGCTCGGCTCGGCTCGGCTCGGCTCGGCTCGGCTCGGCTCGGCTCGGCTCGGCTCGGCTCGGCTCGGCTCGGCTCGGCTCGGCTCGGCTCGGCTCGGCTCGGCTCGGCTCGGCTCGGCTCGGCTCGGCTCGGCTCGGCTCGGCTCGGCTCGGCTCGGCTCGGCTCGGCTCGGCTCGGCTCGGCTCGGCTCGGCTCGGCTCGGCTCGGCTCGGCTCGGCACGGCACGGCTCGGCTCGGCTCGGCTCGGCTCGGCCCGGCCCGGCCCGGCCCGGCCCGGCCCGGCCCGGCCCGGCCCGGCGCGGCGCGGCGCGGCGCGGCGCGGCGCGGCGCGGCGCGGCACGGCACGGCACGGCACGGCACGGCACGGCACGGCACGGCACGGCACGGCACGGCACGGCACGGCACGGCACGGCACGGCAAGGCGCGGCGCGGCGCGGCACGGCGCGGGGCTGCGCGGGGCTGCGCGGGGCTGCGCGGGGCTGCGCGGGGCTGCGCGGCGCGTCGCGGCGCGGCGCGGCTCGGCTCGGCTCGGCTCGGCCCGGCCCGGCCCGGCCCGGCCCGGCCCGGCCCGGCGCGGCGCGGCGCGGCGCGGGGCTGCGCGGGGCTGCGCGGTGCTGCGCGGCGCGGCGCGGCGCGGCGCGGCACGGATACATGAGCGTGATATGATTTCGTCTGATCAGACAACGTTCTCTCTTCACTTTAAATCACTGTGTGCACACAATTGAATCTATCATGCACACATGTGAGAGCAACGTCCTGGTGCATTTGTCTTGAGACTGTCACCGTTGAGAGGCTTCATGTACTTAGTTGTTGTTTTTTGGGTCAGATTTCCTACACGGTGTGACAGCAAGTTGCACAGTTGTTAAGACACTCGTGGCCGGTTATTAAAGCCGCGTAACTTTACGAGCAATCTTGCGGTCTACTGGTCGCAGCTAACACCAACTAGTCGGTGTAACTTACAGCTAGTTTCATGAGACCAATTTAGCATTCGCGTAAACAATTCGACGTCGATTTGACCAAATTAGGTCGCGGCGGGGAATCCCTGTATTTATGGTGTCTGTAGACACCTTTTTCATTTTAGCAGTCGCCTTTGCCGTCCATGCACTTATGACACCCGAATGACTGTGTTTACCCGAGCGCAGCGGTATAGTTGCCTGGAGCTGGCCTACACAATGGGAGATATATCGTTGAGCGCGGCCGGCCAGGGCTTGGTGCGTGAGAAGAAAAATATTCATTTATTTTAGTTGTGTTGTTGGCAACCAGCGTACAGCTTGAAGTAGTTTGAGCTTACACATTCCCGTCTGCCCATTACATATCGCCTTCTAGATAACAACGACAGCTATGTCGAAAAGAACATATCTGCAGCTGGGACATATACAAACATAATTATCATGCACATTCCTGGCTTGGTCTCTGTCTACTGGTATATATTCATATTGATCACACCCTCATAATATTCGAAGCCTATGGTTATCAAGCTAATCACTATGGTAGTGCATATCTGGCACATATTTTTGAGTGAAGATTTTCAATAAAAGTTCCGTTGCGAAATTGGCCAGTTGCAGTTCACTGAAGCAGGCTATATTTTTCGACTCCAGCCGCCGCAGATCGTTCTTCTTTGCAGGTCTCCAAAAGTCAGCTCCACTTGCGGTGTTCTCGTATGCAGAGACACGGTCAATAAAGAGCGCCAGTGATATTAGGTCTTCAATGAGACAGCAGAAATGGCACTTCATCTTCCTTGCTGCTGCAATCACACTAGCCACTTCCATTGTTCTCCAGGTTACGAAGAAGTTATTGATTGGTGCATGTCTGCTGCTGACTGCATTTACACTTGCTTTGATGTAGATTGTGATCGTGAACCTTTGCGCATGTTGTTCACAGCTAGTAACATTGAACTGCTCGTGGAAAGCCAGTCTCTTAAAGCAATATATCCCTTTGTCCATCCAGCGAGCACGGTGGTAGGCGCCTGGTGGGCTGAACTGGTGTCTGGAGTCAGTGCATCACCCGACAAGAGGATGGCCAGCTGGATGAACTCCATGTAGTATTGTCGTGGGTGCTCTGAGCTGCAAAGCCTCTCCCGCAGCTGGCATAGAAGTTGATAGGGGCAGAAGCATAAAGGAAGTCAGAGCGGAAATTGTGATCATGTTGGTATTGTTGTGATATATTGTCTTCAATATGGCTTTTTCCTTTGTGATTGGCCTGCCTCCACTGTTGTAGATCTTATGCCAGAATCACCCAGGTGTCTACGGCGATGTGTGTAGCCTCTGTGTGTCTTTGTATCGTAGCCCGTTGTTCACCATGAAGACGTTTCACTTTGGCAAATTCCCCATAGAATATAGCTTTTGGGAGTCTGCTGGTATTCATACAGATGATGTCTAGTCCAACGGAGTTGGGAAGTCGTGAGAGTGGCTTCTATGTTGGACATATTTGCCAGTCTCAAGACTTCAATATTTGGAATGTGTTCTTTCTATGAGATCGGCAGGATTTGTCGTAGATTTCGGAGACGAACTTGGCAAAATTATTTAAAGTGGAGACGGTAGGGAGTGTATGTCTCCGCCGAGTACAGTAATGTTGGAAGCACAATTGCCTTGTACACTTTGCACTTTTTGGGGACTGTAATAACATGTTGTGACCATACACGCTTCCAGACTCCTCCAAAGGCTCAAGAGGCAGTATCAATACGGTTGTTAATGTCCGCATCAATGGTGTTGGCAGATGCAACCATGTTGCCCAGGTATATGAAGTTCTTAACTGATTTTAGTGGCGTGCAATATATTTCAACATGTAGATCGATTGAGGTTTGTCCGGGTGGAGATTGGTAGAACGTCTCAGTTTTCTGTGTATTGATAGTAAGTCAAAACAGGATTGCAGCTTGTTCAAACTGTTTGCATATATCTGTGATGTATTCTAGTGTATGTGCAACGATAGCACCTTCATCTGCAAATAGTAGTTCCCGAATGCAGAGTTCTCGAGTTGGTGTGCTTGCCTTTAGTCTAGCCAATTGGAATAATATTCCATCAAATCTAATGCGGATGTAAACTCCTGCACTAAGGTGTTCGGACACTGCAAGGTGCTGCCAGAAAGAGAGTGAGCAAGGTAGGTGCCAAGACACATCCTTACTTTTTCCATGGCTAATTTTAAAAGGATCAGTAATTGATCCACCGATAGCCATACATACAATCGTGGAATTTTTTAATTATCTTGACAAAAGTCTCGGGACATCCATATCTCCTTGGTGACATCCAAAAGCTTGACCAGTCCACTGTGTCAAAAGCTTCTGACAAGTCAACGAAGACCATATAGAAGCTTTGTTGTTGTTCAACTGCTTCTTCATGTGGTTATCGCTAGGTGAATATCATGTCGATTGTAGAGCGTGAGCGACGAACTCCACATTGGCTTTCTGTGAGGATCTTCTCTAGCAGATGCTAGACAATTCAGTTGGTCGCTGACATGTATTCCATCCACTTAGACACAATTGCTGGTTAAACTGTGAGCATTTGTGAACCTTCCGCATATCTAATTGGCGCAACAACAGTTTTCTGTGGAAGATAGATCTGTTTGATTGCAGCGATGAATCCGTTTGAAGAATTTCCGTCAGCTAACTGTTGTAGTTCATCAGCTATCTTGTCCCACCAGGCATTTTACATTACTCGTCGCTCTTCTGTAGTTAAAATTTTTGCATAGGGCTGTTTTCGGTTTCTTGTCTGCTGGAACAATAATGCGTCATGTGTCCTACGCCTGTCGTCTAGCAGTGATAACAAATCATCATCATTTTCATAAAAAGCAATCCTGATGTTTACTGGTTATGTGCCCCCGAGTGTCAACATATGTTTCGTACACATTCTCACAAAGAGTCTCTCACTGATTATTAATCCAAGATATATAATAACATTTACTTGGTGATTTATGCTTTAATAAGAATGCGTTTTATGCGGAACTGTTAAGTATGATATACGTAATTACTATGATAGATATTTGATCGTGGCAATATTGATAATTACCTGGTTGGCGTTGTAATAATTAACTTTAAACAGGTACATAAACTACAAGACGGTAATGATAGTAGCAAATACAATATTTCGCTCCAGAAATTGTTTGAAGACAGTTGTTGCATCACAAGATAAACTTACGTACGAGAACTGTCCTCGCACTGGTGAGAAACTAAATTGTTGCAATAGGATTGCGTACTGTTCATACGTTACCACAGGGTAGGCAGTGCCTGTGTATACATAGAGTAGACTGTACCTGTGTGCATACAGAGTACGTTGTGCCTGTGTATGAGTAGAATAGGATGTGCCTGTATTCATATAGAGTATGCTGTGTCTGTGTACATATAAAGTAAGCTGTGACTGCTTCCACCGGATGTTGGGTGATGTTTATTTCTGATAGCTGCGACCAGTAGACCGCATAATTGCTCGTAAAGTTACACGGCTTTATGAAACTGGACCTTGGACGAGAGTCACAGCCGGGCGATCCAGGCTGTTTCCTGCTCGCTTTGTGGTAAACGATATTACTACGTAGGAACATGCGTCTAAACAATCATTTCTCTGTGAAATACTGTCGCATTTAATAATCATAAGTGAATAATAGTTTAAATGGCCTTCACGTTTACATAAAACTGCAGACAAGTACAATTTTACGACAAAAACAGCGTTATTTGTTAATAAATACCCATCACTTAAGCGATAGGACGTGCTGTTGCGTTTGACCTATATCGAGCTGGCCTGAGTTCTACTGCAGTCTGTCTGTATTCCTCTTGCCCGGCCAGGTTCGTTGTTGCGCGCTGCGTCAGTTCACGTCGACGGGCTTTGACTCTTCGCTGTAGTCGCTCGCTGCTTGGTGTCTGCACAGTTCGAAGTGATCGCTGCGACCATGGCAGGACAACCAAACAACTCGTGGAATACGTCGGACGTAGTTGTGAATTTGGCGGAGGAATGCAGCTGTGGGTTGTACCGGTTCATCGTCGATACAATCGTCGCGGGAATAATCATCGGTGCTGGCATCGTCGGCAACAGCCTCGCTGTCGTCGTCTTCTGGAAGGACAGCATCAAGACATCAGCGTCGTTTCTCTTCCAGAGTTTGGCGATCGCTGACACAGCCTTTCTGCTGGTTGCTATTCCAGTTATCCCGGTACGGTCATATCTTAACTATGCACTCCTGGAAAAACTGTTTATGGAGCTACGCAGTTACGAACTAGCATACATATGGCCGTGTGTGCAAGTAGCTCGGACAGCCTCTATATGGGTTGTCGTGCTGTTCGCCGTCAATCGATACATCGCTGTGTGTTTCCCGTTGAAGTCGTTGCGTTGGTGCACCATTTCAAAGGTGAAGAAACAGCTGGCCATCGTGCTGATATTCACTCTTCTGGTCAATATCCCATGGTTTGTCGAGAGCCGTATCGAGTTTATGGCCATTGACAACGGCACAACATACATAACATTCGTGTACAATATGGAGTTTGCTAAGATGGACGTATATGTCGTTTACTATAAAATTGTGTTTTTTAATACCATCATCTCGGCCACACCATTAGTCATCCTGACGGTGTTGAACATTCGTCTGATGAAAGCGTTGAAGACGAGCCGCAGGAACCAAATGGAGATGTTGAGTCGGCGCCAACAGCACGACAACAACGCCACATTCCTTCTCATCATCGTCGTTGTCGTCTTCATCACCTGTCAACTACCAGCCTTGATTAACTTTGTGATTTTGGAATCGACGTCGTACCAAGCGAGTGGGTGTGGTGGATATCAGTTCTATGTAACTCCCGTCATTAATGCTCTCGTCCTACTAAACTCGGCCGTCAATTTCGTCATCTACGCCGTCGTCAACAAACGTTTCCGACACGTGCTGACACAGACAGTTTGCGGGTCCCGGGGGATTAAAATCGGCGAACGGTGGCACAAGTCGACGGGAAGATTTCCCCATGTGAGGCACCTCAAACGCGTTACGACCAGAGAAGACAATGACACTGTCATCTAAGCCACGGGCATTTAGCTGCGTCCATTGGAAATTAGTTTGTGTGTACATTCGGGTAATACACGGACACGCTAACGCACGCACGCACGCACGCACGCACGCACACAGTGATTACAGTTTTCTTATTATAGGTTTGCAAACAAGCGTATGTACGTTATATTATATGTATGGTACACTGTACAATGTTCAATGATGCATTTAATTTGCTCTCTGCACGGCACTAGGTTTGGAAAAATTCGTGTCGTATACATACACGTACAGGCACAGGCGCAGGCGGAGGCGCAGGCGCAGGCGCAGGCGCAGGCGCAGGCGCAGGCGCAGGCGCAGGCGCAGGCGCAGGCGCAGGCGCAGGCGCAGGCGCAGGCGCAGGCGCAGGCGCAGGCGCAGGCGCAGGCGCAGGCGCAGTCGCAGGCGCAGGCGCAGGCGCAGGCGCAGGCGCAGTCGCAGGCACACGCAGGCACACGCAGGCACACGCAGGCACACGCAGGCACACGCAGGCACACGCAGGCACACGCAGGCACACGCAGGCACACGCAGGCACACGCAGGCACACACGTACACACAATGTTTAAGGCCACATTGTTGTAGACTTGCAAGAAGATGCATAAGTTATGGTAGACATACGGTACGGCGTACAATGTGTATGTGGTATTGCAAAGATTACTTTGCGTTGATCTTTGTACGGCCAAGATAACATATTAGATGTTAGGCCGATATCACCCGAACGCTAGGTGGTCATGTTGATTTCTGGTCAAAGTTGATTTAATGATTCACGATAGGTTGCAGTTAGCCGGGAGCCATGACTACCTCTCAGAATGCTTTCTGCTAACTTTTTCACTATACTTTTTCGATAACGGAAAAATTGCCCCCCCCCCCCCTGTGGGACCAAACATAGTTGTAGAACAAATCGTTTGGCAGAAAGCGTCATGAGACATAAGGAAAGGCGGTGATATATGATTCATAGGGGTTGCCCCAATTCAAATCCATAGTGTAAACCATTGACGTGAATATTTACAAGACTTTTTGTAACATAATGGCAATTTTTCCATTTTGGAAACATCAGGTTCGTTCTGTCACCAAGATGCCCTTTCTAACTCGAAAATGTTGCCCGCTGTGGGTAAAAAGCCTATCATTCCCTCTAAATCACTGCAATATTAATTATCGAATGTTGGGTTTTTTATACGCTAATATCTTTATTTTATTGATAATAATCATGATCTAGATGTTGGTTTAATCAGTGTTGTCCAGTTTGTGTGGGGACGTTTGAATTATATTCAAGGTCAAGTTCAACGATACAAGTCAAGGTCAATGCGTTTACTGTGCGGGCGTGAAAATCAAACTGTGCTTGACATTGTTTTATAATATGCCATTTTAAAGCTCTGAATCTCTGGGTTTCGGATCTTTTACTTTGTTTCTTCATATAATTACGCCCTAATGCGCCCTCTTAGGTACTGAAATGTTAGTTACCAAATGTTGGATCTTCTTATGTGCTACTGTCTTTACTTTATTGATAATAATCATGACTTCATATTGTTTTAATGTTTTGCAATGTTTTTCAATCTGATTGTGCGTGTTTGAATAATATAGAAGGTCAATAACAACAATAACAGTCAAGGTCAGTGCGGTTGACCTCCGCGCATTGACTGCGCCGGCGCGAAAATCAAACTTATAAGACCATGTGTAGTATCTCATTTTGAAACTCCGCATCTCCATGTGTCAATTCTAGACATGTGTCTCCTCATATAATCATGTATATTTGTGTGATTGGATTCATAATGCGTCGATTATAATGTTGGATTTTTGCGTTAGTGCAACATGGTATGAAAAGGAGTTCTTTCGAATGGTTTTCCGAACATTAATTTACTATACAGAATCAGGTCTGAAGTAAGTCACATAGACAGACTGATTGCACTTCTAAACAACAATGGTAACGAAATCCATGATAAAGATAGATCTTACAACTACTATAGAAATTCTACACCGATCTATACAACAGTGACACAAACGAGTACCGTAGTTCACACCTAGTCGAAAGTAGAATCCGAAATATGAAGAAGTGAAAATCATCAGGAAATGAACACGTAAACGAGACAATAAAAGTCATCGTAATCCTCGTTGTTGTCATCGTCGTAATCATCCTCACATCATCTGAAATGTCTTCATCGTTTACATCTTCTTCTAAGATGCCTACTAGGTTTCTGTGACATGATGAATAGGTCACGAGCGGAAGTTATCGTGGTTGGTGTGGATCAAATTCTCTCCCATACTCATAGCAATGTCGACCGAGGGCGACTTTGCAAAATACGGAAATGTGAAAAAAATGTCAGAGTGTTTTGCTCTGAATTAACCCTACGGTATTGGTGCATACTGGTTTGAGTGTACTTGATGTACCCGATAAGTTTGTTGATGATTCGAACAGATCTCTGGTAGATATTCCACTGATATCACTCCGCCGCGGCACGTTTGACCAGCTTCCATGAAGATTATCGGCCTTCGAGCAATCTCACTCATAGAGGGAGAGCTCCATTGCTGGAGTAGAAGATAATATGTATAACAAAAAACAGGAAACCACAGTTTAAACAGAGCCGTGCCTACATACATTGACTGATGACCCTGGCTTTGCATGACAGGACCGTAATTAAAATTGTGAGTAGCCTAGTTAATAACAAAGTACATAGTATTGCAAAAGAAACCACGATTCCACATCCCGTGATTAATACATAATTTAAAATATTTTAATTATCACATTAATCAGTCTGTTAGCAATAAACCGCCCTGGCACTCGGTCAGGTTGGTGAACAAATAAGAGTAAGACAGGGTTGTGGGTGAACTTGTAGATCTGCATTGTTTTAATGTTATGCATCTAACATTAACTCTACAGGTAGACGTTCACCTGGGCGTGACAATATCCTACCTGATAAATTGCCGATTTCCGGGCGCTGGCTCCATGGGCCCAAACCGGCAACGGTGCCACCCCACATCTACCCAGCATCCTTAGCGATATTGTAGAGACACTCCTACATGCGTCCTTTGAACCATCATCCAAAGCTTGTATTGATGACATTTTTTGCTGGATGACTGAGAGTAGATTGAAGCTGAATGCTGATAAAACTGAGTTTCTTATTATTGGTACACACCGGCAGCGTGACAAAATTAAGACTCTTTTTCCTATACCCTTACTTAATCAGCATGTTATGCCTGCAGTTTCGACTAGGAATTTGGGAGTAATTTTTGATGATAAATTAAATTTTAGAGAACACATTTCTCAAATTTGTCGAACATGTTTTTACCACATTCGTGATTTGCGGCGTATTCGTCGATATTTGCCTGTTTCTGTTGCAAAGACTATTGCAACTGCATTAGTTACTAGTAGATTAGACTATTGTAATTAACTTTTTCATAATATTGCTATTAAGGATATCACAAAACTACAACGTGTTCAAAATTGCTTAGCAAGGGTGGTGACTAGGTCTCCACGCTTTACTCCTTCTAAGCCGCTTCTAAAGTCTCTGCATTGGCTGCCTGTCCAATATCGTATAATGTTTAAGATGTGTACCATTACTTACCAGGCACTTTCTTCTAAGCAGCCATCGTATTTACATACTTTGCTTACTCCTATAAGAAAACCTATTCAACTTCGGTCATCTACTTCTGATTTACTCTTTGTACCAAAGGTCAATACTAATATGGGGACCAGGGCTTTTGCTGTGGGTGCGCCTACTCTATGGAATATGCTTCCTTCTAGCGTGAAATCAGTTGAAAATATTGCTAAATTCCGTCGTCATTTAAAAACATATCTGTACAATCTGGCCTATCCACCATAGCTCCCTGGCGCATCAATCAATCTGATGACAACTTGATTTGTTTACCGACTATGAGATCGATTAATTCTTTTTGTTTTGATGCGCCTCTGAGCTTGGTTTCTAAGGATATAGGCGCAATAGAAGTTAACTAATTATTATTATTATTAAAGCGCAGTATGAAAGATCGTGGTCAAACCTGGTACGTCTCATGCAGTCACTTAACATAATCCCAACATTATCAATGCATATTCCTGTGTTGATGGG
>OZ024865.1:41046699-41061699 GCA_964017155.1 Oasisia sp. SBJ-2009
GTGTGTGTGTGTGTGTGTGTAAATTAAACAAACTAGACTATCATTATTTGGCCGACGCGACGGGATGGGACACAATATCATGTACCAGGCCTCGCCTTTTGAAAAACATTGGAGAGCTAAAAATCGTCCTCCTCCAAATGCCCAGGAGAGCTATTGGAGAGCTAAAAATCGCCCTCCTTAAATGGCCCAGGAGAGCTATTCATATTATTGCCGAATCTTCACCCTGCAATACAACAGTCACATAGAATGAGTGCATGCCTAGCCTTCACCTTACAATACAACAGTCACATAGAGTGAGAGCATGCCTAGCCTTCACCCTACAATACAACAGTCACATAGAGTGAGAGCATGCCTAGCCTTCACCCTACAAAACAACAGTCACATAGAGTGCGTGCAGTGACAGAAGTACCAGCAACATTTCATACCACACATAAATGTTATAACTATCTTGTCGGAATTGAGAAATGACTACTAAATTTAGGATTGGGGGAAACTACTTCTGCTAATATACATTATATATATATATATATATATATATATATATATATATATATATATATATATATATATATATATAATTATATATATAATTATATATAAAATTATATATAAAATTATATATATAATTGAATTCTCGTATTATATACTAACGGACGAATGGCATTCGAAGGACATTCGTAAAAAAATATGAATTATCATTAAACTATATATATATATATATATATATATATATATATATATATATATATATATATAATATATATATAATATATATATATATATATATATATATATATATATATATATATACATATATATATATAATTACATATAATTGAATTATCGTATATACTAACGGACGAATGTTATCTAGGCGAGAATAATTTTGGGGTATCGGAGTATAGTGGCGATATTTCAAGAACCAACGTGAAACTCGTTGCTACGGAAGTGACGTAACATATTAAAAACAGTGCATAATTACCGCCCTTCTAATGGGAAACCTTCAGTGTCGTTAGGGGCGCTGATATGGAATTAGGGTCTGTGACGTATTCGCATAATATACGAGTCTTTTAGTATTCGACTATTATAACTATAAGGCATATCTACAATGTGTATTAACATTTGCTGGATGTTATGAATGCATGAGGTGTAACCAGGTAACAGGAGGCTGGCGGTTGACGCCTCGAGGCCCGTGTTGCGTAACGGCGGCACGTGGACTACTGGTGCTGTAGTGTATGACCCCATTGATACAGCGCGGTGTCGATGCCGTACGACTGTTCAATTAATGTAGACTAGATATTAGAACAATTTTATTTTCACAAAGAACAATAGGGCCAAAGTCTCCAAAAATTTACAATTGACTAAAATCACTTCTTTTTCTTTCTCACATCGTCAATTATTAAGTCAGTCTAATGCAATTTGTATATATTATAATTCTATATAGTCTAATGCAACTGCTGAGGGCGCAATCTGCCTTGATATATAGAAACCACTATGATCATTGCATCCTTGGCGGCTGTCTCCATGCTGGGGGGTACTTTTTTGTTCTCTACAATAACTATTTGATATGTTGTGGCTGTATGTGTACTTTGTCTTATAAAATGATGTAATATGAATGAAGGTAATATTGTAACTTAATAAACGTAGCTCCATTTAACGTTAGTATATGTAACAGCTATATTCTGACAAACCAATGAACAATAATACGATAGATTGCTATGTGGTAATGCTGATACATGACCATCGTAATGTCTAAGCCATTTGATGACGCTGGACACGCAAATTTAACCAAAAGTACATTAGCCAGATGTAGATGATACTGACGTGCTACAGTTTAGGCTAGATGTGTCAAGTGCATATTGGTATTCATATAAAAAGAAGGCATTCCAATTACAAACACGGTGAGCACACTAGTATACACAAAACGTAATAATTGTGGACATCTGCTGAGCAAAGGTAATAAATAGATATAAATAAGAATAATTTCCATTTAAGTAAAACTAATCAATATACCTTTCACATGCTACGCAGATTACAAAACAGTATATTTATATATTGCGTTTTGTAAATTTTGGAAGTAATTTTAAGAATTAATGGCCAAAGGGCATGATCTCTAATGGCGGGAAACCTTCAGCAACGCGTAAGGCTAACATGTTACAGTTCCCGTTACCTCACATGATCTGCCCAGCTCGTGGGATTATTTTCGAAAGCAAATAAACATTTCCAAAAACAAATACAGTTTGACTGATATTGCATTATACATTTTTAGAATAATCCGTCCACCAAAGTGGCATAATCATGGCAAGCAATGACACGCGAATATACTGGGCTAAAATCGCGCACCGTTATCGTGAAATACAAAAAGCCTTTCGTTTTTGGCCCATCGTGCTGCTCAGAACCGGGCTCATAATGTCTGCACAAGAGACCTTCCAGACCGAAAGCTAAAAGCTCAACGAGCGCGCAAAGCTATACATTTAAGTCACATATTTGTCTTGAGTTCCATTCATCCTCAAACAAGTGTATATATATCTTACTAAATATTACATGTACGTATTTCCATGTATACATGAATAATTAGTAATGCGCAAAATGTAAATGTCTTCATATAGAGAAAGTCATATCGTAAAAAGATGAATGTCATGCAATTAGCCGATGCGTTGGTTATCGCAGAATCTGCAGCGGCAACCCCCGAAGATGGAAGTAAGGAGGTCGAAGAGACTCAAACCATCTCTTCCATCTACCACAAGTGAAGTGCATACGTCTTGGCAGAGTTTGGCTTACTCAGAGTACGTACATCATTGGGCATTGTGCGTTGTTTTCAAACTCGTTAACCATTATACCATATGTAATATGATACGAGCTTTGCATGATATATAATTTTTCCTTCGCAAAATATGTAACATACAGCTAAGCAACGATTCACATACGAGCATAATAATAACTATTATATATATATATATATATATATATATATATATATATATATATATATACATTTGTCTTATTTTATGTTTTGCATGTTAAATAAGACGTGTTTAGTTCTTGTAATAATTATAATTATAGGTCACAGTAGAAGGTTGCTATCTTTTACAAACCATCTGCATGCTATGTTTGGACGCAACTTTCCAATGGCTTTTACCGCCCGCACGGTGATATACAATATTATACTTATTTATTTTACACATTAATACTAACATATATTTGTAAACGTTAATTTCAAGAGACAAGTACATTTGCGGTGTAATATTAATATATTATGTTATAAGAACATAACAATGTGTCATTTTCTCTAAATACAACCTCAACCTGTGTGGTTGTTTATTTGCTTCAGAGAAAGCCTGGTGGTGAAGGTGAAGTTTCCTAAGCTGCATTCATCAGCAGCACGATAATTAGCAGCTGATGTGACAGCTGAACGTCGTGCTGCTGGAATATTTCTCAACGAGAAGAGGTCATCTGCCCAAAAGAAGCTAATTGCCTTGAAAATAAATACAAAGAGGCTGCAAAGACGTGCATGGGTTTTGGAGAAACATTTAAGCCACACTACCCGAAATGAAAAAAGATAATTCAGTACAAGCAAAGGCTGGTATGACCAACGTTAACATGATTTTGACAACGCCGGTGCGACGTGCTGACATAAAAATGAGGAAGGACGGATTGAATCCTTCGCGAAACAAAGAAGTGACAAAGGCTATCGCTGTCCATGAATCAATGGTAATGGAATTGCAAGAAGTGTCAGTCAGTAAAAGACGGTCACTCTTCACCTAAAGAGAATTCGGGGAGGAAGCATGGTCGCGAGGAGGTTGCATCTAGACCGACGATATATTCCCCACAAATAATGTGTACATTCAATGAGTATAATAAATATATGTATTAATGTTGTACCTAATGCGTTGTCGTTCTAGTTGTTAATCAAAATACACGAAGAGATGCTACGTCCACAAGTGTGAATTAATGTATGTCACTACGAACTATAAAAAAAAACAATATAAACATTATTGTCCATGTAGGTGCATGTTTAAAATCGTATGAGTACTTGTTTTGTAATTTATGACGAAGGATAACGATTGTGTTCAATTAAAGCTACATTGCGTGTCCAGCGTCATAAGCATATACCAACTTTGTAGGCCACTGTTTACCTACTGTCGATTGCCGGACGCCTGTGACAGTTAGCATAAATGATCGTGGTTGCTGGTTATGCACAAACAATCAAGTAGCTTTATAATAGTAACGATCAATTAGTGAGAACGCTAACATCGATAACTACCCCCATATAATGTGGACAGGCAGATCATATATAATAATACATACATTTAATAGACACGGCAATCACCTTTTCAATGTTGCGAGATGAAAATGCTTTGTTGTTTAAATCTCGGCCTGTTACGATCATTTCAAAATACCGGTGTTGGTATATTTATACGTTTTGCTTCTTAGCTATCACATAATACTTGTAAGGTAGTGAAGCAATCCTCTCTTCTTCTGGTTTGTCCAATTCCGACCAGTGCTAAATTCTACAGACATTTAAGGACATGCCTTTACAATCTTGCCTATTCCACATAGCTCCCTGGCGTATTAATAAATTTGAACTGGATTTGTTTACTATCTCTGATATCAACAAACCCTTATGTGTTAATGCGCCTCTGAGCTTGGTTTCTAAGGATTTAGGGCGCAATAGAACTTACCTAGTTATTTAAAAATAATCCTCTCACATTTGAGGAGGCTCAGTTAGTGGAAGACGACGATAAATACAATTGTGACCTATGCTTTGGAGATCTGGCAAGCGTTTATATTGTGGTAATGTTTCACCTTTTTAACCTAATGCTCTGCGTTGCTACGACCATTCACAAGCAAATTACTTGTCAAAGCAACGGCCTCGCCCCTAACGTAGTGTGTCGTAAATCGTGCTGCACTTGAGAAAACCAGCGTGATGTGGTTGAAAAACAAATCCAGCGACCTAATTTCGCACAAACACATCATTTCACCAGCAAGTGCTTTATTGGCTCTCATGGTATAACGCTCTATGCACCTTCACTTACCACTGTATCAACTCGTATCAGAGGAAACTCATATTTTTACTTCAAGAAAAAATCATCCACAGCGATTCCTACACGCACTTAATCTTTCGTAGCACACTCTTACTTTGTTTCTAGATTGATGAAATATACTGCCCACAGCAGAGTCCAATCGTAATCCGGGTTATCCCAGAACATACCTGTTTTAGCGTAATAATTGTAGCGTGGATGAATGCTTCTCAAAGAACTCGAAAACTTGTTCCAGACGACATACGTGTCACCGCATAAGGACGAAACTTCCGAACTGTTTTTTGCAATGTTACGTCACTTCCGTAGCAACGAGTTTCCCGCTGGTTCATGGAATGTCGCCACTATACTCCAATACCCCAAAACTATTCTCGCTTAGATAACTCTCGTCCCGCAGTATGTACGAGACATTATATATATATATATATAATTCCTTTGTGTGTGTGTGTGTAGATCGTATCTACATATTATTACTGTTAGAAATTACCTGCATCCAAACGCGATAATTCGTCACGATAGAAATTATTTCAATAATTAAGGACGCTCGTTGTTATATATTGACAATATAGATCACTCAATGTTGGCTAAATCTTAGTTTATGACGATATACTCCCTTAACATATTCGGTTATAATTGGTAGGATTCAGCGGAAATGTTTCGCGAGAAGTGATTATATATAATGTTTTCTATATTATAAAACATTGATAGTTTGCACACTAGTCTTACCGGAATATTTCTGGAATAAATTGCTTCGTTGTACGGACGTATATATGTATATATGTATATATTTAATATATGTATATATTTAATATGTGTATATATTTAATATATGTATATATTTAATATATATATATATTTATTTACTATAGTATATAATATAATATATATTACTTTTTTGTTTCAGACAACTTTGGCTTATTATGCAGAGTGGTAAAAGATTTGCAGAAATTGGTCAACATGTTGATAAAAAAGGAGAAACAAATAATGAAAGAATGAAAACAGAAATTGAGTACACAACAGGTCAAGATTGAGGCTGTGCAGCAGGCAACAAGAACGCTGGAGGAAAAAGGCACTCCTCAGAGAAGAAGCACTGACGAACTGAAAAGAGTGCAACAAATACATGATGATGCAAGTACAAATCTGAAAACGGCGATGCAGACAGCGAAAAGAGAGTCGGAAGAATTAACTGATGCCCAGAATGATCTGAAAGAGAAGACAAAGGATGAGGAAAGAGCTAAGAGTAATGTACACAATGCAGAGAAGAAACTGTTACAAGCTATTGACGCGTGGGTAGAAGCGTATATTCGAGGTAAAAAACTGGACGAATTCAATCAACAAGTTGAAGCTGCGAGACAAGGAGTTGCGTTGTCAGAGAACGACTACAACAAAGCAGTGACCGGAAGGAACAGCGCATTGAGCCAAGTGACCGAAGCTGACCAGCTTGAAGAAAGCAGAACAGGCTGTCGAGGAAAGAGCAAAAGCTTACGATCACGCCTCAATGGTCTTCGAAGCAGCCAAGAAACTACACGAACAAAAACAAAACGATTACGATCAGGCTCAAAACCACTTTGACAACGCTGTGAAGGAACTGGTCGACGCCATTTTGGCAGCA
This sequence comes from Oasisia sp. SBJ-2009, assembly GCA_964017155.1. NCBI lineage: Eukaryota > Metazoa > Annelida > Polychaeta > Sabellida > Siboglinidae > Oasisia > Oasisia sp. SBJ-2009. Next base: position 41,053,351 of record OZ024865.1, read on the forward strand.
GGGAACGCGAGAGATAAATACGAGGAAGCTAAGCGAGAAACAGAAGCATTGAGAACTATTCTGAAGAAAACCTTGTATTTGCTAAACATGTGTGACGGAGAAACAGCTGGTGAGTACGATACAGAGATAACATTTCCATAAATACTTGTTTCGGTACGTACTCTATGGCGATAAGAATAACATAACATATGTATGCGATTAATTAAATACATGTGCTAAAGACAGAAGCACATGTATATAGTTTACGCCTGATACATATCAGTCAACATTCAGGCTATCCAAAATAATGACCAGACAAATGTATATAAACTAGTTGTCCTCTAAAATATAATGATATCCCCTATTAAACACAACTGGATCACACCTAGGTCTGACAAAATCAATAGTAAAATAAATATTGGAAATCATACATTATTATCAGTCAGATAACACTACCCGTTTATTAACTCCTTCCATCTAACTTGTGAGAAATGTGAAATTCTTCGCGTTTCAGGTAAGCGGTAGTGCTATGCAAGCGGAGATCCCCACTACCACACGTTTGACGGCGGAGTGTTTCATTACATGGGCACGGGTGAATTCATCATGTCCGAGCGATCTGGGCTCTGTCAGAAGTTACAAGATTTCCAATTGATTGGGCACCACCAAAGTTACAGCAACCCATACGTGTCTTATCTTACGTGGATCGAACTGCGCGTGTTCCTTCCAGGAAATGTATTAACGACGGTTAAAATAGGGCGCGCTCTGCAAATTTGGGAGAGTGTTTGAATACTCCTTGAAGACTGGATTCAAATATCCACCCACGCGCGCGCGCAAACGCACACAAACAAACACCACACAACACACACGCACACACACACACGCATACACACACACGCACACACATACACTATATATATATATATATATATATATATATATATATATATATATATATATATATACATATACATATACATATACATATGGTCAGTTATCACGAAACGTCGATAGAATTTGCTTTAGGGGGGTAAATTTAGAATTCAATATTTCACCTTTTCCTTTTAGGAACTAATAACAGACATGTTAAGGTATACGGGAAATAAATTTGGGTAGCTTAATCAGCAAAACTGGCTCTTCGGGATAGCTTGGAAGTTGGAGGTCCGTGTTGCGCAATACCGAGCGTATGCAAGCACATATTGTATTTAATATACGTGTTATGGTATTTCGTTATTCAGCAATGTGTTTTATTTTATTTATTGGAGTATGTAACATGTTCATTGTTCAAATAGGACAGAAATTGCAACCTTTTTATAAACCAATATATTTTTTCATGCAATTTTGAAATTAAAATGCATTTTCGGTCTCTCTAATACGAGTATAGCAGTCACACAACTAATTGTCATTCTAAGAGGAGCTGCTTGTTTAGTATCACCGTAAATACAAGTGTAAAATATGCAATTACCCTTTCAATGGAACAAAGATAATGCAAAAGTTTTCATTTGTAGTATTGATGAGGATATTTAAATAAAGGGGTACGCTCGGTATCGCTTAAACAAATTGTTCATTAGCATTTCCCAAATAGAATATAATTGTTCTAGGGGGCATATTTAAATGAACATCTGACATCAGACAAATATGTTTTAGTCTTTAATGATTCAGTAACAAATGGAGACCACATGATGTAAGACACTCAACCAAACGAATTAATTATGAAGGATTATATTATAATAATCAGAAGACCAAACAACTTACTCGACTAATGTGCTTACTGTTACAGTCACTTGCAGCATTAGCAAATCATTAACCATGGCAGTCATCTATTCGACAAACTAAACATGTCCTTTGTTCAGCAATGTATTTAACATTGCCTACATGTTTTATTCTTCATTAGTTGACGCCATCTGATCGGTTTAGTCTATTGTCTCAAACTGTAACGACGGCCGTTGCTGGAGTTTGCTTCACGCAAGTCTTCCTCCAAGTGATCCTGGATGACAGCAACAGGAACAATTCTCCACCCGTCGCAGCGTGGGTGAAATATTCCTCCCGCTTCATAGCAACAGTCATGGTAACATGAGGTGCCTCTCATCATAAGGGTGTTGTCCACTGGCACAATGGTGTACGCCTCCGATAGGCCATTCACCGCATTTGGAGTCCAAGACTCCACTTGTTTCTGACATCTTGCAATGTCTTCTTCCACAACTTCCACGATCTCGAACTGTGTCTCAACCCTGCGCAGGACAGAGCACAACTCTGCACAGTTCCTCATGATGTGGCCAATCTTCACCAGGTTGTCGGCCTTCTTCTTGATTGACCCTCCTACCCCGTCGCAGGGGCCTTTCCCGTGGCCGGCTTCCAGCCAGGCCCAGCTGGCACGCACACCAAATAGTAAGGGCAAATGGCCAACCAATGCGCAGATGGAGCGATTTCGGTACTGAGAACTTGGAGAGTCAGTCACAAAATGGATGGTGTTTAACAGCGGCATAGCTTGGTGTAGCTCTGACATCATTGCTTTGAGAAAGGCGAATGTCGTAGGCACCGTGTGAGCTGTTACACCTGACAGGCCAACGAAACTCAAAACCTTCATTTGCCCATTTTCATTCCTGTAGTGTAATACCATGGGGTGGATGGTTATCTGCGCCTTATCATAATACACAGATCCTATCTCCTCCATGTACTTGACCTGCCAGTTCTCTGCATAATCCATCTGTATTGTTGCTTCTGTCATTGGCTTGAGCTTACATCTGAGGTGTCTGACTTCCTCGTACTGCGTGACGACCCTGCCGCAATGCGCTCGGAATTCGGGAAGTTCTCTCATCAGTGTTTGGGAGAATGTGTCAACGTCTTCCACAACTTCTTGTAGCTTTACTTTCTTGATGAGGGTGGTCTTGTATTGGACTTCTTTCTTCATCCACTGCTGATATCTGATTGGTCGCGTGCCGTCCATATCATTCAGTTTCTTTCGTACATCTTCGTCACTCATCGATGTTAATTCAGATCATGACCTCGGCAGTACTTTGGAGGCGGTCGCCTTCAATGACATGTTGGTGTGACGCTGGCATAGGCACACGTGTCTCTGGGTGTACCTAATGAGTTTGACATTGGATGGTCTTCCCCTACAGATTGCAGTAAACGGCATATTGATGTCGCTGAATTCAAGGCAGAACTTCCTGTAGATGTTTTGCATGGTGTCTGTCAGTGAAAAGGTTCCCCGTCCCCTGATTTGATCCTTCTTTCCAGGTAACTCATTGCTGTGTTCTGATCTCCTTAGAAATTCCCCAACCAACATCTTCTGAGATTTGGCTATTGCCTTCCGCATATTTTCCCACTTCTTCTGGTAAAAAATATAATCCGTAGATAGGGACACTTTCTTACTCAGGTTCTTTCGGAAGCGTGTGCTGAGCATTTTCCTATTAATATTAGGATTTCTTGCCGGATCGAACAATGCTTTCTTGATTGTGGTTCTTGCTGACTTTATACATGATATCGTCGTTGTGAATGGGAGTAGAGCATTTACCCGGTGTGGCCTTGGTGTGATGTCAAGTTGCTTGGCCAGAGCCAATGCTGCTGTTGTAGGTGAATACATTTCTGAAACAACTTCTTGATTGGCATGACCTGGGTAGCGTGTACACGGGGTACGTGTAATTGATCTTGAACCAGCTGATGTGGCACGCGAAGGCGAATAATCAGTTGATGATGTTGAGCCAATACTCGAGGTCGGTGAAGTTTCTGGAGTAGACAAAAGAGGGAGGGTACGATTTGTTTTCGATAATATCGTCTTCAAATGCTTTATTTCTTCCTCTGCTTCACTTATCGTCTTCTTCATCTGTCTCATTCTAGGTTCACATGAGAGCGGCAGTTTCACCACCAACCTACAATGTGAATGTTAAAATGTTTCATTACCTATGATATAACTGTTGTATCATAACTTACTGTATGGCTGATAAAATATATTCCATTAAATACATGTAAGCATGTCGGAATATACACATTTTATATTTCAAGTGTAACAACTTATCAGCACCTCAATTCGTATCGAAGATAAATTATGCATCGTAGCTGCAACAACAATGACAACACACGCACATATGCCCACTCTCTCTCTCTCACTCTCTCTCTCTCTCTCTCTCTCACACACACACACACACACACACACACACACACACACACACACACACACACACACACACACACACACCACACACACATACACACTATAAGGAATCATACAGAATGTCCTATACCTTGCCGAAACGGGCTCTTCTGTGTGAACTGATCGCCTTTTACGTGGTGGGAGTGGAGATCTCTCTGGTGCTACACCCCGCATCCTCTTGGAGGACCTGAGTGGTAATGTTCCTTCATCTCCCGGTGCTTCAGCGTTCCCATGCTTCTCTACTACAATAATACAAAAGGGTGTTAATGCCGTGAAGACCCATATCATTATAATGAAATTGTATTCCATAAGTTGTTGGTCAATGTGATATGTTTAATAGCGTAGCACAGTAAATATGTGCGCAATGTCAACATACCTTTCTTTTTTGCCCGGTATGTCTTATTGTTTCTCGCTTTACGTTGAAGGAATGCCGTTTTCCTTTCTTTGGTCATAGGTACCTTTGGCCTACTTCTGTACTGCTGAAAACAAGTTAAAAAATGCACTAATAAAGTGGTTACTTTAGTAATTAACAAGTCATAACGTAACATACGCAAAGCGATTAATACATTAAATTCAGTTTCAGAAGTTAATACTTACATTGTGACGCAAAGCCTGCGCTGCCCTTTAGCTGGGATCATTCTGTTTTGTCTTGCGGTACGCTCGTGATCTTTGTGCATTCGCTGCTTTTTGTCCTGCTGTCAGCGCACGCTTGCCGACCATTGTAAACGTCTGAAATAAAAATAATATTATGTGTAGTTTGTTTTTTAGCGTTTAAGTATGAATACCGAATTACATTTTGCGACACTAATACAATTAAGGTATGCTCGTCCATATGAACACATCATTAGTTGGTATGCAATCCTTTCAGAATACTACCGATTAAACGTCTTATTATGACATAAGTATAATAAGTAGAGACGTTTCGAATAAGCATGCAACTTTTAGTTATAGACAAGTCACAGTATTAGTACTATAAATGACTTGTATGTTCCTAAAAACAGTCTAACCTTGCATGATGCAATTATGCGATACCGAGCGTGTTCGGGTACCGAGCGTATACTGTAACATGTAACCCTTCCAACGTCACGTGCATTGGACATAGAACCCCAATTTTCGCAGATTGCGTTTGGGCGGGAATTCGACATAATAAAAATCAAAGAGTTTTCAACTATTATTTGTAAATAGCATGCACACATGTGATCTATAGGCATCAGTAAACACAACAATTTAACTGTTATTCATAGATCGTTTGAAAAAAACAGTAAATTATTACTTACATTCGAGCAAGTCGTAATCTGCAGACGACACACGTCGCCTCTCGGATTGTCAGTGGATGAGCAGTCACTTCCATATCCGTTAGATAGCAGCAGGGCGTCATTTTTGAGATACTAGATTTGCATACGCTCGGTCTCGTGTATACGCTCGGTATCATCGGTAGTATATAGGTCAAAACAAATAGAGAAAAAAATGCTGCATTTTCTAATTTATCATTTTCATGTACCTTATGTACTAGCCAAATACATATATAAAAAGTGTCCACTAATATTAAAAACTCTGACCAAAATCATAAAGTCTATGTCATTCGCTCGGTAACGGCAAAAACTACCCCGCGTCAAAATTTGAGTCTATTTTATTCTACCACAGGTTTCCATTTATTAGGTGGCCAATTTAACCTATACATGTTTTATCTAAATGGAAGTCTCAACAAATACATACAATTAGTATTTTAGAATTTTATTATTTACCCTTGCATATGCCGTGTTGAAAATTTGCATACGCTCGGTATCGACCAAACTACCCCACCACATAAACTGGTCCTGCGACGCACCCATTCAGCAAAACGCTGACATATTTCGAAGAGTCTGTACCGAACTATACGTCATTATAGGAATATAGGACGCACTCACCCGTGATTACTGGTCATTGAATAATTTGTGTTAGTATAATGGCACTACAGAATTTTTTCAAAAAAATGGCCAAAAAAGACCTCTTTTTTGGCTATATCTTCCACAATTGTGAAGATACACATGTAAAAGTTGGGTACCCATGATACCTCTGACCGGGGCGGTTGCCATGACCACCATTAGAATGCCGTGCTGCTTGTCTTTGTAACGGTTATATTACAATATTACAATAAAAAGTTATCGACGTTTCGTGATAACTGACCATATACATATACATACACATACACATGCACATGCACATGCACATGCACATGCACACGCACACGCACACGCACACGCACACGCACACGCACACGCACACGCACACGCACACGCACACGCACACGCACACGCACACGCACACGCACACGCACACGCACACGCACACGCACACGCACACGCACACGCACACGCACACGCACACGCACACGCACACGCACACGCACACGCACACGCACACGCACACGCACACGCACACGCACACGCACACGCACACGCACACGCACACGCACACGCACACGCACACGCACACGCACACGCACACGCACACGCACACGCACACGCATACGCATACGCATACGCATACGCATACGCATACGCATACGCATACGCATACGCATACGCATACGCATACGCATACGCATACGCATACGCATACGCATACGCATACGCATACGCATACGCATACGCATACGCATACGCATACGCATACGCATACGCATACGCATACGCATACGCATACGCATACGCATACGCATACGCATACGCATACGCATACGCATACGCATACGCATACGCATACGCATACGCATACGCATACGCATACGCATACGCATACGCATACGCATACGCATACGCATACGCATACGCATACGCATACGCATACGCATACGCATACGCATACGCATACGCATACGCATACGCATACGCATACGCATACGCATACACATACACATACACATGCACATGCACATACACATGCACATACACATACATACCCAAACACCCAAGCACGCATGCACGCACGCACGCATGCTCGCACGCGCACGCACTCACACAGTCATAGTCATACTTGTATAGTCACTCTTATGATCAGAATATGTTATGTTATGTTATATTATGTTATGTTGTGTTGTGTTGTGTTGTGTTGTGTTGTGTTGTGTTGTGTTGTGTTGTGTTGTGTTGTGTTGTGTTGTGTTGTGTTGTGTTGTGTTGTGTTGTGTTGTGTTGTGTTGTGTTGTGTTGCGCTACGCTACGCTACGCTACGCTACGCTACGCTACGCTACGTTACGTTACGTTACGTTACGCTATGTTATGTTATGTTTGTGTTATGATAAGTATTGCTCTCAGTCTGATATTCACATTCTGCGTTTTTAATCATTACCTAATCGTAGCTCCAGCGACCACACCCATGACGTCACACTGGTCACGAGAAGGACCTTTAGATATCCGAAAAATGTGGCTCATGTAAAATATGTGCCTTACGATTACGAAACAAATCGCGTCCATATGTTTACTCCATTGCTTTAGGTGAATGGTGTCCAGTTCTATGCTGGTGATGCCATGCCGCATGGAATCCACTTCATCAACCCTCTCAACGGAGTAGTGGAGACAAACTTTGGAGTCGTTGTTCAACTTAATGGCATCCACCAAGGAACCATATGGATTCTGCCATGGTACAATTATTGTGTAGAAGGTAAACGCTGTTGTGACTTATATATCCCTGTTGTATACATTCCCTGTTGATTACAAATGGACTATAGTTATATTATTGAGAAGCGGTAATTGACATATTCTGTATTTTGACAACAAAATTTGCATTATAAATGGGGTAGCTGACACGATTTATGGATATTATGGAGTCTAGGCGGCCGCCATCTTAAACAATAGCTGGAATGGATGTCGGAGGAGGTCAAAAGTAACATATACGAAATTGTTTACTCAGGAAACCGATGTTTTTCCAAAATGATTGCTCTATGTTGCGCAGTTTTTAGGATACGGGGAAATTAATTTTCGGCGGCCATCTTGAAAATGGCCGCCAATGCATTTGACGCCGACATTTGAGATGGCCCCCATCCACAAATATATTTATTATATATACTCTAAGTGTATATGCCAAATTTCATGCCTGATCGTAAAACGCATAATTCGGTCATATTTTGTCGCGGTACTAATAGGGTTATGGTGATCTTCAGCCGCACTAATTTAACAAAATTCCAACTTTAATGAAACAGAGACATTTAACTCATTATTGTAATTACAATTTATCAGGTTTGT
>OZ024865.1:41066699-41084199 GCA_964017155.1 Oasisia sp. SBJ-2009
TAATCAGAGCAACTGATATTGTTTTAGCAGAAGATAAAGACAAATGACGCCGGATTCAACGGAAATCACATGATAGAAATGAATAGGATAGAAACATGATTTGATAGAAACATGATTTGCATACTAGTCAAATATACTGATGAAAGCTGAAATTACTGTCAAAGACAAAATCTTAATTTCGAAAAGTTTATGATGGGAGGTATCGTTACAAAGTATTTTTACTTTAATCTTGTTTCGTTGTTGTTTTGTACCAGTAATAATTATATCAGTTTTATCGATAATTGATCTTCAATTTAATTGATTCCATCCACGAATATATGTCAGTAAAGCATTAATTTACAATTGACATAAATGTGTGTATATCCGTTGGTGAAAGTGATATATAAAGGTGCGTGTCATCAGCATATAATTAATGATTTATGCTATGGTTAATAATGACTATAATAAGTGATGTAGTGTATAGGCCGAACAATTTGTTGAAGTGCATGACATGTTGTGGTTCCAAGCAACTAGACATATCCTTTAATACGCTCCACTGTTAACAGTATCCGCATATATATATTGACAATGCTAACTTTATTGATGTGTTTATTTACCAGAAGGATACCAAATTGGCGAAGAAACTTGCTTGTGAGAATGTGGAAGCGTTCGCTAAAGACTGTGGAAAACTCGTCCACCCTAACTGGAGATATATAACGGGATGCCGTATACTAGCGTCGTCATAATTGATGTATCCAGTACGTTGCTGTTACCGTATAATATTAGAAAAATAAATACATTTATCAACATATATGTACGTTTTTCTGTATGTGTGTCAGTGTGTCAGTGTGTCTGAGTGTATCTGTGTTTGTGTGTATAATTTATAATGTATAACGTATAACGTATAACGTATAACGTATAACGTATAACGTATAACGTATAACGTATAACGTATAACGTATAACGTATAACGTATAACGTATAACGTATAACGTATAACATATAAATATATAAATATACATTATATAATAATATCAATTTATTTATGCTTAATCGGACATTAGTTAGTATACATTGTTATCATCTTTCCAATGCCGTAATAAAGAAATGCACACATGCCCGTACCCGAGAAAACACACATACAAACAAACCTAAACCACACACACAAGTAAATAAAAATACACAAGATACGGAAACAAACAAAAACACAAATACGCAACATACGCAACATACGCAACACACTTACACCCCCGCACACAACACAACATATTATTTCTACACATGCCAATTACGTGTTTCTGTCGTACACATGTTGTCAGTTATGTTGACAGTGTGTCCTGGTGAGCTCGTGTGGACGACTTGTGGAGGCAGCTGCACTCGCACCTGCCGAGAGCCATTCCCTATCTGCATTGCCGTGTGTGTCGCCAAGTGCCAATGTCCCCGATCCAGACCCTACCAGCAAGGACAAAGCTGCCTCAACATGACCATGTGCGAGGATTATAACTTCTGGCAGCCACGTACTACGACTACAGCAGCAACAACCGAACTAATGACAACACCAGACCTAACAACAATAACGACCGAACCGACAACAACAACTGAACCAACCACAACGACCGAACCGACAACAACAACTGAACCAACAACAACGACCGAACCGACAACAACAACTGAACCAACAACAACGACTGAACCGACAACAACAACTGAACCAACAACAACGACCGAACCGACAACAACAACTGAACCAACCACAACGACCGAACCGACAACAACAACTGAACCAACAACAACGACCGAACCGACAACAACAACTGAACCAACAACAACGACTGAACCGACAACAACAACTGAACCAACAACAACGACCGAACCGACAACAACAACTGAACCAACAACAACGACTGAACCGACAACAACAACTGAACCAACCACAACGACCGAACCGACAACAACAACTGAACCAACAACAACGACCGAACCGACAACAACAACTGAACCAACAACAACGACTGAACCGACAACAACAACTGAACCAACAACAACGACCGAACCGACAACAACAACTGAACTAACAACAACGACCGAACCGACAACAACAACTGAACCAACAACAACGACCGAACCGACAACAACAACTGAACCAACAACAACGACCGAACCGACAACTACAACTGAACAGACAACAACGACCGAACCGACAACAACAACTGAACCAACAACAACGACCGAACCGACAACAACAACTGAACCAACAACAACGACCGAACCGACAACTACAACTGAACCAACAACAACGGCCAAATAAACAACAATCATACCAACGAGAACAACTGAACCAAAAACGACAACCGAAGCAACTATAACAGCTACCGAAACAACAACAATAACCGAGCCATCAACAACAACAAATGTACCAACAACAGCAATTGAACCAACAACATCAGCAACCAAAACTACAGCAGCAATAACCGAACTATCAGCAATAACCGAACCAACAACAAGAAGCCGAACGACCAACAGCAACCGAATCAACAATAACAACGGAATATAATGCACAACAGCAGTAGTATTGCGTCAGAACGTGCTTTCGTAAAGTAACCCTTTACTCAGTGACTGCGATTTTTAAATATGTCATACAAACGTAACAAGACGTGGTATATGTTATCTTAATGACATGCTTTATATTGTATTACGTGCATGATATCATTGCTGTTGTCATATAATGTACCAGCAAACAACCCCGCCATGTGTATTGGATCTCACGGACAGGTACTAAAGCAGTCAGTGCAATGTTAACGGACTTTCAGTAGATCTAGTTGATTACGAACGTTATGCAACAATTAGTGTGCCCGAATAACATATTGGTATTCTGACCACTTGTTCAGACAAACAGTGGCGTCGTGAACGGTGGTAACTAATTGGGGGATCTAAAGGCGCCAGGGACGGAACAAGGGATGGTACCATGGGGAGCACAACAATCTCAAACTGCTCCTCTTCAGTTGCGCCAAAACATCGAAGAGGGAGGCATGCTATTGGGAATGTTTTACCGTTGCGAGCAGGAATTTCCGAACAATACAGCTAGTCATGCCTCACTTTACACGCCTATGCTTGACATATATGCATGCTTGATAGTTCACGTTGACAATGTATGCACTTATAATGTACTACTACTACTAATCGGTGATCACACTGACGACCCACATTTATGCAGAACGTATATTATGTAAACTGGCGAAAATACGGCGCTTAACATGGTATCATAACGTGTAACGTTAACAACGTTGGTACCATAACGTCTGTTGTGAATATTCCAAGTTTATAGTTTAATTTCAACGCGTTTGTGTAGTGGCATGTCAGCGCTCTGAGTTCAATCACGGAACGGGCAGGTACGATATTTGGTGCAACCTCTTGCCCACAACAGTGGATAATTTTTATATCCCTCGTGAGTAAGAGATCCCGCTAATGTCGATGCCGGCAATTCTGCCTCCTGCCTCCCTGCCTCCCTGCCTCCCTGCCTCCCTGCCTCCCTGCCTCCCTGCCTCCCTGCCTCCCTGCCTCCCTGCCTCCCTGCCTCCCTGCCTCCCTGCCTCCCTGCCTCCCTGCCTCCCTGCCTCCCTGCCTCCCTGCCTCCCTGCCTCCCTGCCTCCCTGCCTCCCTGCCTCCCTACCTCCCTACCTCCCTGCCTCCCTACCTCCCTCCCTCCCTCCCTCCCTACCTCCCTCCCTCCCTACCTCCCTACCTCCCTCCCTCCCTGCCTCCCTACCTCCCTGCCTCCCTGCCTCCCTGCCTCCCTGCCTCCCTGCCTCCCTACCTCCCTACCTCCCTACCTCCCTCCCTCCCTCCCTCACTCATTACATTATTCAGCACCTTAGCATAAGGAGTGAAGAATTAGTTTTAATGAATAGAAGGCGTTTATTTGTTAAGAAACATACTCGACGCACCCTACAAGTGCTGGCGTAAACACAAAAATATAGTTATACAGTTGGCATGTTTTAGAAGGTAACTTTGACCGTAAAACTAATAAACACTGTGGCAGGGGGAGCAATATTGTTTGGAAGCAAATTTGTGGGCGCAGTGCATGTTTCTTTGTTAACCACAACGCCTGGTTTTTAGAAGTGCGGCTCGATTTACGACACTATATATAAGGGGTGAGGCCGCTTCTTTGACATGTCGTTGGCATATGAATGGTCGTGGCAAAGCAGAGCGTTGTGGTGAAAAGGTGAAATATTACTTCGAATCAGAACTCTCGCTAGGTTTTCACCGCAGATGTCACGGCTTTATTACCACACGCTGACCCGCGGTTATTGGTCATGAACTCGGCAAGGCGGGAGGACGGAGGGAGGGAGGCAGGGAGTGAGGGAGGGAGGGTCAAGATAGATACACAAACAAACAGACAGACAGGCATACAGGCAGGCAGAAGGACAGATACAGATAAAAAGAAATAGAAAGAAAGAACAAATAAAGAAGGAGAGAGAAAGAGAGAGGGAAGGTGAGAGAGAGAGAGAAACAGAGAGAGTGATGGATAAAACGACAGACAGACATACCTAACAGACATACAGACAGAGAGAAAGAAAGAGAAAGGGAGTGACGGAGAGAGACACAGAGACACACAGAAGACAGATTTAGAGAAACAAAGAAGAGATATAGAAAGAGAAAGAAATATGGTTTTAATAGACTCTCGCGCGCCTTCGTGAAGTCACCAAGACAGCAATGTTATCCCGATCAAACACATGTACTATTCACTTGGAAGCCAAAAACGATGATATAGTCTGATATAAACTAAAAGGGTGGTGTGGTAGACAACTTACAAAACGACATACATTCATTGTGGTTTATTTTATTGTGTACCGACATAACTTGTAATAGTTTCGAAGGCTTAGTAGGCTTTGTAACTGCGTGAACTATGTTATTTAGGGCTCTTTGGTGTGCCGTTATTCACACCACATAACATTTCATTCCTTTTTTCACTTGGACTAGCTTAAAAAGTTCCGTAACATTAATGGTTGACCACAATATGCTGTTGCAGACTGCCAGCTAGGTAGGTGTCATAACTTATCCAGGATCTCAAGTAATACATGTATAAAAACTTAATAGATGGCCTTCTGAAAACGGCATGATACTTCACGCCCCACATCCCAACTTCGAAACGTCCGTTATTCACGTCTAACCCCAGTGCACCAACAAGGCGGCACTTTGAATACGGACTGCCGCGTCCCGCAATTTAGTAGCCATAATTGACTAGCACAACGTAATCGGTCCTCAAACAAATTACACCTTGGCTATGTTCTCTACTCGTGCATCAATTGAGGAAGCTGTTGCCTCGTGACATTTGAAAGACTGTCGAACATTCATCTATTCCATGCTGTGTATTCAGTGTAGGCACCTGTCAGTTTGTTTAAAATGTAATATTTATTTATTGTATTTTACAAATGTATTATCTTGTACATGTCTTAACACAAATTGTACACAACATGTTCAGTAATTTGTTATCAATATAAGAAAAATATGGTGCTCCTGAGAAAAAAATCCTTAAAATAGATTTAGCATTGATACAAGTCATGTAATACAATATGTAATATAATTTTATACGAAACGATTATTCTATTGCGCCTAAATCCGTGATTGATTATGGCAACGTTTAAGTCGCAGGTATAACAAATACAACAGTACAAAGCGTTTGCGTACATTACCTATTATAAATACGGTACAAAATCGATGATATATAAAGTGTGTATTTGTGTTAACCAGTACTTTTCTAATAGTGTACTAAACATGATTTGTGCATGTAAACGAAGACCCTGCCGTGCCTAAACGAAACTGCATCTGACCTCAGCATTCTTATTGTGTGTCCTCAGTCAAAAGCCCTTTCCGGTTCACACCGCGTGGCGAGTTTTATATAAGTGATACCAGTTTTTGGACCATCGCGCTCAATGGCGACATGTCTTGAAGCAGCGTTGCCACGGAAGTGACGTAACATAATAAAACCACTGCGTCATGTCCGTCCTTTTGTACAAATTGCGCAGCGGGGTATCGAGTTCTTACCACTCCTAAAAGAGGTTTGCATCCAACCCACTGATACATGTGTTTAATCGAACACCATCGCGACTTTTCTAAGGGACATTCAGCCAAGCATTCAGGACTGCGCGAAAGCAAATAGTACGTGTTTTCTTGAATAACCTGCACCACGATTGCGCTGTGTGACGGGAATTGTGCTATATCAATCTAGACGAATGGTTTGGTCGTGTTTGGAAATAATAAAAATATATATGGAAGTAGAGATCAGTGATGCGAGCTGATATCGCGGTAAGTGAAGTTGTTGGTAACTTGATGAGATAGAACGTAACTACCCTGGGAAAAGTTAAGCTTGTGTTTATGACATTGCACGTTTACATGAAACTGGGTTGATGGATTGCCTTTTTGAAATTCAGCGCGCTGATTTGTGTTGTGTCCTCGATTCACGACACTATAAATATATATATATACATTGCGAACGAGGCCGCTGTTTTGACACGCCATTGCTAACATTGTAGATTGTGTACAACCTGCATTTAATGACTCTATAGCAACTTGTTGCTTGCATGTTACATTGAAAATTGCCCTCTTCATAACTGCATCAGAACATCAAAATTACAATAATGTGAATAACTATGCACGTTTTATCTCACCGTGGGCTTTATGCCAGCGTTACCCTACCTTTGTATACGGTAGTAATAGTAAGGTGTGTCAACACTGGGCGTAAAATTGTACCTCGGTTTTGCGTTGTGTAGTAAAAAACGCATTAATTACCCAGCATCGCTCACTTGACAGCAGGAGTGTGAAATTCATTTTAGTGAATAGACGCCAGCTTATTTGTGGACAACCATAATCGACACACCCTCACTGTGCCGTCGTAAACACAATTATTTGTTATGCAGTTGGCAACGTTTTAGTAGCTATCTTTGGGCTAAGAACTCAAACATCCTGTGGAATATTGGGGGAGGAGAAACGTTGTTTTGAGAGCAAACTATTGCCTTTCACATACTTAACGCGCACGCACGTCCGCACGCCCACATTCAAACATACATATACACCCACATACAGTCATGTATGCATGCGCATTCAAGCACAAACATATTGAAGCGCGCGCACACACGCGCACGCGCACGCGCACGCACACGCACACGCACACGCACACACACACACACACATACATTCAACATTCAAGCGCACATATACATTCCAGCACACACACACACGCACATACACGCACATACACGCATACGCGCACACGCGCACACGCGCACACGCGCACACGCGCACACGCGCACACGCGCACACGCGCACACGCGCACACACGATCTCCTGCGCTGCCACAAATTATAATTATGATTAACGACGATCGAAATAGTCGAACAGGCGCAATGCCAAGTAACAGGAATTCGTTTCCTTTCAGTCCTGATATACCTTTTGTAGTATCAGTCAACGCTGTGTAACACCGCGGCGTGCACTATGTTATTTAGGGCGCTTTGGTGTGCCATAATTTACACCACATAGCATTTAATTCCTTTTTACAATTGGACTAGCTTAACAAGTTCCATATATGGTTGACCGCGATGTGCTATTGCAGGCTACCTGCTAGGTAGGTATCATAACATATCCAGTGACTCAAGTAATACATGTATAAACACTTAATAGATGGCCTTCTGAATATGGCATGTTGCTTCACGCCACACACCCCTACTTCGAAACATCCGTAAGTCACATCTAACCCCAGTGCACTAGCAAAGCGGCATTTTGAATACGAACTGCCGCATCCCGCATTTTAGTAGCCATAAATGACGGTGAAACAAGCCACACCTTGGCTCCTTACTTTAACTCGTGTCTCATACGTGTTTTATCTGCGAAGCATTTACCCTGTAGTAGTCCCACTTCCATTCATATTACCCCAGTCCTGCTTCATCCTTGAAGCATTTTCCCACTAGTTATCTTATACATATTTTAACACAAATTGTACACAATGTGTGCAGCAATTTATTATTAATATAAGAAAAAGCTGTTGCTCCTGAGATACAAAACCCTTAAAATAGATCTAGCATTGGTACAAGTCATGGAATACATTATGTAATATAATTTGTATACGATAAGATAATTATATTGCGCCTAAATCCTTGACTGATTACGTCAACGTTTAAATCGCAGTTATCAATCCAACAATACAAGGCGTTTGCGTACATTTTTAGTACAATTAAGGTAACATATGTATGTTGAAAATCGATAAACTGTGTATTTGTGTTAACCAGTACTTTTCTAATAGTCTACTAAACATGATATGTGCATGTAAACGAAAACCCTGCTGTGCCTAAATGATACTGCATCTGAGGGCAGCATTCTAATTGTGTGTCTTCAGTCAAACGCCCTTTCCGGTTCACACAGCCGGGCGAGTTTTATGTAAGCGATACCAGCTTTTGGACCATAGCGCTCAATGGCGACATGTCTTGAAGCAGCATTGCCACGGAAGTGACGTAACATAATAAAACCACTGCATCATGTCCGTCCTTTTGTATGAATTGCGTAACAGAGTATCGAGTTCATACGACTGCTCAAAGCGGTTTGCATCCAACCCACTGATACACTGTTTACTCGAACACCATAGGAGCATTCAGCCACGCAACAATTATTGCTCGAAAGCAAATAGTACGTATTTTCTTGAATAGCCTGAAACACGATTGCGCTGTGCGACGGGTATTGTGCTATATCGATCTAGACGAATGGTTTTGTCGTGTTTAAAAATAATAATATATCTGGAAGAAGAGATCGTGGCGCGAGCTGATGTCGCGGTAAGTGAAGTTGTTGATAATTTGTTGAGATAGAATGTAACTGCCTGGGAAAAATCAAGCTTGTTTTTATGGCATGGAATGAAAATGGGTTAATGGATTACCTTCGTCAACCTCAGCGCGCTGGTTTCAGATGTGCTCTCGATTCACGACATTATACATTACACATTACAGAAGAGGCCGCTGTTTTGACACGGCATTGTGGAAGGACCCAAGACACGTGTGGATTATTACCTGCTTGTGTTTATTGCATCCAAATTTAGCATCGTTCAATAGCTGGCCACGAATTATAGGTGTGACTGCACCATACCACCGTTCACACGTTCCAAAATTAATATAATAATGTTTTTTTTTACATAAGTCAAACTTTCATAATTAATGGCGTATTTTCACCAGTGGTGCCCGAGGTCAGAGAGTCACATATGTTAGTATTTAACCAAAACTAGTCGTTAATATTTATAAGTGTGATCATGGCAATCCAGGGTGTTACGGGGAACATGGGAACCATTCGTACGACGTCGATCTCTAGCGTGTGTCCAGCATGGAAGTCGTAACATTTAGTACCACTCTCCTTATGAGACGGTCGTCTGGTGCCTGTTCAAATTCCTCAAGTGGTCGACCGGACAGCCAAGATCTTGTTTTATCACGTGATGCAGTAAATCCATCGTGGACTAGGGCGACCACGGGGCTTTTTCCAGTCGGGTGGGATTAATATTTCATATACCGCCGCATCCATAATTGAGTGTGAAGAGATACAGGACCTCGAAGAAGAACTCATTGAAACCAGGTTGGTATGGGATGTAATTGGGATCGGCGAAGTGAGAAGACGAGAGGAATGTTTCACTGCCTTAGAAAGTGGCCACCTAATATACGACTCTAGGGCAAACAACGGCCAAGCAAAGAGTAGGATTTCTAAAAAAAAAAACAGAAATGGAAAGACCATATATAGTGAGGGTAAACAGCATCAGTCCCAGCGTAGCAGAACTTGTTGTGTGTATAACAAAATGCTACAAACCGAATATAGTACGAGTATATGCACCAACATCATCTTCATACTCAGAAGAATACATAAATTGCTTCTACGTGGCTGAGAGTTTAGGAAAACTAAACCACTACACGATAGTGATGGCAGACTTCAGTGGGCAAATACGAAAAAGTATGTATGCGTGCGTATGTACGTACGGACGTCCGTATGTTTGCTCGCGTCGATAAATAACATAGCATCATCATTATCATCATAATTTCTCGGCCACCATCAACGCGTAGATGGGCAGAACCATAACGATTGGTAATTAATTAGAGGGGTTGGGTAAAACAATTAATTCAAATTTATAGAAAAGACAGTTGTCATAAACAGGTTATCAGCAGGATGTGAATTGGAGCCACTTTAACTGGCACAATATAAAAGTGCTTTTAATACTGGTTAAATTCAGCCACGTTTCTGAAGAATCTACTGTTTATAAACACCAACGGTGGATGTCCACACCATGATTACTGACACGGCTGTATAACAGTACCAATGAACAGTGACTCTAGTCAGTTTGTTTATGACATAATTTATCTTGTCCTTGATTTCGTGATCAGACAACATATCACGGCGACAGTCACACCGGCTATGACAGCAACTCCTGCTGCCGAGCCGCCAGCAATTGCTGCCAGTGGAAGACTCGCCTTCGTGTCTTCCTTTACCTGAGCAGTGTGTGCGGCGGTGTACTGAATGAACAGGAGACAGCAAAGAAGGTTAATAGCACAAATACGTCATTATTTGGAATAAAATGTACGAAACGTTACAAACAAAGCGTTCCAAAATGAAAATGCGTCACTTAGTTAACTAACTGCATCAATGAATCAACAAACAACATGTACGTTAATTAGTACAACGTAATTTGTTAACGAAATGTGATAGAACCATGCAGTAAGCAATACACTGTTAAAAGTACTGATACAGCCGTCGTGCTAAACATTGGGCCATTTCATCCAACCAGCACTGCCCAGCATTGGAACTTTAGTCGAACAACAGCAGCGTGCAAAGTACTGCAAAGGCAATCCTCCCAACTCTCCCCTGCAGCAGCAAAAATACATATGCCAAGGATGAGGCTCTGTTCAACTAGTGCTACGTGCTGAGAATTTCTTACGCAAGAAGATCCGCCGTTAAGGGTAAGTAGATTGGAGACAGCTACATATCGCGGCAGTGCAATACTAAGAGATGAACAGGTACCACACACACACACACACACACACACACACACACACACACACACACACGCACACGCACACGCACACGCACACGCACACGCACACGCACACACACACACACACACACACACACACACACACACCAGATATAAACATGCGAATTTGCACATGAACTCTCATGTACACTTATCTAGTTGCCCATGTCGACGATAACCTAAAAACCAAATATTTGGCTTTACGCATTTAACATTATTAATATTATAATTTAATCAATTGCGGCTATAATTAAAACTTGTCTGCTGTGCGATGTTTTACGGGGAAAATACGTAAAATTCAAGTTTCGTAGACAGTGCTCCGTTTTCATAAATAGGCTGAAGTCACGGTTGCCTAACCTAACCATTTAGTCGGTAGCAGAATTTAAACAAACAGCCCAGTTTAATACGCTTAGTTACCACGTCAGTTGCAGCCAACCGGTTACTTGTATTTATAATGATCTTAACTTATTATGCTGCTTTCAATTATATTACTATTTTCTATATAAGTATACTTTGAAACCTTTATTCACTGGCCCATAGTTAACACAATACTTTTATCGTAGGTATATTGTACACGTTTATTTTTTAGTATGTTCGTTTATGTGTTTGTAAAGCGCCCGTGAACCAACACCTCAACCAAAGTTTGGCTTCCAACTGTCGTATGATGGGAATTCTTCAGTGCAGACTGGACGTCAACATTGTTGTCTCCTATAGCGTGACCGGGTCACTACGTCGTCTTGCGAATACTTCTGTACAACCAACGGGAAACAATGCAACAATGCAATGATATCTTTGCGTCATGCGAGAGTGTAATATTAGATTAACCGCTACACAATGACGGTGTCTGCACTTTCCACGTAGATTTCTTCGACAATGATACGGACCGTCGCCACCCATCCGGTCCAGCTGTCGCCGGTGTTGTATTTCGACTGGTCCCATCCCTCCCCACTCACAACGTCTCCAACGTTCCATGCGACGTTCACGTCACCGGCCGGTATACCGCGGCAGTAACCCTCCACTGAAACAGAGCAACATATCAGTGCAGCGACAGTAGAATACACTCTCACACGTTTAATGTGAATGATTAGCCGCCAATAATATTGACCTGATGTGCTTAGTATATATTCCTTGTGACGAATTTGAAGGTTCCCAAGAAATTAAAACGTGTTGCCATGGATTCCTGAATACACCGCACTACCCTTCCAATCGCTGCATAAAACATATTCAGCGTTTAGTTGATTCCAATTATGTGCGGGCGGGAGGGCGGGCTCGCGGGCGGGCGGGCGGGCGGGCGGACGGACGGATGAAAAACAGTACTGTCGAAGGCCGAAGCTTTTAATTTCGTGCCGTGACGCTTTTTTCTGTCACACTGGACATTTGCATTATGCTGGATATACGGCTACCCCTGGACGTCGAGCCGCACTATTTTCCAACACTCAAAACTCATTTATTTTTAAAGGGAAATAATTGACATCGAGGGGATGTCCTCATGCACCCATCGCAATCGAATAAGCTACACGGTTTGAGCACTGGTGACATTTACTGTTGAGGCTTCACAAATATGACGTAAACAATGCGTCATCCAGACCTAATGACAATACAGCATATATATATATATATATATATATATATATATATATATATATATATACACACACACACATACACACACCACACACACACACACACACACACACACACACACACACACACACACACACACACACACACACACACACACACACACATACATACATACATACATACATACATACACACAAACACACAAACACACACACACTCACACACACACACACACACACACACACACACACACACACACACACACACACACACAATAATACATTTGAAATTATATATCACATTTATAACTTAAAATACAAGCGTTCAAATATATATTATTACCTATGCCTTTTGTGGATAATATATCTACAAATCATGCCTACCGTATGCCGGCCGTTGAATGTTGGCGCTTGAGCTACTGAAGTACAGCTGCGTGTCGATGGTCCTCGGGTCCCTGCACTCCGTCCCATTGATGGTGAAGAACCAGCGGCGAGCGGATGCGTGCTTAGGACCAATATCTATCAGTCGCATGTCTCCATTCCACACGACTCGCAGCACCGTGTCATCCCGTTTCTTGACGAAGTCACACGACTGTGAGGACAAAAACACGGAACATTGGCATCTACCATGGAGGCCGCACAACTCAAGAGAAATACAAGATATCGTTCAGGTACAAGTTTTTAAGTATGTGGGTACCAGTGATATCGAGGAAGATCTGCAACGACAACGATCACGAACGATTACCCCTGAACGACAGTTTCAACAAGCGAAAAGTATAACTTTTGACAGTGCACGGGAGCTGTTTGATATATTTCGCTTTAGCTGTCAACGCAACGAAGGAACGACACATTAACGGAACATGAAGCAATCCACCACGTAGATAAACAAAACATTTATTATGACTGACATACTTCGCAAAAACAGGGCCAATAAATGCACAGAGACGCAAGTGGCGATGCGCAATGTGACAAGAATACTCACAAAAAGCAGACCATATTCTTTGTTATCATTCAGACCCCTCTTTGAACATTGCTTCACGTTCACAACAGACCGGTTTCGTCCTAAGCATAATAATAGCAACTATTATGAAGGTGTATATTCTGCCATCATACAAGCAAAACACTACAATTGAAAGGTAACATGCACTGCGTTAAATCTTAGTTGATATAATAAATGTGGCTCTAGTTACTCGTAAACCCGTCGTAGTTACGGATTTATAGCCAACTTATTGCTATTTCAGTGCATGACGACAGAGTCCTGTATATGCGCGCTAAGACACTCGTCAAACTCTGTTCACTGAAGCATGTCAATGTAATTTGCGTATATCGTCTGACACATATAAGTTCATAATGACAATTAATATGCGTACTTCTATTGTCACTTCCTTCCACAAACCATTAAAGCTGTGATAATGCAACATTTATGACACGAACACAATCTATATATTAGGGGCTATCTTTTTATATGCACATTAAGCGCTGTGTAAATGTCATTGTATATCGATAGGGCATTATTAAAAAATGGATCGCAGCGAAAGTGTTTTCACAATTATCTGCTTTCAATGTTGTTATTTCTTGTTGCAGTGTTTTTTCTCGTCTGTTAATTTACGAAAGTCCTTGGACGGGTATGGGCTTCCATTTATCGTCTGCCCGCAGTCGTTCGTGGGGACCTTGAACGTGTATGACCAGTGCGTATCTTCCGAAGTCGTACTAGCTTTTTCCGTCTGTCACAACCAAGACGGCCAACAGTAGACTGATGCGTACAACCGATGTCGCCATGTTGTCCTCAACCCTCCGTGTGTCGCTGCGGCCGAATGTCAATCTGGTGTCCAACTCTCTCCGACTGTGAAGCCGTCCCGGCAACCAGGACGTATAGCACTGGTGCTATTGGACCACTCATCGGGGCGTAGTAGGGCGATATATTGGGTGACTGACTGTACTATTCTAAAGATCTACACACGTCACAATGTGCGGTTGTATGTATCAACCTTTCGTGCCCGTAAGCCAACTTGTGAAATAAATTGTGACACTTTTTATGGTCGTGTTACGTCTATTCGTAGACGTACACCTGAACAGTGCAGCAAGTGTCATCGGAAGTGACATCAACGCGTTGTCACGTGATTGCAGACTTTGAAATGCTATAATAGTTCTCATTGTGATACGTATTTATTTCTTAATTACGATAGAATATCCTGCATTCTGCATTTGAGTATAAAATGTATTATCGCATACGTGCTAGCATGACTGTATATTTAGTAGATACAATTATCCGTTTTCAAAGAACATCTACAGCAATTGCATAACATTATAACGGGCAGGTCGTAAGTCAAATTGATGTTTTAGTTTACATCAAAGCGTATATATATTAATGGGTGATACCATATTTTCGGTACATTTCAGGAGATGAAATGTAAAAAAACAAATATTCATTTATGTTCATTGTAACTTTATTATTTCTATTCTAGATATTTCTCCATGAAATTCAGATACGCGCATCGATGAAAAGTCAACTATCAATCGCTAATATTTCAATAAAAATAATATGTCAAAACAACTAGGAAAATGCTGTAACGGAACAAAAACAGTTTTCCAATAATGCTACATCCGTCAATTCATTGAAATAGTTCAGTTCACTATGTCACCAAAAATCGTTTCGTTCAAATTTTTGGGAGATTTGCAAAAGTATATATTTTTGGAAAGTATAGAACCTACGGAACCTGAAAAGCAATGTTTACATTTTTTCTAAACACTCTAGGGCGGCCATCTTGGAATTTCAAAATGGCGACTATTGTTTGCTAACATGTTGCAATATCTCGGCTTCTAAGCATCTTAGGTTTATGATTTTGGTGTCTAAACATACATTTTCGAGACAAGGAATCTAATGGGACAACTTATAATGATATATATATATAATGCATGACACTATTTTGGAAATTTTGGAAAAAATACATAAATTCTAACTAACAACATGAGGCTCAAATGGTAAATATTAGCCAAATTTTGGAGCATTAAAAATAGTCTAGTTATTAAAATCATTGTTGTCTAGTCTAATGATTACATGTATTATTAAAATCATTGTTGTCTAGAATCCAGTGTCCCATTGTTGTGTTTCAGGCTCTGAGAGACATGGAGTCGACCACGAATGAGGTCCCCAAACTTACTGGTGGACGGCCGTGCCAAACCACTGACTATAATCTGTGTGTTGTGTGTAAAAAAAGAAGCCGAACCTTTAGTGTTGCATCCAAGATTAACGTCATACCACAACCTCCTAGAGACAGTGACGGAACGAGCCAGCTTGCATGATGCCGATTGTGTTCCAGTGCAGAAACGGCTTAAAGACTGCACAGCAGAAATACTGCAAAGAGATAATGCTGTTTGGCATCGTACTTGCTACTCCAGGATGACGAACACAGTCCAGAGAGAGCGTGCAAGAGACCGACACCAACACTCCATGTCTACTGGGTCACACACACCCAGGGTGAAAGGTCGCAGATCAAGAAGTGCTGATGACGAGAATAACGTGACTGGCTCAGCTGCACCATATACCCGATCATCAACACGACCTTTGAACAAGGACATGTGTGTCTTTTGCCAAACCGACAATGACCAGAAACTCTTCACTGTCAGAACAGGGAATGCCGGACAATCACTAAAGCAAGCAGTGCAACCGTCTTCAGATCCAGAACTGAAAACTAGATATAGTACTTGCATTGCTGATGGTGATGCCCATGCTATGGATATCCAGTATCACAAAGCTTGCTGGACCAAACACGTGTTCCACGTTCTGCGGGATGACACCAACCAAGCACCCAAGATAAAACAAAGTCCCACCCAAGGATCCAGCTTCGTTGAACTGCTGAACATCATAGATACACAGACCAGAGATGGAGCATACCTCTCAATCCAAGACATCGAGAACACATATGTCAGCATGCTACATTTGGGTAGAACAGATGCCCAGGAAAATCATTCACCTGCCTTCACCAGGCAATGGTTGAAAGACAGAATCCTGTCTGAATTACCACACGTAACATCAGTCCGACAGAGAAATATGCAAAGTATTGTACTGTCCAGAGGCCTGTGATGCAGACACGCTCCAGACTGCTATCAGAACTGCAGATGACACTGAAAGCATGAAAAACCTCTACCAATCAGCCAGACTCCTTCGCCAACGAATTGAGCAGTTCACCAAGACAGTGAAGACGTCCAGTTCCATAGTAGTAACCAGTACCCTGGAAGATGTAGCGGTGGAACTGTATACCATGATCCGCTGGATAATGGCGGGACCAGCAGACAAACTGCAAACAGAAGTGCGGACAACTATTGTTGACAGGGGTGCGCTAACCCTGAGCCAAAACCTGATGTTTGGTTTCAAATCCAAGAGGCAAGTCACATACAAGCCGAGTGACGAGGGTGCTGGATTTCGGCCTCAACAAGCTAGGGAAACCCCCCAAGTACTGGGATTGGCCCTGACCATCCATCACGACACAAGAAACTTGTGAATCTCCTCAATGCACAGGGTCACTGTGCGTCCTATAGCCGTGCCCTCTTCATGGAAACAGCCCTTGCCAATGCTGTAGTGGAGAACACAAAGCAGTGCCAGGGGCTGTATGTGCCACCTTTCTTGAAGAATGGCACGTTTGTGTTCTTTGCCTCAGACACACAGACTTTGCTGAGGGCACTGCTGTTGGCAAGGGTACCACACATGGGACAGTCACTGCCATCTATCAGAAGGCTGATGCACCTGGTGAACCAATCACACCCCCTCTCTACGCATTGGTGACACAAAGTCAAAGAGTCTCTTGGTGACTCATACAATACAGCCATGCTACCGTGTGAGAAGCCAAAAGCAACTGCATCGCAACAGCGGGCGAGGGAGTTCAGCATCAAC
>OZ024865.1:41089199-41096699 GCA_964017155.1 Oasisia sp. SBJ-2009
AAAAAAACAGCTCCAGCGCACTGACAAAAGTATACTTTTCGCTTGTTGAAACTGTATGTCTTGGCATAGTTTTATAACTGTATGTCTTGGCATTGATTTGATTTGCCAAAATGTATTCAGGCTTATTACGATGTGGCAGGTATTTTTGTCCACATAGTCTACGTTGCTTTATGAATATGAGGAAAGAAAGGAAAGGAATAAGTATATATTATATCCAAATATGTGCTATGGTTGCATCCAGCACCATGGGTATCACGACTTAAATTATTTCCAACTGCGACGACATCAGACATCCACAGTTTGCTCATCAAGTCACCTACAACATCCTGCGTGCTTGACCCCTTACCAACATGGCTGTTAAAAGACGTGAGTGATACCGCAGTACCATTCCTAACACAACTCATCAATTCTTCCATAGCATCTGGTGTTGTTCCGTGCTGCCTGAAACACGCCAACGTCACTCCTGTGCCAAAGAAAGCCAATATCGATCAGGACAATATGAACAATTATCGACCAATATCAAACCTACCTTTTGTATCAAAGCTACTCGAGAGATACGTTGCACGCTGCCTGCTTGATCACATGACTGCTACCAATCTCCTTGAAAGACACCAATCAGCATACAAGTCTCATCACTCCACGGAAACTGCGCTTGTTGTGGTCCAAAATGACATCCTCGGGGCACTTGACTGGCGTTATGGAGTCATTCTAGTCTTACTCGACATGTCGGCTGCATTCGACACGGTCAACCATGAAATACTACTCAGCCGTTTAGAACATCGCTACGGGATGGCTGGCTCCATGCTAGCATGGATGCGGTCATATCTCACCGATCGGTCGCAGTGTGTGTGTCTACAAGGTGGTGCTTCCAGCAAAACCGGCGTCGCTTGTGGCGTACCCTAAGGATCGGTGCTGGGACCTCTGTTGTTCTCTGCGTACACAGCTCCTATCGGTGATATCATCAGGAGGCACAATCTCGGCTTCCACCTTCTCGCTGATGATACCCAGCTGTACAACAAATTCGAGATGACAGAAATTAACAGATACTTGTCATTACGCCGAATTGAACAGTGCATAGACGCTGTTCGTGCATGGATGGGCGACAATCAGCTGAAGGTGAATGACGACAAAACGGTCGCACTTGTGCTATCATCACGCAACAATCGAGCGAACCACAAAATCACCGTGATCAAAATTGGCGACTGCGACATAACGCCAAGTCCTACTGGCAGAAACATCGGCGTTATATTTGACACAAACATGTCAATGGTCACCCATGTTAAACATGCCTGCTGTACATCACACTACCATCTAAGGAACATTGCGTCGATCCGATCATGTCTCACACAGAAAGCCGCCGTCCGCCTTGTAAATTATCTTGTTATATCGAGAACTGACTACGCGAACTGTCTCCTGTATGATATTCCACAGTGCCTGATATCTAAGCTACAAAGAGTCCAAAACGCTGCCGCTAGACTAGTGGTTCTCATGAAACTACATTGGCTCCCGGTGAAACAACGAGTGCGATACTTAATACTGCTACTGGTGTTTCGTGCACAACATGGACTGGCGCCACCTTACATCACCGACCTGCTTGAACAAAGAGCTACGAGGGTGTTACGCTCAACTTCAAACAATGACTTCTATGTGACGCCATCTCGCAGCAGATACGGTGATAGAATGTTCGCAGTAGCTGGTCCACGACTGTGGAACTCTCTCCCTGCCGAGATGAAGAAAACCTGTTGGCTCGTGACGTTTAAAAGACTACCTATTCCGGGTTGTGTGTGAAGCGTAGACACTTGTCAGGTTATTTAATATGTATTTTATTTTTATCTATTTATTATCCTTTATTACATGTTTTACATTAATTTTACAAAATGTCATACTCATTGTATTATTATCAATATACCATTTATTTTAATAATTATCTTTAGCTAACTTATTTTATTATTTATTGCTATTACCTTTTATACATATTTTAGGTATTTTATTTACCGTAGCATATACCTTACGCATATTTCAAACTGTTATGTACAAATATAATACCGTGCGTAGCGACAGCTTCTTGAACTGTATTTGTTAATGTAGTATCAATTGTCTTAGTGTTACTCAACTGATTGTGCGTTAATACCCCGACGACTTCCTACTTTAAATTATTTTGAGAGAATGACCTGGTCACAGCCAGTCCAGTATGCTGGTCTCACGATTTCCTACACACCTAATCAACCTTCCTTCTGCCTCCTCTTCTCCTACATCTGCTGAATCTATATGAACATTGAAACCACCCGTTTTGCATACCTTCACTTATGGCTCCCCTCACCCACCATTTGTCGTGCTCTTCTCCGAACGTCCCTTTCTCTCTCCCTCTGCTCCTCCTGTGTTCATGCCAACTTGTTATGACAAAATGTGTGTGTGTGTGTGTGTGTGTGTGTGTGTGTGTGTGTGTGTGTGTGTGTGTGTGTGTGTGTGTGTGTGTGTGTGTGTGTGTGTGTGTGTGTGTGTGTGTGTGTGTGTGTGTGTGTGTGTGTGTGTGTGTGTGTGTGTGTGTGTGTGTGTGTGTGTGTGTGTGTGTGTGTGTGTGTGTGTGTGTGTGTGTGTGTTTATAGCAGATATATGTAACAACAAAAAAGGACATTTGACATATATGGAAATTAGTGAATGTTTGACTGTATTATAATGCTTGAATATAATTAGTAAGTGCTACTAGTTTATATATTTTATATTAGTAATATTTGTGCTGCATGCGCTCACTGGGACATGTATAATGTTTTCTCATTGTGTACGTGGTATACAATCATTGGATTTATTTTTCAGTATTTAGTTCGTCTAGCATAATAAGAACATTATGTACTAAAACATCAGCATCATGTTTGGTTGTGTTGATAAAAATAAACATTATTATTAGTATATATGGACATGATGTCCAACAGCTATTTTCTGACTACCATTCATGCTATGCTAATCCTCCTTTTTCATCTCTCTACTCTCACAATGTCTCTTCTGATATTCCCTATAATTGTTTTCCCCACTCCAACATTCCATATATAGCATATTACACCCTCCTGCCAGCATCCTTCGTCAATCACCCTTTCATTTCGTCTCTTGTGTACCCAACATCGTTACCTCCTGGCGATCATGTTGCCCATTCGTCCACTTATCATTGCCACAATGAAACTTCCCATATGCAATACAATACAATAACCTAAATAAAAATGGTCCCCCAAAGAGGACATTATTGTGGTAAATATTCACATAACACAACGACATTAGTTGTGACAATTAGTAGTGACAGTGCAAATTTGTAGATAAGTAATGCGCCCCATTGTATCCCGCCATCCTCACCGATCATTTCTTTCCCCCTCCCCAATTTCGCGTTTAGTAGCCTAACAGACGTTGGAAGAAATGTGTTTCGATAATGGTTCGTGCGTGTTCTTTCGGAAATGTACCTACAGCCAGATTGTGCAACATAGCAGAATTCGTGCAATAGGTGAGAAGTGTCTTAAGAGATGTATCTTGCTTTTTTTTCATCTTATGTGTTTCGTAGATTTCATCCACTGTAGCCAATGGCTTTGCTGGCTGACCGTACTACACGATCTAGCAGCACTCCATTCTTAACTGATAAGCTTCCACCCCAACAAATTAGACAGCAGCATAGGATTGACTGGACCGAATATTATTTCAAATGTGAACGTATATATACATATACATATACATGTAGACATCAATAAAATGCATTGTAGCTCAGTACAAAACATCAAAGGCAAATAACATATATATAACTTAAACATCAAAGAACATTGATATACTATTTCTACGCTCATTTACATACATGAATATATGTATATATGTATGTATATATATATATATATATATATATATATATATATATATATATATATATACATATATGTATATATATATATATATATATATATATATATATATATATGCATATATATACTGTATATATATATATATATACTGTATATATATATATATATATATATATATATATATACATATATATATACACACACGTACACACACACACACACACACATATATATATATATATATATATATATATATATATATATATATATATTACACGCACACGCACACGCACACGCACACGCACACGCACACGCACACGCACACGCACACGCACACACACACACACACGCATAGGGATCCAGCGGATAGGCGGGCAGATATGTTGGCAGGCATACATAAATTATAATCATGCATATGTACGTATATTCATATGTAAATATAATCACACATGTACACATCGATTACAATAATATTTATTGTACTAGCTCGTTAGAATAATGCATATAAATCTAATGAAGGTAAATAACATATAATAAAATAAACATCGAGGAACACACATATATTTATACACATTTACATAATGTCTGGATACACATGTACGTTTAATTCTTTTATCTGATCGACATGAGTCAGTTATCTGGAAATTGTCACCGGGTATCTAAATAAAGGTCTTACACATTCTAGTCTCTCCTAGTCACCAGATGACAGCACTGTCGACATTGTCATCAAGTAGGTGCTGCCAATGCGGAATATTTATTAACAAGAGTACAATATGAATCATGGACTCAGTGTTGCCAACACCGTGGTTTTCCCGCGGAATTGGGTTTGTGTTAAACGTTATCCGCGGGGAAAAAATCAGCAGTTGCGGGTTGCGCTTCTTTTTGTGCACGTACCGCTTGTTTTGGGCTAGTAATAAAAGTGGTAGTTTTTACGTCATGTGTGATTACGTAAAGGGCAATTTATGTAGGGAATTATATGACGTTATGATGTACAATGCTAAACTATAGCAATTATAATATTATAGTTCACCGTAGAACAGTAGGTGGCGCCCAACTGCAAGGAATGATGGAATCATCCACCCACCATGATTAAGTAAATACTGTGGGCGTCATACTTGAAATGCGTTTTCCTCTTTATCGGTAGGGGCGTGGCGTTGGCAACTTTTAAAGTGTACCATTTTATAATAATTTTTGGGAATTATTTGGGATAGTTTTGGGTTAGTTTTCGAAGGCGATTGGGCTTGAAATTTTATTTTAACCTGGGAACGCTGGTCGTGGTACATGTGACATACAACACCGTAATCACCAACAGATTCAATAATTGGCCACGTTGAAACTTGTTATAAAGGCGGCTGAAAAGTGAAATCATGAACTGACAGTGTTATATTGGCAATGCAGGGTTAGTAACGAACGCCTACTGAAAGTAATCTAAATTTATGCAATAACCAAGACAAGTCCATTGTAGTTGAGCATTGAAATGGCCAATTGAATGACATTTATTAATTAAATTGGTAGGAAAACATGTAACTCTAAAAAACCATACAACTATAGGACACTGAGCCCATGTGCAGTGTCACCTACTGGTTTCTCTGTGGCCAAACCTCACGAGACCATTCTACATAACAACTAATACATGCAACAATACAAACATTCCCACCAAATACAATGTTTTTACTTTATAAAGGTGGGGTCAATTCGCCACAAGGTCACCGATATCACTGTGACCACCCCCCCCCCCCCCACCCCACCCCCCAATAAGAGAGAGATAGTTGAAGGCGGTCGGGCGGGAGGGCGGGCGTGCTTGAATGCGCCCGTGCGTGCGTGCGTGCGTGCGTGCGTGCGGGCGGGCGGGCGGGCGGGCGGGCGGGCGGGCGGGCGGGCGGGCGGGCGGGCGGGCGGGGAAACTGTCTGGCCTATAAACATATTCATTCGTGTACATATAAAATCATGCAGGTACGTATATTCACATGTAAACATACACACATGTACACATCGATTACAATGTATTGTAACTCGTTGGAATTATACATTCACATCTAATGAAGGTAAATAACATATAATAAAGTAAACATCGAGGAACACACATATACATTTATACATATTTACATAATATCCAGATACACATGTACGCATGTGTAGTTATTTTATCAGATCGACATGTGTCAGTTATTTGAAAGTTGTCCCCGGGTATGTAAATAAAGGTTCAACACATTCTAAACCCTCTTAGTCACCAGATGATGACAGCACTATTGTCGTCATCAAGTAGTTGCTGCCAATGCGGATGTTTTTTATTAACAAAACGGGTCATGGTGCAGGCATACAACACCGTAATTAATAGACAGCAGATATCAATCACTTTTGATTGACAGCCCAATGTATTTAAAGTGGCTGTTATGTGTGTTGTCAACAATTATCAACGTTAAGTGAAGAGAGACCATTGTTGAAGTGCAGTAAGTCTTATCATCCGTCTTTGAATCGTATCAATGTGACGTCTTCACGGCGGACGTATCGCGTTTGTGCCGTTAAAATATGCTTGACAATCGATACGGCTTCAATCAAAACGACAGGATTATTGACATCTTTTAATTCTGCTGTCTTCTTCTGTAAAGATATAGTGCTGTGAAAACATGAATCAACTAGTCTAATTACACTGAGATTGAGCGTAAATACAGAATAGAGACAGCAATAAAGTGAATTTGTAATATCCAAGACACCTTCTTCAAATAGACACTGACCGAGTGTTAGATTCGTATCTGACATCAAATTGTGGCAGATCCTTACACAATACGAAACATCCGTAGCCTTAAAAGTCTCAAACTTCTTCCAATATTTTGTCAGAAATATCACTCAATATTTCACCAACAGATGCAGTAACTGGCTTTCGTTGAAACTTGGAATTAAAGGCGACATCGAACTGAAATCATGAAATAGCCATGTTCTAATGGCAACGCAGGGTTAGTAACGAACGCCTACTGAAAGAGGTTTATATTTTTGTAGGATATAAGAGAGATATCAAAGGCGGGCAGGCGGGCAGGCGGGCAGGCGGGCAGGCGGGCAGGCGGGCAGGCGGGCAGGCGGGCAGGCGGGCAGGCGGGCAGGCGGGCAGGCGGGCAGGCGGGCAGGCGGGCAGGCGGGCAGGCGGGCAGGCGGGCAGGCGGGCAGGCGGGCAGGCGGGCAGGCGGGCAGGCGGGCAGGCGGGCAGGCGGGCAGGCGGGCAGGCGGGCAGGCGGGCAGACGATGATGGACACACACACACACACACACACACACACACACACTCACTCACACACACACACACACACACACACACACACACACCTATATATATATGTGTGTGTGTGTGTGTGTGTGTGTGTGTGTGTGTGTGTGTGTGTGTGTGTGTGTGTGTGTGTGTGTGTGTGTGTGTGTGTGTGTGTGTGTGTGTGTGTGTGTGTGTGTGTGTGTGTGTGTGTGTGTGTGTGTGTGTGTGTGTGTGTGTGTGTGTGTGTGTGTGTGTGTGTGTGTGTGTGTTTATAGCAGATATATGTAACAACAAAAAAGGACATTTGACATATATGGAAATTAGTGAATGTTTGACTGTATTATAATGCTTGAATATAATTAGTAAGTGCTACTAGTTTATATATTTTATATTAGTAATATTTGTGCTGCATGCGCTCACTGGGAC
>OZ024865.1:41104199-41114199 GCA_964017155.1 Oasisia sp. SBJ-2009
TAAATTGGTAGGAAAACATGTAACTCTAAAAAACCATACAACTATAGGACACTGAGCCCATGTGCAGTGTCACCTACTGGTTTCTCTGTGGCCAAACCTCACGAGACCATTCTACATAACAACTAATACATGCAACAATACAAACATTCCCACCAAATACAATGTTTTTACTTTATAAAGGTGGGGTCAATTCGCCACAAGGTCACCGATATCACTGTGACCACCCCCCCCCCCCACCCCACCCCCCAATAAGAGAGAGATAGTTGAAGGCGGTCGGGCGGGAGGGCGGGCGTGCTTGAATGCGCCCGTGCGTGCGTGCGTGCGTGCGTGCGTGCGGGCGGGCGGGCGGGCGGGCGGGCGGGCGGGCGGGCGGGCGGGCGGGCGGGCGGGGAAACTGTCTGGCCTATAAATATATTCATTCGTGTACATATAAAATCATGCAGGTACGTATATTCACATGTAAACATACACACATGTACACATCGATTACAATGTATTGTAACTCGTTGGAATTATACATTCACATCTAATGAAGGTAAATAACATATAATAAAGTAAACATCGAGGAACACACATATACATTTATACATATTTACATAATATCCAGATACACATGTACGCATGTGTAGTTATTTTATCAGATCGACATGTGTCAGTTATTTGAAAGTTGTCCCCGGGTATGTAAATAAAGGTTCAACACATTCTAAACCCTCTTAGTCACCAGATGATGACAGCACTATTGTCGTCATCAAGTAGTTGCTGCCAATGCGGATGTTTTTTATTAACAAAACGGGTCATGGTACAGGCATACAACACCGTAATTAATAGACAGCAGATATCAATCACTTTTGATTGACAGCCCAATGTATTTAAAGTGGCTGTTATGTGTGTTGTCAACAATTATCAACGTTAAGTGAAGAGAGACCATTGTTGAAGTGCAGTAAGTCTTATCATCCGTCTTTGAATCGTATCAATGTGACGTCTTCACGGCGGACGTATCGCGTTTGTGCCGTTAAAATATGCTTGACAATCGATACGGCTTCAATCAAAACGACAGGATTATTGACATCTTTTAATTCTGCTGTCTTCTTCTGTAAAGATATAGTGCTGTGAAAACATGAATCAACTAGTCTAATTACACTGAGATTGAGCGTAAATACAGAATAGAGACAGCAATAAAGTGAATTTGTAATATCCAAGACACCTTCTTCAAATAGACACTGACCGAGTGTTAGATTCGTATCTGACATCAAATTGTGGCAGATCCTTACACAATACGAAACATCCGTAGCCTTAAAAGTCTCAAACTTCTTCCAATATTTTGTCAGAAATATCACTCAATATTTCACCAACAGATGCAGTAACTGGCTTTCGTTGAAACTTGGAATTAAAGGCGACATCGAACTGAAATCATGAAATAGCCATGTTCTAATGGCAACGCAGGGTTAGTAACGAACGCCTACTGAAAGAGGTTTATATTTTTGTAGGATATAAGAGAGATATCAAAGGCGGGCAG
Organism: Oasisia sp. SBJ-2009; assembly: GCA_964017155.1. Classification (NCBI taxonomy): domain Eukaryota; kingdom Metazoa; phylum Annelida; class Polychaeta; order Sabellida; family Siboglinidae; genus Oasisia; species Oasisia sp. SBJ-2009. The sequence goes on from OZ024865.1 coordinate 41,105,716, forward strand.
GCGGGCAGGCGGGCAGGCGGGCAGGCGGGCAGGCGGGCAGGCGGGCAGGCGGGCGGGCGGGCGGGCGGGCGGGCAGGCGGGCAGGCGGGCAGGCGGGCAGGCGGGCAGGCGGGCAGGCGGGCAGGCGGGCAGGCGGGCAGGCGGGCAGGCGGGCAGGCGGGCAGGCGGGCAGGCGGGCAGGCGGGCAGGCGGGCAGGCGGGCAGGCGGGCAGGCGGGCAGGCGGGCAGGCGGGCAGGCGGGCAGGCGGGCAGACGATGATGGACACACACACACACACACACACACACACACACACACACACACACACACACACACACACACACACACACACACACACACTCACTCACACACACACACACACACACACACACACACACACACCTATATATATATGTGTGTGTGTGTGTGTGTGTGTGTGTGTGTGTGTGTGTGTGTGTGTGTGTGTGTGTGTGTGTGTGTGTGTGTGTGTGTGTGTGTGTGTGTGTGTGTGTGTGTGTGTGTGTGTGTGTGTGAATGTACGTACGTACGTACGTCGTAAATTAGCCCAAAACTATCCCAAAAATTCCCCCCAAATAATACAGAATGATACATTTTAAAAGTTGCCAACGACACACCCGTACCGGTAAAGGGTGAAATGCATTTCAAGTACATCACACACATAATATTTACCTAATGGTGAGTGGACGATTCTATCATTCCTTTCAGTTTAGCGCCACTTACTGTACTACGGTCAATTATATATAGTTTAGACATTGTACATCATAACGTTACGGAATTCCCATATAAATGGCCCTCTACGTAATCATATGATTAAAATTATGCTCTACACTGCCCTACACGGTCGAGGCGCATAAATGCCTTAGTTTATGGTGTCTACTATCATATATGTAACACATTTTGAAACTTGACAAATATGAATAATTTATGTGCAGTAACGGCATTAAGAAATATCCAAGTGAAAATTAGTGAATATATGATTGTATTATAATTTACTGCACTTAAATATAATTTCTATGTTTCACAAGTTTATATATTAATAATGTTTGTGCTGCGTGCACTTAATGGGAAATTGTGTAATTTGTTTTTCAAATTGTTGTACAGGGGCATACAATCATAAGATGTTTCTGCGGTATGCTCTTTTTTCTAACATAATAAACATATTATTATGCACTTAAACATCAGTATCATGTATAGTTGTGTTGGGAAAAATAAGCATTATTAGTATTATTAAGACGTACATTACGAGCTATATAGCAACGAAAAATGGTAGTAATAACCGCGGGTCTATTGCATGTTATCTCTTCTCCGCCATCACAATGCGCCGGGCTTCATGTCTGGACTACTAGAGTAAACAATTAGCTATAGCTGCTGGCTGGCTGAACATGAGCAGCTAAACTTAGTTTGGATTACGCCCATCCACGCAACCAACGGGTCGTTGAGCTCCGTTACTACTCGACTAACACGTAACGCTAGGAAGACAATAGCTGGTATTGATGTAATCAGCAGCAGCGACGCCTGGCGCGCGTAAATTATTATTACCCTTATTTGTGGACAACTGGATGGCCCAGATGGTGCAGCGGCCGAAGCTGAAAAAGGGCTCTATTTAAGGAGATACCCCTACCGAAGGTATATAGTGAGGGCTCTTAATGTAATCAATTTTCACATCTGGACAAAAGCATGAAATATGGCACAGATGACCTCCATGCCATACTATTTCAGAATTTTGATGGAAGCAACCTGAGATTTTGATGCTTCCACCATTTTTTGCAATATTTAAAATAGCTACCCCAAAATACGTATATTTTGACAAAACTGTCCATATAAACTGTTTAAAAATATGTAAACAATTTGATTTTACATGCGCCATTTTATTAAATGGCAGTTGTGAAAGGCACATTAAGGTCATGTGTAAAATGTTTGACGAATTTAAAATCGCTATCCAGGTACCTATACATTGATACCAAATTCAAGACTCTAGGTGCCATATTTGATAAAATATAGCAACATTAATTAATACGGCCGCCATCTTTAAACATGGCGGATGTGAATGTCGGTCAAGATCAAAAAGTAAAATATTTAGAAGAGCTACCCCAATATACGTATGTATTGTAAAAGTGTCCATATAGCATCCCTCTAAATATCTCGTTTTAAAGATACATAACCTATTCGATTTTACAGCCGCCATTTTATTAAATGGCAGTTGTGAAGGCCAAATTAAGGTCAGGCGTGAAATGTTTGATAAATTTTAAATCGCTATCCACTTACCTATAAACTGATGCCAAAATAACGACTCTAAGCGCCATATTTTATCAGATATAGCAACATTAGTGAATATGGCCGCCATCTTTAAAAATGGCGGATATGAATGTCGAATAAGACAAAATGCACCATATTTGAAATTAGAAGACCAGAAAATGTATATATTACGCCAAAAAGAAGCATTTTATGTGAAACTGTTCATGAAATATGAAAAAGCAAGTTTTTTATTTTCGATGGCAGCCATTTTGAATATTGCAAAAAGTGGTGGAAGCATTAACATCTCAGGTTGCTTCCATCAAAATTCTGAAATAGTATGGTATCAAGTTCATATGTGCAAAATGTCATGCTTTTGTCCAGCAGTGAAAATGTATGGCCTTTTCTGACATATAAGAGCCCTCACTAATAACAAGCTCGGACCGGTCTCATTTTGACCGACTGGATCTCTAGTTTCTGAAAAACGTTGTTGTAGGCCGGGAGCCTGGTCCAGGTCTCACGATGTTTTCTGCTAAGTTTTGTTCACTATCATTTCCTGTTAACCTATACCGTGGACCACCGCAAGTTTGTAATGACCACTCCCAACTCGGGGCCTTCTGCCCTAAGGAGGCCAAAAAATCCCTTTTCGGGTTTAACATTATGTGTATTCAAATATTGTGGCACCGTGACGTCAGAAATAGACATAGAAACACTATATTTGGCAGAAAGCAATTATATATATAATTATATTATTAGTCTGGGTGATCTCTCCAATGTATGTGGATGACAGACTTCAGTTGGTTTTGTTTTTAATGTAAAGCGCCACAATACTTGTGGATCTGGTGGAATAACAAATTAAATAATACTAAGCTATACTAATCTCTCACACAGTGAGACACTATATACTAAGTGTAAGCCTATTGATTTGTTTCAGACAGGCATATTAGTGAGGCAACTGTTTGAACAAATTGCACACAATTAAACAACACTGGCTAACTGATGTCAGTAAATAAATAACGTGATAATTTTGTAAAAAATACATACATGGACTGTGCCGTGGCTTTCTGCCATGCATGGCTGACTTCGTGTTGCCTTCGAAGCATGACGTGTCACCTGATAGCGGCCGAGCGACCTTATTCTATTGGTGTGTTCTATTTATATCTATGGTAAGCACGCATAATATGGCTGGCAACTGTGTTACTCATGTACCTATTGATTGAAGTTTTTACATCAGTATTTACGCCGTACAAAAGGGAAGAACGATTTATAAGTGTCACTTCTAAAAATTCAGGCTACGTGTAGTGAACGAAATTGTCCAGGTTTCCAAATGGGGCCAGAACCAAGTTTTGAACACCGGTTCATTCGAACAGCAATATGAGAGTTTAGCCGCTCGAACCCCGCGCCTTGGATTCGTCTCTAACTAAAAATGGCAAACCTCTTACGGGCTGCACCATTAGCTACTGTCAGTACTCTGGTTCTGCTCGTTGAGTAAGCATTGTACTGACGCCTTGTATCTGTGCTGTTTTGGTCATAGCTATTATAGGGGAAATGTGGGGCTTGGGGCGTTGAGCTCCAACATTTGACGTGGCGACTGCAACAGAATACTGAGTGAAACAAACCCACTTTAGATTGTAACTGACCAAACAAATATTGTCGACATTGACTGATAATCAAATTAGTCAGTTTTTATTTTTAGTCTTTAGATAACCACATGTATGATCTCGACACAATGACCAACAGGCATGAAGGTGATTACCACATGGATGACCCAGTACAGCGAAGAAGATTTGTTCAGTCAGTTGAAGGTAATTAAGTGCAGGCGTGTGTACAGAGCAGGTTGTTACAGACATCAACAAAGACGTGTTTGAGTTCACGGACAAAGATGTTACTTGGTTGGTTCAGTTATATGTGGCACCAATACTATCCAAAAAAAACAAAACGACTCCAATTCCGTGCATCGCACATCATTTTTATATCATTATTTATTGAGCAGCAAAAAGCTCTCAGTATGTCATTACTAATAGCCAAGTTCTATGTCTCGTCAATTGCACGAAATTTTACTTGATTGGCTAATTCTAAAATTATAGTCTTGTCAAATTGGGAATATATTACGATCGTCACTCAGACAGGTACCCTTACGAAATGTAGCCATCACTCACTGACATATATAAGTGGTTCACTCGTCGATGAAACAATACGAATAAAAACATTTTATTTAATCCCCGCAGGGAAATTACAGTATTGCTTGTGTGCCACATACACATATAAACATGCAAACGTAAATCCCACACACACAATATATTATATATATATATATATATATATATATATATATGTATATGTATATGTATATATATATATATATATATATATATATATATATATATATATATATATATTCGTTGGTGTGATTTTTATGTTTTAATAATGTCTTATAATGTTTATATATCTATTTTTGAGTGATTTTGTTTTGTTTTGTTTTACAAAACAAAACAAAATCACTCAAAAATAGATATATAAACATTATAAGACATTATTAAAACATAAAAATCACACCAACGAATATATATATATATATATATATATATATATATATATATATATACATATACATATACATATATATATATATATATATATATATATATATATATATATATATATAATATATATTTATAATATATATTTATGTGGGACAGTGCTCCTGCTGATATTGTGGACTTAATGACTCGGAATCATGGCTAGTTTGCTGAAAATGACAAGTCAGATGTTTGTTTGTACCCGAGCTTTGTATTAAGCCAACAATGAAAATAACATATATACATAATAGAATACAATATACAAATTGAGCCTTAGCCTATATAATTCTAAACATTTGACTACAAGCAAAGGTGAGGGAAACCAACCACAGGCAGGGGGAAGAACCCTGGAACCAAATCCTTATGTAGAATAGGAAAGCGTCATAGCGCCCCAAAACCCCTTTTTTGTATACAGTAATCCCTAAAATTATCAAACACAGCATTATGACATAGAACACAGCATTGTATATCCTGCTCATCAAGCATCATCAGTGATGTAATTTAACACCAAACATGGGCTCGTTATAAAATGAGAAAGACATAAACCTAATAAGAAATTCCGGGGAATATATAAGAGGCGTGTTTCTCGTTTCGATTAAACTTTAATGCTTGGGGTACAGCACACGATCGAACACCTAACCGCCACATTATTTCCGGAAGGTGGTGAAATTATGAGGTCCACAAACGTGTCGGATTACGAACATATTATTGTGAGATCTTGCAGACCACAATCGTCGTTTGAGTGTTTATTTCCGCCCTTTCGTAGCGCATGCTAAAATCTTGCAGTCACATGTGCAATACTCCACGTAAATGGTGTATAATTAAGCCTTACATTAAACAGATATCATGCCATGATAGAACTCTTTCGCGTTGATGCAGTTTGTCTTACGACCCCAAAACTGCACCACATCGGCCATTTGTTTGCGATGTCTGTTTCGCTGCACGTATCGACATAGTTTGCACGCCGTATCTACCACAGGTGAAGTCGTACATTTATGCGTGTCTTTCCAATCAAAGTACATATTATATTTTGTATCATTATTATTCAGCATTTTCAAGTACATCCCTAACGCCTTTGGACTGTCAAAATCTCGAACGTCTATGAACGAATGTGGTGGAAGTAGTTCAGTATAATTAGAATACCCGAGAACCACTGGAACCACGTTTAGGGTCAGTATGCGATATAGCTTCTCAGTGATGTATTCTGTACACAGGCTGTTTTCAAACGATAGATAGAACTTATAGTTGCGATTCAAGAGTACCTTATCGCAATATGTGTGCTTTGTACGAGGACATGAATATTTGCCTCTGCAGCCGTATTTGTGAACGTCAATGTGTTTCGCCAACTCTTCGACATATATTTCTCGTTTACTCTGGCTTCGACAGTTACCCACGAACCACGCAACCAGGTGCTTCTTGTCTTCAGCGTAATTGCGTTTTACGTGTGCTCTCGCCGGCTTGGTTTGTATTGGTACACACTCGCCGTAAACGTCTGGTACGTCGGAACCTGGTCTGTAAGTCATGGTAATATTGTAAAGCCACCGTTCCTGCGACAGACTCCTATATGTGTGGACAGGCGATTCCTTTATGACGAAAACCCACTTCTGAAACGATGGACGATATTTGGGGATTACGTAAGAGTCCCTAATATGGACGAGCACCACGTCGCTGTCGTTGAGCTGCCTACGGTCCGTTGTGAATGTACACGTTTTAGCCAGTGCTGGGCATGACGTTTTAATGGCGCCCTGTAATCCCCAGTCCTTAATATCAAACCACGTTGACCAGTAAATTATTTTGATCGGCATTCCCGTTCGGTTTGGGAGCACTGTGGCCTCCTTGTCGGCGTTCTTGTACGCATACGTTTGAAACATAGACACAGTTTTCTGTGGTAGTTTAATAAATGTCGTTCCAAAGATGAAGTAGACAGCCGTCGTTAATATTAGAAGCAACATGCCATACAACAGGCTCATATGTCTGGCATTGGCTGGCAGCGACATTGTCTCAATTGATCTGCAACACAGTCAATCCAATTCCATCTTTATTTTTGCAGAATAAACGCGTCTGAAAACATAAAGACGACAATCTATGTAATTTGTTTTAGTTTGTTTAGTTCTAATACATGAATAGTAATATTGCGCATTTCATGCCGTATATTTGTGAGCTATAATTACGCAATTAAATAATAAAACAATACTCATAATTAATAACATCCATATGTCGTCCCAGCAGACCACGTTGCCCTATATATGCTACGTCATTGATAGCTGTTTACATCGTTTCATGACAAGAGCACGCTATTCTGATCAGTTACTTCATCGCCATCAAATGGTACAACACTCTACGGCTAGCGTCGTATTACAGGTCATACGGGGCGATCAGCTCAGCATCACCGCAGCACGGAACAGATTAGAGTTGAGTTACAATGATAATGATGTGCTTTGACTACTTCTCAGTAATGATAACATCAACACTTTCACCTCTGACATTTGATCTTGTGACTACTACAAGTCCTTCGGTTGTTTGGAGTCGTGACATAAGTCAAGTATATTTAGATGACACAATGGCTTTGTGTGTGTCTAGTTACATCAGTTTGTGGTCTGGTGGAGCGACACCATTGAAACGTCTTCCGCTGGGCGGATCTGACCGGATTACTCGGAGACTAAAGAGGAATGTGTGCACATTGGCCTCCTTGTCGTTGAAAACATAGCTTTGTGGAAGGCAGGTAAATACGCTGGGGCGGGGAAGGCATGATATTATGAGGGAGACAGAGAGGCATATAGCTAGGGAGGTGGAATAGGGAAACGGAAAGGCAGGAAGACAAGTGTGTATGGAGGAATGCAGGGAGGGTGGAAACAGAAGGTGGTGTTGGAAAGGAGGGGTGAGTGAGTGGGTGGTTGAGGGGAGGGTAGGTGGGTAAAGAGGAGGAGGTGGGGAAGAGATGAAGCATTTTAGGGAGTGAGACAGACAAAACACACGGAGATCTAGGCATAGGACACAATATCCCAAGTAAATGATCCAGTATTAAATGACAAAACAATTGCCACTTTAGGAAGGAATGTGGGTGACCTGAATGCAATCGGTCTACTCTACAAGAGACAACAACAAACTCAGCCGCCAAATGTATTGTTTAACTGGTGGACGGATATAAAATGGCAGGGAAAATTCATGGAAATAAAGTCACAGGACATTTACAAACTTATATGCGCACATTTCTACCAATAGAAACAGCAGAACTTGCAGGAAATACAGAACATTTCCATTGCAACTTTTACATTTTATATTATATCAATATATAACTTTCAAATGCATATTACACTAAAGTGATTAGCATTAATTGTATATTTAAATTAGTATTTGTTTACTCAGTTTTTAGTTCCTGTGACTTTATTTCATTTCATCAAACGGACATCTAACACAAAGTGTCCTACTTCATGACATTCCTCCACAGGACAACTGCCTCTGTGTCTCTACAGATTGAATCTACCTCATCAGGGCGTCAGGATGAGGGGGGAATTGTGATAGGAAGGGTGCACAGAAGGGAGGGACACTTGTATGTAGTTAAAGTTACACAGGTTGGAGGGGAACCTGTAGATCTAGACCTCACATACAAGTTGTAGTCATAGATACACGGACCTCTGGGGACACATGTAGATCTAGACCTCACACACAGGT
>OZ024865.1:41119199-41329199 GCA_964017155.1 Oasisia sp. SBJ-2009
CAGACGATGATGGACACACACACACACACACACACACACACACACACACACACACACACACACACACACACACACACACACACACACTCACTCACACACACACACACACACACACACCTATATATATATGTGTGTGTGTGTGTGTGTGTGTGTGTGTGTGTGTGTGTGTGTGTGTGTGTGTGTGTGTGTGTGTGTGTGTGTGTGTGTGTGTGTGTGTGTGTGTGTGTGTGTGTGTGTGTGTGTGTGTGTGAATGTACGTACGTACGTACGTCGTAAATTAGCCCAAAACTATCCCAAAAATTCCCCCCAAATAATACAGAATGATACATTTTAAAAGTTGCCAACGACACACCCGTACCGGTAAAGGGTGAAATGCATTTCAAGTACATCACACACATAATATTTACCTAATGGTGAGTGGACGATTCTATCATTCCTTTCAGTTTAGCGCCACTTACTGTACTACGGTCAATTATATATAGTTTAGACATTGTACATCATAACGTTACGGAATTCCCATATAAATGGCCCTCTACGTAATCATATGATTAAAATTATGCTCTACACTGCCCTACACGGTCGAGGCGCATAAATGCCTTAGTTTATGGTGTCTACTATCATATATGTAACACATTTTGAAACTTGACAAATATGAATAATTTATGTGCAGTAACGGCATTAAGAAATATCCAAGTGAAAATTAGTGAATATATGATTGTATTATAATTTACTGCACTTAAATATAATTTCTATGTTTCACAAGTTTATATATTAATAATGTTTGTGCTGCGTGCACTTAATGGGAAATTGTGTAATTTGTTTTTCAAATTGTTGTACAGGGGCATACAATCATAAGATGTTTCTGCGGTATGCTCTTTTTTCTAACATAATAAACATATTATTATGCACTTAAACATCAGTATCATGTATAGTTGTGTTGGGAAAAATAAGCATTATTAGTATTATTAAGACGTACATTACGAGCTATATAGCAACGAAAAATGGTAGTAATAACCGCGGGTCTATTGCATGTTATCTCTTCTCCGCCATCACAATGCGCCGGGCTTCATGTCTGGACTACTAGAGTAAACAATTAGCTATAGCTGCTGGCTGGCTGAACATGAGCAGCTAAACTAAGTTTGGATTACGCCCATCCACGCAACCAACGGGTCGTTGAGCTCCGTTACTACTCGACTAACACGTAACGCTAGGAAGACAATAGCTGGTATTGATGTAATCAGCAGCAGCGACGCCTGGCGCGCGTAAATTATTATTACCCTTATTTGTGGACAACTGGATGGCCCAGATGGTGCAGCGGCCGAAGCTGAAAAAGGGCTCTATTTAAGGAGATACCCCTACCGAAGGTATATAGTGAGGGCTCTTAATGTAATCAATTTTCACATCTGGACAAAAGCATGAAATATGGCACAGATGACCTCCATGCCATACTATTTCAGAATTTTGATGGAAGCAACCTGAGATTTTGATGCTTCCACCATTTTTTGCAATATTTAAAATAGCTACCCCAAAATACGTATATTTTGACAAAACTGTCCATATAAACTGTTTAAAAATATGTAAACAATTTGATTTTACATGCGCCATTTTATTAAATGGCAGTTGTGAAAGGCACATTAAGGTCATGTGTAAAATGTTTGACGAATTTAAAATCGCTATCCAGGTACCTATACATTGATACCAAATTCAAGACTCTAGGTGCCATATTTGATAAAATATAGCAACATTAATTAATACGGCCGCCATCTTTAAACATGGCGGATGTGAATGTCGGTCAAGATCAAAAAGTAAAATATTTAGAAGAGCTACCCCAATATACGTATGTATTGTAAAAGTGTCCATATAGCATCCCTCTAAATATCTCGTTTTAAAGATACATAACCTATTCGATTTTACAGCCGCCATTTTATTAAATGGCAGTTGTGAAGGCCAAATTAAGGTCAGGCGTGAAATGTTTGATAAATTTTAAATCGCTATCCACTTACCTATAAACTGATGCCAAAATAACGACTCTAAGCGCCATATTTTATCAGATATAGCAACATTAGTGAATATGGCCGCCATCTTTAAAAATGGCGGATATGAATGTCGAATAAGACAAAATGCACCATATTTGAAATTAGAAGACCAGAAAATGTATATATTACGCCAAAAAGAAGCATTTTATGTGAAACTGTTCATGAAATATGGAAAAGCAAGTTTTTTATTTTCGATGGCAGCCATTTTGAATATTGCAAAAAGTGGTGGAAGCATTAACATCTCAGGTTGCTTCCATCAAAATTCTGAAATAGTATGGTATCAAGTTCATATGTGCAAAATGTCATGCTTTTGTCCAGCAGTGAAAATGTATGGCCTTTTCTGACATATAAGAGCCCTCACTAATAACAAGCTCGGACCGGTCTCATTTTGACCGACTGGATCTCTAGTTTCTGAAAAACGTTGTTGTAGGCCGGGAGCCTGGTCCAGGTCTCACGATGTTTTCTGCTAAGTTTTGTTCACTATCATTTCCTGTTAACCTATACCGTGGACCACCGCAAGTTTGTAATGACCACTCCCAACTCGGGGCCTTCTGCCCTAAGGAGGCCAAAAAATCCCTTTTCGGGTTTAACATTATGTGTATTCAAATATTGTGGCACCGTGACGTCAGAAATAGACATAGAAACACTATATTTGGCAGAAAGCAATTATATATATAATTATATTATTAGTCTGGGTGATCTCTCCAATGTATGTGGATGACAGACTTCAGTTGGTTTTGTTTTTAATGTAAAGCGCCACAATACTTGTGGATCTGGTGGAATAACAAATTAAATAATACTAAGCTATACTAATCTCTCACACAGTGAGACACTATATACTAAGTGTAAGCCTATTGATTTGTTTCAGACAGGCATATTAGTGAGGCAACTGTTTGAACAAATTGCACACAATTAAACAACACTGGCTAACTGATGTCAGTAAATAAATAACGTGATAATTTTGTAAAAAATACATACATGGACTGTGCCGTGGCTTTCTGCCATGCATGGCTGACTTCGTGTTGCCTTCGAAGCATGACGTGTCACCTGATAGCGGCCGAGCGACCTTATTCTATTGGTGTGTTCTATTTATATCTATGGTAAGCACGCATAATATGGCTGGCAACTGTGTTACTCATGTACCTATTGATTGAAGTTTTTACATCAGTATTTACGCCGTACAAAAGGGAAGAACGATTTATAAGTGTCACTTCTAAAAATTCAGGCTACGTGTAGTGAACGAAATTGTCCAGGTTTCCAAATGGGGCCAGAACCAAGTTTTGAACACCGGTTCATTCGAACAGCAATATGAGAGTTTAGCCGCTCGAACCCCGCGCCTTGGATTCGTCTCTAACTAAAAATGGCAAACCTCTTACGGGCTGCACCATTAGCTACTGTCAGTACTCTGGTTCTGCTCGTTGAGTAAGCATTGTACTGACGCCTTGTATCTGTGCTGTTTTGGTCATAGCTATTATAGGGGAAATGTGGGGCTTGGGGCGTTGAGCTCCAACATTTGACGTGGCGACTGCAACAGAATACTGAGTGAAACAAACCCACTTTAGATTGTAACTGACCAAACAAATATTGTCGACATTGACTGATAATCAAATTAGTCAGTTTTTATTTTTAGTCTTTAGATAACCACATGTATGATCTCGACACAATGACCAACAGGCATGAAGGTGATTACCACATGGATGACCCAGTACAGCGAAGAAGATTTGTTCAGTCAGTTGAAGGTAATTAAGTGCAGGCGTGTGTACAGAGCAGGTTGTTACAGACATCAACAAAGACGTGTCTGAGTTCACGGACAAAGATGTTACTTGGTTGGTTCAGTTATATGTGGCACCAATACTATCCAAAACAAACAAAACGACTCCAATTCCGTGCATCGCACATCATTTTTATATCATTATTTATTGAGCAGCAAAAAGCTCTCAGTATGTCATTACTAATAGCCAAGTTCTATGTCTCGTCAATTGCACGAAATTTTACTTGATTGGCTAATTCTAAAATTATAGTCTTGTCAAATTGGGAATATATTACGATCGTCACTCAGACAGGTACCCTTACGAAATGTAGCCATCACTCACTGACATATATAAGTGGTTCACTCGTCGATGAAACAATACGAATAAAAACATTTTATTTAATCCCCGCAGGGAAATTACAGTATTGCTTGTGTGCCACATACACATATAAACATGCAAACGTAAATCCCACACACACAATATATTATATATATATATATATATATATATATGTATATGTATATGTATATATATATATATATATATATATATATATATATATATATATATATATATATATATATATATATTCGTTGGTGTGATTTTTATGTTTTAATAATGTCTTATAATGTTTATATATCTATTTTTGAGTGATTTTGTTTTGTTTTGTTTTACAAAACAAAACAAAATCACTCAAAAATAGATATATAAACATTATAAGACATTATTAAAACATAAAAATCACACCAACGAATATATATATATATATATATATATATATATATATATATATACATATACATATACATATATATATATATATATATATATATATATATATATATATATATATATATAATATATTTATAATATATATTTATGTGGGACAGTGCTCCTGCTGATATTGTGGACTTAATGACTCGGAATCATGGCTAGTTTGCTGAAAATGACAAGTCAGATGTTTGTTTGTACCCGAGCTTTGTATTAAGCCAACAATGAAAATAACATATATACATAATAGAATACAATATACAAATTGAGCCTTAGCCTATATAATTCTAAACATTTGACTACAAGCAAAGGTGAGGGAAACCAACCACAGGCAGGGGGAAGAACCCTGGAACCAAATCCTTATGTAGAATAGGAAAGCGTCATAGCGCCCCAAAACCCCTTTTTTGTATACAGTAATCCCTAAAATTATCAAACACAGCATTATGACATAGAACACAGCATTGTATATCCTGCTCATCAAGCATCATCAGTGATGTAATTTAACACCAAACATGGGCTCGTTATAAAATGAGAAAGACATAAACCTAATAAGAAATTCCGGGGAATATATAAGAGGCGTGTTTCTCGTTTCGATTAAACTTTAATGCTTGGGGTACAGCACACGATCGAACACCTAACCGCCACATTATTTCCGGAAGGTGGTGAAATTATGAGGTCCACAAACGTGTCGGATTACGAACATATTATTATGAGATCTTGCAGACCACAATCGTCGTTTGAGTGTTTATTTCCGCCCTTTCGTAGCGCATGCTAAAATCTTGCAGTCACATGTGCAATACTCCACGTAAATGGTGTATAATTAAGCCTTACATTAAACAGATATCATGCCATGATAGAACTCTTTCGCGTTGATGCAGTTTGTCTTACGACCCCAAAACTGCACCACATCGGCCATTTGTTTGCGATGTCTGTTTCGCTGCACGTATCGACATAGTTTGCACGCCGTATCTACCACAGGTGAAGTCGTACATTTATGCGTGTCTTTCCAATCAAAGTACATATTATATTTTGTATCATTATTATTCAGCATTTTCAAGTACATCCCTAACGCCTTTGGACTGTCAAAATCTCGAACGTCTATGAACGAATGTGGTGGAAGTAGTTCAGTATAATTAGAATACCCGAGAACCACTGGAACCACGTTTAGGGTCAGTATGCGATATAGCTTCTCAGTGATGTATTCTGTACACAGGCTGTTTTCAAACGATAGATAGAACTTATAGTTGCGATTCAAGAGTACCTTATCGCAATATGTGTGCTTTGTACGAGGACATGAATATTTGCCTCTGCAGCCGTATTTGTGAACGTCAATGTGTTTCGCCAACTCTTCGACATATATTTCTCGTTTACTCTGGCTTCGACAGTTACCCACGAACCACGCAACCAGGTGCTTCTTGTCTTCAGCGTAATTGCGTTTTACGTGTGCTCTCGCCGGCTTGGTTTGTATTGGTACACACTCGCCGTAAACGTCTGGTACGTCGGAACCTGGTCTGTAAGTCATGGTAATATTGTAAAGCCACCGTTCCTGCGACAGACTCCTATATGTGTGGACAGGCGATTCCTTTATGACGAAAACCCACTTCTGAAACGATGGACGATATTTGGGGATTACGTAAGAGTCCCTAATATGGACGAGCACCACGTCGCTGTCGTTGAGCTGCCTACGGTCCGTTGTGAATGTACACGTTTTAGCCAGTGCTGGGCATGACGTTTTAATGGCGCCCTGTAATCCCCAGTCCTTAATATCAAACCACGTTGACCAGTAAATTATTTTGATCGGCATTCCCGTTCGGTTTGGGAGCACTGTGGCCTCCTTGTCGGCGTTCTTGTACGCATACGTTTGAAACATAGACACAGTTTTCTGTGGTAGTTTAATAAATGTCGTTCCAAAGATGAAGTAGACAGCCGTCGTTAATATTAGAAGCAACATGCCATACAACAGGCTCATATGTCTGGCATTGGCTGGCAGCGACATTGTCTCAATTGATCTGCAACACAGTCAATCCAATTCCATCTTTATTTTTGCAGAATAAACGCGTCTGAAAACATAAAGACGACAATCTATGTAATTTGTTTTAGTTTGTTTAGTTCTAATACATGAATAGTAATATTGCGCATTTCATGCCGTATATTTGTGAGCTATAATTACGCAATTAAATAATAAAACAATACTCATAATTAATAACATCCATATGTCGTCCCAGCAGACCACGTTGCCCTATATATGCTACGTCATTGATAGCTGTTTACATCGTTTCATGACAAGAGCACGCTATTCTGATCAGTTACTTCATCGCCATCAAATGGTACAACACTCTACGGCTAGCGTCGTATTACATGTCACACGGGGCGATCAGCTCAGCATCACCGCAGCACGGAACAGATTAGAGTTGAGTTACAATGATAATGATGTGCTTTGACTACTTCTCAGTAATGATAACATCAACACTTTCACCTCTGACATTTGATCTTGTGACTACTACAAGTCCTTCGGTTGTTTGGAGTCGTGACATAAGTCAAGTATATTTAGATGACACAATGGCTTTGTGTGTGTCTAGTTACATCAGTTTGTGGTCTGGTGGAGCGACACCATTGAAACGTCTTCCGCTGGGCGGATCTGACCGGATTACTCGGAGACTAAAGATTTAACAAGATTTAACAAGATTGCCACCTAGAGAATCAACTCTAGATGGCAGGTGGACAAGGAAGCCGTTTGGCTTATCGAGAGTCCAACCTATCTATCTAAGTATACCCTGCCCGTCTTAGGTATATGTCAATTTTATTTTTAAACATATTAACACTTCTAGCACCTACACAATCAGCTGATAATTTGTTCCATTCGTTTACTATTCTTTGGGAAAATGAAAATTTTCTAATATCTAGTCTACACTGCTTCTTTGCTAATGCAACTCCATGTCCTCTAGTCCTTCTCTCTTCCTTGACCGTGAAAAAAATATTTCTGTCAATATTTTCATACCCATTCAATATTTTAAAAACCTCAATCTGATCTCCTCTCAATCTTCTGGTTTCTAGTGTTGTTAGACCACATTCTTTTAGACGCATTTCATAACTAATATTCCTGAGTTTTGGTATCATTTTTGTTGCTCTCCTTTGTACTCTTTCTAGCATATCAATATCCTTCTTGCGATATGGCCTCCATGCTTGTATACAATATTCTAAATGTGGCCTAACTATTGTTTTATAAAGCGGTATTATTAGTTCTTTTTCTTTGTATACTATATTTCGCCTAATTAATCCAAGAATTTGGTTTGCCTTCGCTGCTGCAATTCCACACTGCTCTGATACCTTCATGTCAGCACTAATGGTTAAACCTAAGTCCTTTTCCTTTACAGTAGTATTTAGTACAGTACCACCCATTGTATATTGTGCATTTTCATTCCCATGTCCTGTGTGGAGGCACTTACACTTTCCAAAGTTAAACAGCATTTGCCATTTCTCAGACCATTCTATCAACTTATTTAGATCATCTTGTAAATGCTGTCTATCTGCATCACTTTTTATTTTCCTAAACACTTTTGTGTCGTCCGCAAACTTCAACACCTTGCTTGTTATGTCATCATCCAAATCATTGATATATATTAAGAATAAAATAGGTCCCAATACTGATCCTTGCGGTACTCCACTCAAAACAGATTTCCAATTTGAAACCTCCCCATCAACTACTACTCTTTGTCTTCTATCAATAAGCCATTTTTCTATCCAGTTAATCATACTATTTCCTATGCCATGGGCCTTTAGTTTAAGTAGTAATCTTTGGTGTGGCACTTTGTCAAAGGCTTTTTTAAAATCTAAGTAGATTATATCTACTGGTGATCCTTCATCTACCCACTTTGTGACATCTTCCAAAAAACATAACATATTTGTTAAGCATGACCTCGCTTTTAAAAACCCATGTTGAGATGTGTTTATCAATTTATTTTTAACAAGAAAATCAACCAAGTGATCTTTAATTAGTCTTTCTAATAGTTTACAAATCACCGATGTTAAACTCACTGGTCTATAGTTCTCTGACTTGCTTCTTGATCCTTTTTTAAATAATGGTATGATGTTTGCTTCTTTCCATTCTACCGGAACCACTCCTTCCTCTAATGCCAAATTGAACACTGTTGCAAGTGGTATGCTAATTTGTTCTACAATTTCCAGTAGTAATTTGGGAGGAATCCCATCCACTCCTGGTGATTTATTATCCTTCATATCTCTTATTTTTATAGCTACCATTTTTGGGGTTACAGTTAGTTGTCCTAAATAGTCACACTCTCTCCCTTCGAACTTAGTCTCTAGTACTGGTAATGTACTAATATCTTCCCTGGTAAACACCGAACTAAAGTATTCATTTAGGTTTTCTGCCATTAAGAATCCCTCCGTTATTATGTTTCCATCACTACCTTCTAGTGGCCCGACCTTATCTTGAACTTTCTGTTTACTTCGAACATACGCATAAAAACTCTTGCTGTCATGTTTTATGTTGAAAGCTATTTTTTGTTCATAGCTTCTCTTCGAATTTCTAATTTCAGCTGTAGCTTGATTAAGTGCTTCTTTATAAATGGCATAGTCTTCTTCACTTCCAGTATGTCTATATGTCTTCCACATCATTTGCTTGTACTTGATTTTTCTAATGGCTTCCTTCGATAAGTGTTTCTTCTTTGACCTTTTCCCTTGTTTTTTCAAGGGGACAAATTTGTCAACGACGCAGTCAATTTCCCTCTTTAAGATATTCCAGCATTCTGTTGCTGTCTTATTCTTCAGTGTGTTATTCCAGTCTATCTTCGCTAAATATTCCCTCATGTCCTTATATCTTCCTTTGTGAAAATCTTTCCTGTACCGTATTTTTCTGTTCCGTTCTCCTTTTACTTTGATGATAAAATGTATCTGGTTATGATCACTACATCCCAGTGGCTCACATATATTGACATTATCAACAAATTCCTTCTGTGAGCTCAAAACTATGTCCAACACGTTCTTGTCCCTGGTTGGTTCTAACACATGTTGAAAAAGGAAACTATCTTGTACTAAATTTAAAAACTCTTGATCCTCTCTCCCAGGACTCAGTAGAGATGTCCACTTTATATGCCCATGGTTAAAATCCCCCATAATAATACAGTCCCGTTTACTCACTTCTTTTATAGCGTTGTGCATTTTTTCATTCTCTTCTATGCTTATGTTTGGACTACGATAAACTAACCCAACAGTTAATGTTGAGTTTCCTGTAACTATGTTACACCAGACAGCTTCACATTCTGCTTCTTTTTCTAATTTTAGATTAGAAAAAGATCTAACATTCCTCTTCCGACAAAGAGGAATGTGTGCACATTGGCCTCCTTGTCGTTGAAAACATAGCTTTGTGGAAGGCAGGTAAATACGCTGGGGCGGGGAAGGCATGATATTATGAGGGAGACAGAGAGGCATATAGCTAGGGAGGTGGAATAGGGAAACGGAAAGGCAGGAAGACAAGTGTGTATGGAGGAATGCAGGGAGGGTGGAAACAGAAGGTGGTGTTGGAAAGGAGGGGTGAGTGAGTGGGTGGTTGAGGGGAGGGTAGGTGGGTAAAGAGGAGGAGGTGGGGAAGAGATGAAGCATTTTAGGGAGTGAGACAGACAAAACACACGGAGATCTAGGCATAGGACACAATATCCCAAGTAAATGATCCAGTATTAAATGACAAAACAATTGCCACTTTAGGAAGGAATGTGGGTGACCTGAATGCAATCGGTCTACTCTACAAGAGACAACAACAAACTCAGCCGCCAAATGTATTGTTTAACTGGTGGACGGATATAAAATGACAGGGAAAATTCATGGAAATAAAGTCACAGGACATTTACAAACTTATATGCGCACATTTCTACCAATAGAAACAGCAGAACTTGCAGGAAATACAGAACATTTCCATTGCAACTTTTACATTTTATATTATATCAATATATAACTTTCAAATGCATATTACACTAAAGTGATTAGCATTAATTGTATATTTAAATTAGTATTTGTTTACTCAGTTTTTAGTTCCTGTGACTTTATTTCATTTCATCAAACGGACATCTAACACAAAGTGTCCTACTTCATGACATTCCTCCACAGGACAACTGCCTCTGTGTCTCTACAGATTGAATCTACCTCATCAGGGCGTCAGGATGAGGGGGGAATTGTGATAGGAAGGGTGCACAGAAGGGAGGGACACTTGTATGTAGTTAAAGTTACACAGGTTGGAGGGGAACCTGTAGATCTAGACCTCACATACAAGTTGTAGTCATAGATACACGGACCTCTGGGGACACATGTAGATCTAGACCTCACACACAGGTTGTAGTTATATATACACAGACCTGAGGACACATGTAGGTCTAGACCTGACACACAATTTGTAGTCATATATACACAGACCTGAGGACACACGTAGATCTAGACCTCACACACAATTTGTAGTCATATATACACAGACCTGAGGACACACGTAGATCTAGACCTCACACACAATTTGTAGTCTTATATACACAGACCTGAGGACACACGTAGATCTAGACCTCACACACAATTTGTAGTCATATATACACAGACCTGAGGACACATGTAGATCTAGACCTCACACACAATTTGTAGTCATATATACACAGACCTGAGGACACATGTAGATCTAGACCTCACACACAATTTGTCGTTATAGATACACATACCTCTGGGGACACATGTAGATCTAGACCTCACAAACAATTTGCCGTTAGAGATACACAGACACATGGGCACATGTAGATCTAGACATCGCATACAATTTGTAGTTATAGACACACCTAACTATTGAGACCCATGAAGATCTAGACCTCACACACAATTTGTAGTTATAGATATACAGACATAAGGACACGTGTAGATATATACTTCGTACACAATGTGTTGCTATAGATACACAGACATCTGGGGGACACATGTAGATCTAGACCTCACACACAATTTGTAATTATAGATAAACAGATCTCTGAGGAAGTATGTAGATTTAGACCTCACACACAGTTTGTAGTTATAGATACACGGACCTCTGGGGACACATGTAGATCTAGACATCACACACAATTTTGGTAGTTACAGATACACAGACCTCTGAGGGCACATGTAGATCTAGACCTCGCATACAATTTGTAGTTATAGATATACAGACATAAGGACACATGTAGATCTATACTTCATACACAATTTGTAGTTATAGATACACAGACCTGTGGACACATGTAGATCTAGACCTCACACACAATTTTGGTAGTTATAGATACACAGACCTCTGGGGACACATGTAGATCTAGACCTCGCATACAATTTGTAGTTATAGATACACAGACCTGTGGACACATGTAGATCTAGACCTCACAAACAATTTTGGTAGTTATAGATACACAGACCTCTGAGGGCACATGTAGATCTAGACCTCACACATAATTTATAGTTATAGATACACAGACCTCTGGGGACACATGTAGATCTAGACCTCACACACACAATTTTGGTAGTTATAGATACACAGACCTGTGGACACATGTAGATCTAGACCTCACACACAATTTATAGTTATAGATACACAGACCTCTGGGGACACATGTAGATCTAGACCTCACACACAATTTATAGTTATAGATACACAGACCTCTGGGGACACATGTAGATCTAGACCTCACACACACAATTTTGGTAGTTATATATACACAGACCTCTGAGGGCACAGGTAGATCTAGACCTCACACACAATTTGTAGTTATAGATATACAGACATAAGGACTCATGTAGATCTATACTTCATACACAATTTTTAGTTATAGATACACAGACCTGTGGACACATGTAGATCTAGACCTCACACACAATTTGTAGTTATATATACACAGACCTGTGGACACTTGTAGACGTAGACTCACACATAATTTGCCCAAAGAATCAAGTAATTGATTCAGGATTAAACGACAAAACAATTGCCATTTTACGTTGTCTTACAAAAATACCAAACACTCAGGAAGGAAGGTGGGTGACTTGAAGGTCCTCAGTCTGCTCTACAAGAGACTACAACCAACTCAGCCTCCAAATGTATTGTTTCACTGATGGACGGAAATAGTCAGAGGGAAGTCACAAAAAGAATGTCACAGTTTTGACTAGGATAAAAGTCTCAAAACACCAAATCACAAAGTAATTTTGTTCAAACACATTATAGTTATTTTTCTCTATACGTAGTTAATAAAAGATTTGATTTGGCACAGTTGAATACATTCGAAACAATACTTTTACTTTTGATATTCAAATGCCAGTGTAGGCCGTTGACATGATGGTCTTATAAAAGTGATCTTGACCAGTCATTAAACAGTCTCCATGACAACCCAGAACTCTTATATAATGAGGAAATGATACATACGTGATATGAGACATTTGGACTGAAGACAATAATATAAGATGTTCTGATTAGTACAAACTTCTAACAAGAAACACAACAGGATTTATATGAAATACTGAACATTTACATTTTATCTTTTAGTTTTACGTTTAACATTATATCAATGTATAGTTTTCAAAACAATATTACAGTATAATGCTTAGCATTAATGTTGTGTCTCTATATATTTAGTGTTACTTTTCATCCATATCACTTTATTTCTTGTGACTTGTTTGCATGATTTTATTTCAAACATTTAATTCACTACCTGACGTGACTGTTTCAGCGTCTAGACAAAACCAGTCGTATCATGTGGTGATTCCACCAAGCTGGACACACGTTGTTCTACGTGTTCCAACTTGGTGGAATCACTGCATGACGACTGGCTTTGTCTAGACGCTGAAGCTGTCACGTCACGTAGACAGTCAGGTCAACCCTAAAACCAACGTGACTTGCTCGGAGCACATTACGTTGAGTGACGTGAAACACGTCACGTGTTTTCACCGCTAAGATGGCAATACAGTTGTACCTGTCGCACTCACTGAGAACTTCGTTTTATTACTTGATCTAAGTTATTTAACTTAAACATATATTAACTTATACTTCAAATGGTATACGACATACTACAAATACGGATATTCACGAAAATCAAACATAAAAACCGACGCATACCAAAGTGAAGTTCACACACACTTCCCCAAGATATATTCACACAATTCACACAGTGAGTTTCCTCTGCATCAAAACACTGTTCTACCTCTGTGAGGCCAGCCTTGTCAAGTGTTTGTTTGTGGCATCAGATTTTAAAACTACTTGTCACTGCTAAAGTGTTTTTACTTACCACGTGAAGAACTATCCAGCAGGTGTCACAGAGCAACAGAACCCCGCCTTGAACTAGTTTTAATTCACGGAGCGGCCGCTTGGGCATGTCACTCAACGCCACCTAGTCTCAATGTCACCAGGCGTTGTTATCCAGCACGTGTCACAGAGCAACATAACCCAGCGTTGTCCTGATTTTAATACACGGGCAGCCGCATGGGTATGACACCCGATGTCACCTGGTCTCCATGACACCAGGCTATGTCAATAGGTAAATCACATTAATCATAATATTACATGTAACAACTCAAACATTGCTCAGGGATCTTAGCTTTACACATATTCGCATATATTGCTATAGTGTTTGCTTACTCAAAAATATGCACCAATTGAGATAAAAACTATTACAACATGGACAGGTACACAATGGGAGAAAACAGAAAACACATAACCAGCTGAATCCATCGAATCAGAGAATACACGGACAAATAAACACGCCCAGATCACACCACGCACACCAACGTACATAGGGCCTACACATATGCCCGCTTACACATAAACACAAATACACACACACATATAGAGAAACATCCCCATGCCCACTCACACATGAACACTTAGACACACACATTTACACAAACACACAAACACACAAACACACACACACACACTCACACACACACACACACACACACACACACACACACACACACACACACACACACACACACACACACACATACATACATACATACATACATACATACACACAAACACACAAACACACACACACACTCACACACACACACACACACACACACACACACACACACACACACACATAATAATACATTTGAAATTATATATCACATTTATAACTTAAAATACAAGCGTTCAAATATATATTATTACCTATGCCTTTTGTGGATAATATATCTACACATCGTGCCTACCGTATGCTGGCCGATGAATGTTGGCGCTTGAGCTACTGAAGTACAGCTGCGTGTCGATGGTCTTCGGGTCACTGCACTCCGTCCCGTTGATGGTGAAGAACCAGGCGCCCTTAGGACCAGTATGTATCAGTCGTAGGTCTCCATTCCAAACGACTCGCAGCACCGTGTCATCCCGTTTCTTGACGAAGTCGCACGACTGTGAGAGGACAAAAACACGGAACATTGGCATCTACCATGGAGGCCGCACAACTCAAGAGAAATACAAGATATCGTTCAGGTACAAGTTTTTAAGTATGTGGGTACCAGCGATATCGACACAAATATCTGCAGCGACAACGATCACGAACGATTACCCCTGAACGACAGTTTCAACAAGCGAAAAGTATAACTTTTGACAGTGCACGGGAGCTGTTTGATATATTTCGCTTTAGCTGTCAACGCAACGAAGGAACGACACAGGAACGGAACATGAAACAATGCACCACGTAGATAAACAAAACATTTATTATGACTGACATACGTCGCAAAAACAGGGCCAATACATGCACAGAGACGCAAGTGGCGATGCGCAATTTGACAAGAATACTCACAAAAAGCAGACCATATTCTTTGTTATCATTCAGACCCCTCTTTGAACATTGCTTCACGTTCACAACAGACCGGTTTCGTCCTAAGCATAATAATAGCAACTATTATTAAGGTGTATGTTCTGCCATCTATACAAACAAAACACTACAATTGAAAGGTAACATGCACTGTGTTATATCTTAGTTGATATAAAAAAATTGGATCTAGTTACTCGTAAACCCATCTTAGTTACGGATTTATAGCCAACTTATTGCTAGTGCATGACGATAGAGACCTGTATATGCGCGCTAAGCCACTCGGCAAACTCTGTTCACTGAAGCATGTCAATAATAATTTGTGTGTATCGTCTGACACATATAAGTTCATAATGACAATTAGTATGCGTACTTATATTGTCACTTCCTTCCACAAACCATTAAAGCTGTGATAATGCAACACTTATTACACGAACACGATGTATATATTAGGGGCTATCTTTTTATATGCACATTAAGCGCAGTGTAAATGTCATTGTATATCGATAGGGCATTATTAAAAAATGGATCGCAGCGAAAGTGTTTTCACAATTATCTGCTTTCAATGTTGTCATTTCTTGTTGCAGTGTTTTTTCTCGTCTGTTAATTTACGAAAGTCCTTGGACGGGTATGGGCTTCCATTTATCGTCTGCCCGCAGTCGTTCGTGGGGACCTTGAACGTGTATGACCAGTGCGTATCTTCCGAAGTCGTACTAGCTTTTTCCGTCTGTCACAACCAAGACGGCCAACAGTAGACTGATGCGTACAACCGATGTCGCCATGTTGTCCTCAACCCTCCGTGTGTCGCTGCGGCCGAATGTCAATCTGGTGTCCCACTCTCTCCGACTGTGAAGCCGTCCCGGCAACCAGGACGTATAGCACTGGTGCTATTGGACCACTCATCGGAGCGTAGTAGGGCGATATATTGGGTGACTGACTGTACTATTCTAAAGATCTACACACGTCACAATGGGCGGTTGTATGTATCAACCTTTCGTGCCCGTAAGCCAACTTGTGAAATAAATTGTGACCCTTTTTTTGGTCGTGTTACGTCTATTCGTAGACGTACACCTGAACAGTGCAGCAAGTGTCATCGGAAGTGACATCAACGCGTTGTCACGTGATTGCAGACTTTGAAATGCTATAATAGTTCTCATTGTGATACGTATTTATTTCTTAATTACGATAGAATATCCTGCATTCTGCATTTGAGTATAAAATGTATTATCGCATACCTGCTAGCATGACTGTATATTTAGTAGATACAATTATCCGTTTTCAAAGAACATCTGCAGCAATTGCATAACATTATAACGGGCAGGTCGTAAGTCAAATTGATGTTTTAGTTTATATCAAAGCGTATATATACTAATGGGTGATACCATATTTTCGGTACATTTCAGGAGATGAAATGTAAAAAAAACAAATATTCATTTATGTTCATTGTAACTTTATTAGTTCTATTCTAGATATTTCTCCATGAAATTCAGATACGCGCATCGATGAAAAGTCAACTATTAATCGCTAATATTTCAATAAAAATAATATGTCAAAACAACTAGGAAAATGCTGTAACGGAACAAAAACAGTTTTCCAATAATGCTACATCCGTCAATTCATTGAAATGTCAGCATAACATTCCTAGTTCTATTATCTGTACATTTAGCGAAATTGTTTGGTGGGTGGGGGTATATTTGGGGATATGTGTGTTTGTGTGTGGGAAGAACGATTTATAAGTGTCACTTCAAAAAAATCAGGCTACGTGTAGTGAACGAAATTGTCCAGGTTTCCAAATGGGGCCAGAACCAAGTTTTGAACACCGGTTCATTCGAACAGCAATATGAGAGTTTAGCCGCTCGAACCCCGCGCCTTGGATTCGTCTCTAACTAAAAATGGCAAACCTCTTACGGGCTGCACCATTAGCTACTGTCAGTACTCTGGTTCTGCTCGTTGAGTAAGCATTGTACTGACGCCTTGTATCTGTGCTGTTTTTGTCATAGCTATTATAGGGAAAATGTGGGGCTTGGGGCGTTGAGCTCCAACATTTGACGTGGCGACTGCAACAGAATACTGAGTGAAACAAACCCACTTTAGATTGTAACTGACCAAACAAATATTGTCGACATTGACTGATAATCAAATTAGTCAGTTTTTATTTTTAGTCTTTAGATAACCACATGTATGATCTCGACACAATGACCAACAGGCATGAAGGTGATTACCACATGGATGACCCAGTACAGCGAAGAAGATTTGTTCAGTCAGTTGAAGGTAATTAAGTGCAGGCGTGTGTACAGAGCAGGTTGTTACAGACATCAACAAAGACGTGTCTGAGTTCACGGACAAAGATGTTACTTGGTTGGTTCAGTTATATGTGGCACCAATACTATCCAAAACAAACAAAACGACTCCAATTCCGTGCATCACACATCATTTTATATATATATTATTATTACAACTATGCAGTTGTTTGTAACAGTTGTTTGTTACTCCTGGAAGACAGTAGACAAAGATTGGTGGTAGAGGGGGAGATATCAAACTGGAAACCAGTTTCGAGTGGAGTTCCATAGGGGTCGGTGTTGGGACCCATATTATTTTTGATATTTAGAAATGATTTGGATGATGACTTATCAAGTAAAGGACTTAAATTTGCAGACGACACAAAAGTGTTCGGAACTGTAAAACCTGGTGCAGATAAAGACACTTTACGAGATGATCTAACAAAGTAAGTCAAATGGTCTGAAAAATAGCAGATGTTATTTAATGTTTGTATGTATAAATGGATCCACATTGGACATGGTAATGTGAGCAAAGAATACTTTATGGACAATACTACATTAGGCACAAGTGTAAAAGAAAAGGACCTGGGTGTTACAGTTAGTGCCGACATGACAGTTTTGGAGCAATGTGGACTTGCTGCTGCAAAGGGCAACCAAATATTAGGGCTAATTAGAAGGAACATTACTTATATGGAGAACACATTAATCATACCATTGTACAAGGCAATAGTTAGGCCACATTTGGAATAGTGCATTCAGGCACGGAGGCCATATCTTAAGATGAAACAAAAATATATATAGTTTAATACAATAAATAAATAAAGACAAAATTACATTAATAGATTATCTATTTAACAATAATTTTGGTGTAAACTAGTTAATAAATAAATATATAAAATGTCATTTAAAATTGTTTAAATATATATATATATATATATATATATATATGTATGTATATATATATATATATATATATATATATATATATATATATATATATATACAGATATATATATATATATATATATATATATATATATATATATATTATCTTCTAAAAATATAATTTAAATTAGTAAACATACATTATAAAAGGACTAAAATATAATTTAAAATTATATTTATAATTACAATTGAATGCGTCCAATTTTGTTTTAAAATATATTTATATAATTATTAAGTTAAGCTAAAATGTTAGGAGAAGAGAAGATTGTTGTTCAGCACCACCGATCCGTTATTGAGAATAGGTACACCCACACCCCACACGCGTACGGCTCAGCCACACCAACCAGCGGCAGGGCCTAGCCTGCCATTATATCTGGTTCAGGCATACCATCGATAAGGGGGTGGGTGCGGAACACTTTGTGACAAGACTTGTAAGACGTGGGTGAGTGAGTCTCGTGGGATTGGTTGGTCGTCAACAAGTCGTCAGCTACGAATGTTTTGCTTGAATGGTGCCTCGTCGTGCATAATCGGCTTGCGTGGAGCCATTCACATCAATGCGTTGAAGTCGTGCAATTAAATAAAATGTCGATCTCTTCACCGACTTCTGCTCACAACGTGTGTCTATGCTACGGAAGCCGGTTAGTGACACGGTGAAAACATATTTCTCTGACAGCCTCCACTTAATTATCTGGCGGCCGCCACTTAATCGGTCGCAAGATAGTTATTAAGTAGCGGCGGCCAGAACAAATATATATTTACCGTGGCACAAACGGGCTTCCCATACGCCAGCTCATACCTGCAACCTCCCAAACGCCAGCTAACGCCTGTAAGTTCCCAAGCGCCAGCTCAGGCCTGCAACCTCCCAAACGCCACACAAAGACTTCCTTGTGAAGAGAGTTGCCGGTATAAGAACATAATTGGTCGTATTGCAATTGTCGGTCGTCGAGCATTTCGTCTTCGAAATGGAGCACGGGGCAACCAGCTATCTATTTATCTACACTGTTCTCACTGGTGGTAAACGTGACTGACGTGAGCCGCTACCTGTATCATGACCTCATAGACGTTCCCTGTGGCGGTGAAAGGGGAGGCGGAGGCGACTCGGTGCTAAATTCCGTACACACTCCATCCAAATTAAACATCTTTAAAGAACACAACAATGTGCTGCCGAATTGGATAAACTGATTATAGACACCAACAGTGGCGTCGATCCGGTTTTAAAAGTGGGGGGACGGGGGACCAATTTACATGTATATATATATATATATATATGCAAGTCCACATTGCTCCAAAACTGTCATGTCGGCACTAACTGTAACACCCAGGTCCTTTTCTTTTACACTTGTGCCTAATGTAGTATTGTCCATAAAGTATTCTTTGCTCACATTACCATGTCCAATGTGGATCCATTTATACATACAAAAATTAAATAACATCTGCTATTTTTCAGACCATTTGACTTACTTTGTTAGATCATCTCGTAAAGTGTCTTTATCTGCACCAGGTTTTACAGTTCCGAACACTTTTGTGTCGTCTGCAAATTTAAGTCCTTTACTTGATAAGTCATCATCCAAATCATTTCTAAATATCAAAAATAATATGGGTCCCAACACCGACCCCTATGGAACTCCACTCGAAACTGGTTTCCAGTTTGATATCTCCCCCTCTACCACCAATCTTTGTCTACTGTCTTCCAGGAGTAACAAACAACTGTTACAAACAACTGCATAGTTGCACATGCGTTCATGGGTGCTTGCGTACATACACACGTATATACATACATACATACATACATAAATACATACACACATGCATACATACATTCATACATGCATACATACACATACATACATACATACATACATACATACATACATACATACATACATACATGTATACATGTATACACACGCATATACATAGATACAAACAAACATGCATAAATACACACACATACATACATACATACTCATATATACATATATATATACATACATATATACATACATACATATATGCATGCATACATACACGCACATACATACATATATATATATATATGCATACATACATGCACACACACACATACATACATACATACATACATACATACATATATACATGCATACATACATACATACACACATACATATATACATGCATACATACACATACACATACACATACACATACATACGTGCTGACATATATACATATATATACATACATAGTTATATTCACACATACATATCAGTTTATTTATTTCAAACATATAACATTATATAAAGAACAAAACAAGTCTAAATAAAAAGACAAGAAATCAACCGAAATAAAGTTATGTGCGCAGTATATGAAACAAATGGTATTCAATGATATAATAAATGAAAATATATAATATACATGTATATATATTATATATATATTATGATAATATATATATATAAATATATATATTTATATATATATTTATATATATATATTATCGTAATATATATATAATATATATTATCATAATATATATATATATACATAGATATTTTCATTTATTATATCATTGAATACCATTTATTTCATATACTGCGCACATAACTTTATTTCGGTTGATTTCTTGTCTTTTTATTTAGACTTGTTTTGTTCTTTATATAATGTTATATATTTGAAATAAATAAACTGATATGTATGTGTGAATATAACTATGTATGTATATATATATGTATGTATGTATATATATATATATATGTATGTATGTCAGTACGTATGTATGTATATATATATATATATATATATATATTTATACCGGCGACTATGCTGAGAACTTTGTAGTCATTACATTTTCTTTTATTGCTTACCGTATATGAAGGGTGGGAAATTCAGATTATGACACAGTTTAGAAAGCTATTTCCAACTTTTCATATTTCGTATCCGATATATTAGTTACGACTTATTGATTAACATGACAGCAGTCTTACAGCAAAGAAACGGTAAATCACCTGTTGGCTGAATGTAATTTTGCGAAGCCACGGCATGTCAGGAGGTAGTAATTATTTATTTGATCATTATGTTGAACCGACATATGCAATACTCGTCACGATGGGGCTATGCGTCAACACAGGCGCTTTGCCCCAATCTTACTCTATGCACCAAAATCATGTATTTTATTGCAAACAATTGGAATGGATCAATAGTACAAGTAAAGGTAAGTACAAGTAAGTTTTAAATAGCGCAGTATCCAGTCCGTAGGACTGCTCAAAGCGCTTTTCCATTTTACTTCCCCGGCAGATCTGTTCAATCAAATACCATCTTAACTTCTCTGGGAAGCATTCAGCCACATGCTACAATTTAATGTGCGAAAGGCTGCGCATACACATACCCACCACTGTCTATTGCCAGATACTCATTTATACAGCTGAGTGAACTGGAGCAATGTAGAGTGAAAAACTTGCCCAAGGTTTTAACACCGCAGCACCTAGTCGAGAGTTCATTTTGTATTCGGCTGTCGCCATTTTACCTACGCATGACTCTCACCATTTTACCTTCGCCTGACTGTCACCATCTTACCTACGCATGGCTTAGCGCAGACAGCCAGACACTGAAGGCGCGAGCGAACGGGAGTAGACATTAGACGACGATGGCAATGCGCTTATTTTAGTAGGTCAGTGGCGCGGCAGCTAGAGTTTCATAGTCTGGACTAAGAGAATCCGGGTGCGCGTCCGTTGTTGTATTGTCAAACGTTGGCCAATGTTTTGACTTTACATTGCTGCAGTTCACCCAGCTGAGTAATTAGTATCTGGTTGTAGACAGTGGTGGTTATTTTTGAACGAATAGTCTTCTTTGCAGCGTGGCTGGAAGCTCCCCGTAGAAGTATAGCGGTGGTGTTCGATTGAGCAGGTCTGCCATAGGGGTAAGCTGAATAAAGCTCTTTGAGCAATCCTGAAGATTGGATACTGCGCTATACGGTATCAGATCGTGCAAGCAGTTGTCTTCCACTGCACTTCGCTGAGGTTAAATATGTCATACGGATCGCAAGCAGACTACTGTTCTCGAATGTCTCTGCTCATATCACGAGGGCAAGGCAACGATACGGCAGACGTGACGTCATCTCTCATGACGTACGACCATAATGACGTGCTCGTCCGCCATAACCCAAAGAGTACACTACATAAATAGCATTATGCAGGTTGTCTGAATTTCTGTGAGGTCATGCGTAGTGTAGAGTGGATTATGTTTTTATGCAGCTTGGCGTACGGGTTTCACTACGGAGTTTGTCTGCGTAGTGGTACACGTGTCACTTAGATTGGTGATGTAGAAACGACAGGTTTGACATCTAGCAGTAATGTAGGGGCGTCAGGGTTAAAAGTGGTTTGTGGGAACCTGAGATATTAGAATTTTCCACGGCACGACTACCAGTGGAGGACAACTATGCTGTGAGATTTTCGATAACAGGTCAATTTAAATTCGATATTAAATGAAGGAAACGTTATAATGGCCGCCTATGAAAAACGCATATAATAATGGTCTTAGGCCTCACAACGGTTAGGTCCAAATTGCATGCGCGTATTGAAAACAGAATAGTGTGTAATGACTATACACAGATTATTGACACCCACGCAGTGCATTTTGCCACATGATATGTTATCGATGCCCAGACATTTGTGGTTTGCGCTGGAAGCTTATTGCTTCACAAAGGTGTCACGAGTATTGTTATGCCTACCGCTATCGTGTATCGCAGTGCATCGTGTACTGTGCCGCGTCCATCTCGGGCTGTATCGCGATACACCGGTGTATCACTTCGGCGCTACTACTTATCGAGGAAGCTAACTAACAGTGTTAAAGGCAAAACAAAGTTAATTGTTTCGTGGCATACACCTAATAGAGTTAATATAAAGTAACAAATTCCACATATACTCAATTTTTTTACGCCAGCGGTTTACCAGAAAAATATTTTTTAACACCCAGCCATCCAAATACTACGCGCTACCCCATCTTAGACGAAGAATGACGTCACGACGGTGATCGATGCGCTCTCCACGTAGATTCCCTGCATGGGGTTTGGCTGTTGTCATGAAATGGCTGCAACTCGGCAACGCGCGTAACATGCTGATGACGGTAAATATGAAGTTGTCTATTATTGTTATCGCTGAAATCATCCCATCAACTGATGATACATGACTACATGTCTACTTCAAAGCATTTCTCCTAAAAATGGACCGAGCAAAGTGAACTGTACTTGGACTGGACTGGAGGGATTCCTAACAGTACGCCCGCAAATGTGAATCAATTTCTTCAATACTACCGGTTGTTTCAACTATTATTGCAACCCTATGCCGAACAGAAAGGCATAATTACTAAAGTTTACCATAGATTTAACCACAGATTTAGATACACGTCTATAAGCAGCTGCTAGATGTCACGCCAACTGAACGAACTGTCGAAGACTCGAAGTTGTTGACCCTTAACAACGTCGCAGGTTAAGGATCAGACATAGAATGCCGCGCGCTGAATGGCCAAGTCAATTTAACCCTTCACTTAATGGCGGCGTCTAGACCATCGTGGATTTCATTAGAATTTTAGATTTTAAGTCACATTCTGAGTAAACCGCTGACGTTAAAAAATTGAGTATATGTGGAAATTGTTACTTTATATTAACTCTATTAGGTGTATGCCACGAAACAGGTAACTTTTTTTGCCTTTAACATGATCATGTTTGCAGCATGTGCAAATTCGATCAACCCAATATGTCAGACTGTTAATAAACTGTACAGAATATGGAAATCTCTGTAAACCTGCGGGTTCATAAAGACTGTCTTAATGTTGACTTGGACAACTTATATGCCAATAAATGTGTATAATTTCCCAGATTTACCCACACCATTTGCCAGAAAATGTTCAGACAATTGTTCTACTGCATAAAAAAGGTATTGCAAATGTAAGCCTATTGGCAATTACTTGACATCCTATTGTCTCCTGTTTGTTTGTGGCAATCCTTGCAAACCAGGGGTCACATCAGTATCAGACAGCAGTACCCTTGGTTGATCTCTATGCAATTTTTTTAATTTCAGCTCAGCCAATCATATCGCGCAGATTTATACTTACGCCACAATTACGATATCATTTATTTTAATCAATCTTTTCATGATTTATTTTAGTTCTTGCTATGTCCCTATATGTTTATAAGGAAATATCCGGTAATATGAGCCATCAGATAATACTGGCCACTTCTCTAACTCAGAAATGTTACAACAAACGTTGCCATTTATCGCTTACATAATGAGTTAATGAAGATAGCGGAGCAGACCGCCCAAATTTGGAGTGGTAAATCGAAAAGAAATATACAAATATTTACGTGAACAACAATTCATAACTTGTCTTACAAGTTTTGTTTGTTGGATGAATGCATATAAATAATACATGTTTAATCTATATCTATATGAATGACGTTAAGTTAACATGTTAGTCTTTGTCATGCGCGATAATGCAACCACATCGAATAAATGTCCGGTCTGTAGCAAAAACGGAAGTGATATACTTTCTGGGTAATATGAGCCAAATTAAGTTCATATTATGATATGCTCATATTACCATGTGTGTTCATATGTGTTGTGATAATATGAGCTGATGTTCATATTACCATGTATGTTCATATGTGTTGTGATCTATTTTATTCGTGCGTGCGTACATGTATTACCCTTGCATTGGTGCGTGTGTGTCCATCTTGGGTAATATGATCACCTATGCTTATATTACCGTTGGTAATATGCTCATATTTTCAACGCCTGTATCAATATGAGCTATTTGAGGAACATTTTATTCTCATTCCCTTTAAAAATGTAAACAACCGACGTATGCAATAATACACACAAGGTAAGTCTATCACGATACCTACTCACCGTTTTGCATTCGCGCCAAAGAAACAAATACGACGTTAAATTATATCCCCTGAAAGGTCTGTAAAAACTACTACCGTTGTTTTGACTGCATTGCATACCAGGAATGCTGTGACAGAAGGGGCCCGCTTTAGCCGAGGGGACCACTTTACCCGCCCTTCCCCTACGTTACACTGAACTGTTGTTTCCAGTTGTGTTATTGCGTTCTGAACATCGCGAGTGCAAACTTTTAATGGAAATTAATTTGTTTCATATCATAGTAATCTAATGTCTATAATATGCACCGCCGGATGTGTAACTTTAGTGTTTTATTTATTACAATTTGAACATCGCGAATTCGTATTCCTCAGTCTGTGTGTGTGTGTGTGTGTGTGTGTGTGTGTGTGTGTGTGTGTGTGTGTGTGTGTGTGTGTGTGTGTGTTGTGCTGTGTATATGGTATGTGTGTATATGGAGTGTGTGTATGTGTGTGTGTGTGTGTGTGTGTGTGTGTGTGTGGCGTGGCGTGGCGTGGCGTGGCGTGGCGTGGCGTGGGCGTGGCGTGCGTGTTTTCACAAAGTGATTTTATTTGAATTTAATATGACCACCGGTTGAGACCTATATACTATGGCATCTATAATAGAAATGTCAACACAGTGCTGTGATCATGTGTATGTTTAGTAGGTGATGTCTACTATGGCGCCATTTGGCGACCAAATTGCAATCTGCTTTGACTACGGTTGAATTTATGCGGTGCATTTAATAAAGTTTAGGACGTATTTTATTGCTAATTGTATGATTAGGATTACGAATTTTGGTATCGGTGGCAGTAATTTAAAAACACATATACCCTAGTAACTAGACTAACTATACAAATCAATTTAGATGAAGTTATTAGAAGTTAGTGATGTGGCGTAGCAATTAAGATGTATACAATCCGCTAGGGGCGCATCCGTTTCTGCTCTAGCAATAAGAATTTTTTTCGCCCTTATTGCCAAAAGCAGCTCTGCGGATCGATATTATCGCAGTTTCCCCGCTACGATCGCCTAAATCAGTAAAACAACGATACCAAGGCGTCATGTGTATCTGAAACATTCACTATGTCGACATATGTTCGCTAAACACATCACCAACCGCACGCGCATGCACATTACCATCAATCGATTTCTGCTCTGGCAATAAGACATTTTCTTTTCTTATAGCCAGAGCTGCTCTGAGATTTGCACTGAAAATCCGCTAGGGGCGTAAAAATATATGAAATTACACTCGTTGTTTTATCACAGCACCAGCTGTTACAATAGAATACGTGATTTTAGTAATTTTACATTTAAAAAACAATGTATTAAATCTTGCGAGTTAGCATGTGTGGATAATATCATTGTTATCGTCTCGAGACAGGAATTCCAATGATGTATAGTTTATGTGAAAGTAACGCAATTTAAAAATGATTACGACAATGCAATTTCTCACCTTCTTAAAATATTAATCTATTTTAGGATCAAGAAGTTGAATAGAATCTGACCATATTTGACGCGTTCGGGAACCCATCTTCTGGGATGTGTCAGTTTGTATTAGTTTTCATTTCGTCTCCGAAACGAGGGGCGTGAAAATGTTCGGTTAAGTTTCGTGATTGTAACTTCGTCACTTAGCCTAGGTATAATCTTATTCAGTGAGTCGCATTTGAACGATTTAATATTTCAAATATATATAGATTGTAAATGCGTGACGCCAGGTTATCGACAAAACTACCCGATATCGAATCGTCGATCGTCCGTTACCTTGTGACGTAATCGCTACTCTGTTACGTCCGTCATAAAATCGCTGATCGTCCGCGCGTTACGTCTTCGCTGCTCCGTTACTTAAAGGACAAAAAAAGGCTACGGCTTCGTGTCATACACCTAATAGAGTTTATACAAAGTAACAATTTCCACATATACTCAATTTTTTAACGTCAGCGGTTTACTCAGAATGTGACTTTAAAGTCTAAAATTCTAACGAAATCCACGATGGTCTAGACGTCGCCATAGGTGAAGGGTTAAATTGGCTTGGCCATTCGGCGCGCGGCATCCTATATCTCGGTCAACTTCCGGCGACGTTGTTAAGGGTCAACAACTTCGAGTCTTCGACAGTTCGTTCAGTTGGCGTGACATCTAGCAGCTGTTTATAGACGTTTATCTAAATCTGTGGTTAAATCTATGGTAATTTTTTGTAATTTTGCCTTCGTGTTCGGCATACGGTTGCAATAATAGTTGAAACAACCGGTAGTATTGAAGCAATGGATTCACGTTGGTGATTTGCGGGCGTACCGTTTGACACTTTGCTCGGTCCATTTGAGGAGAAATGCTTTGATGTAGACATGTATCATCAGTTGATGGGTTGATTTCAGCGATAACAATAATAGACAAGTTTATATTTACCGTCATCAGCATGTTACGCGCGTTGCCGAGTTGCAGCCATTTCATGACAACAGTCAAACCCTATGCAGGGGATCTACGTGGAGAGCGCCTCGATCACCGTCGTGACGTCATTCTTCGTCTAAGATGGGGTAGCGCATAGAATTTGGATGGCTGGGTGTTAAAAAATATTTTTCTGGTAAACCGCTGGCGTTACAAAATTGAGTATATGTGGAAATTGTTACTTTATATTAACTCTATTAGGTGTATGCCACGTAAAAGTTAACTTTGTTTGTCCTTTAAAGCACTAAATATTCAAAAGATCGAAGATATTGTAAATATAAATGTTTTATCCTTGTATAATAGAATATTTAAAGTGGAAAGTCCAGCGCGTCGACCTATGCAGCACTGATTGTCTCGTTTTATATTTTATTGTGAAACGGTACCTGGAACCTTGTTGGATAGGGTGGTATCTATGGGCGAGTGTGACCAACAGTGTGACAAACAATGATGGTCTAGTTGACTCGATTAGACACCTTTTATTTACTGATAATTTTACTAAGCCATATTCACATGAACATCTTTTATTTCATCTGTTAACCACTGCACTCTAATCTATTACGCGTCTCTTTATTTTAACTGATATACACAATATACACTTAATTTTATATATTATATCATGCCACTGTATGTATTGCTATTTATTTTATTTTGTCAGGTTTTTATTCTTCACCGCGTGTCTTTTATACGTGATTGCACGTATGAATATGTATGTAATGTTTCTTCTCCGACAACGGAGGCTGAATCAATTAATAATAATACGTCCGTTGCCGAATCGTTGACCGTCCGTTAACTCGTGACACCATCGTTGCTCCGTTACGTCCGTTATATAATCTTTGATCGTCCGTGATCATCATCTACTACTGTTCTCGTTGTCCGTCCGTACGTCGTCGCTGCTCCGGTATCGAAATGTGATCGTCCGTGATTGTCTGGCCTCGTGACGTCTTCGCTGCTCCGCTGCGACGGTTTCTTGAAGCGTTGACATTAATTGTAAATATAATTTTAAATGATATTTTGGTCCTCTTATAATGTATGTTTACTAATTTAAATGATATATATATTTATTTATTAACTAGTTTACACCACAATTATCGTTAAAAGATAATATATTATTTTAATTTTGTCTTGATTTATTTACTATATTAAAATATTTTTTGTTAACTTTAAAGAACAAGTTATGTACAATGTATATCTTATATCTATATCTTAGACAACGCCAGACTACATTCCAATTCATCATGTAATGCACGTTGAATGTGGCAATAAAGCTATATTATTGTTACGTGAGTATGTTAAGTTACGTAGCCTGGATGCATTAATGTGGCGGTATCCAGGTATTTGATGTAAAAAGACTTGACTTGGTTGACTATGGTCGCTGTATTGTGTATTAAAAACATTTGGTTTGATGTATACCTTGTGTGTTTTGTGCATGCGTGCGTCGTTGCGTATATAATGACAGGTATAATATAAGGTTGGTTAATCGCTTTGGTCAAACGGCATATTCAGCGATTATTATTTTTTATTATCGTAACGATGATATAAAACAATACATCGACAGCAACTTCATGTACAGCGCGAATAAACATATCACACTATGCTAAAACCCCTACGCCCACAGTAACTCACAGACTTTACCACTGATGGTAGCAGTTTATTTGATAATTATCTACGTTCTACCGTAAGAATGATGCCCAGTCCACATCATACCTAGCTCGCCAGAACGTAAATCGGAAGATAGTTGCTCACATTTGACGTATACGGGCCTTGCGACCTGTGGCGGGCGGGTGTGGACGGCATCGCAAACCTTATAAGTCTCCTGTCGAATCTTTGAAATCGCTAGTCGGTAATGCGGACAGGTTCGTCGCAAGTCGCAAAACGTAAGTCGCCTCGAGGAATTACGTAAAACGCTTCAGGGCCAATCAGCGTGCGAGTATCGAATGACGTCTTGACGTATAACGTCACAATTGTTGTAGTTTTCCTTTGGTACACACCAGATGGCGTGTATGTTCCCTCGCGATCAGAGCCATAGATACATAGAGTTTGGCCAACTGAAAACCTGGACGCCATTTTCGGTCTCGGCACCTGATAACCACATGACGTATTAAAAATGTTATGCCTTGAGGCTTGACCTTCACCTTGTTGTTCTGCTTGGATTGGAGATGCTTTATGTGTAATAAGTGCACACATGGATATGATGTGATATTGGACGGTTCGGCTTCATGTTGAGAAACATTCGTAGGAAGTTTAGGGAGGTTTAATTATAACGGAAAGGATGGATTAGCAATGCTTAGTTATCATCTGTGCAGCGTCCAGGCTAGGACGGTGGTACGTTCGTTCTCCCACCGTGGCGTGATTAACGTGAACATGATGTAAATCGAGAATGATGTGACTAAATCTGTCTATCAGCTTATCTTCCATTGTTGTTTTAGCACTTTACCATTCCAACCATGACGAAAAATAGTGTAGCTTTAGCGGATCTTTGATATGATGCCGTCAAATTGCCGATTATTGTACGTACTGTCATGGTCATAGAGTGAGGAGGCTGTGTGTTTTGCTGGATGCTGCTGTGTCCATTTTCGTGCCTCATATTAGTTTGAGCGTCATTATGATTAAATATATCTCTTATAAATATCGGACACTGTTAGGAAAAGGACGTCTACAAATTCGCAGGATTTCTTTTAACAAACTAAAATGAAAAAAGCAACCAGATATTTTCGAAACCCCAATGCAGTACACAGGATTTCAGTGCGCCATAAACCGTGATGGTGTTGTGAACAACCGTGACATTTCCTTTCGGCGAACGAAATTGCAAGCAGCTTTTCACACCAATTACCATACGAATATTAGCGAATAGCCGGCGTGATTATATTTAACCATATATATATATATATATATATATATATATATATATATATATATAAATAGAACACCCCAGTAGAACAAGACTGCTTGCCAGCTATCAGTTGACACATAATACTTTGACGTCAACATGGGCTGGTGACAGCCATGCTAATGCCAGGCAGAAAGCAACTGCAGTCCCTGTTTATACATAGGACTGCACCAAATTTTCTTCATAATTATCACGCTATTTATTTACTGACATAAGTTAGCCAGTGTTGTTTAATTGGGTATAATATGTTCAAACAGTTGCCTCACTAATATGTATGTCTGAAACAAATCAACAGACTTATAGTGTCTCACTGTGTGAGGGGTGAGTACAGCTGAGAACTATTTAATTTGTTATTCTGTCAGATCCACAATTGTTGTGGTGTTTTACAAAAAAGGTCATTTAAAAATCAACCAACTGAAGTCCATCCTCCAATCTCACAGATTAAAAAAACAGACCATGCAAAGTGGGTGAGAGAATAGGGAAAACAACAACAAAACAGAGCTGCCAACATTACTAACAACAACAGTAGTAGGAAAGGTAGAAAGGTAGAAAAGTAGTAATGTTAAGATAGTCAACTAACTAATAATATAGTGTCAATAGTAATAACAATAAATAAATAAAATTAGGCAAACTACAACAAAATAGCAGGGGTAGCAAAGTAATTTAACAGGTTTCCTTAAAATGACCACAGTTTCCCTTTCATGTCCCCCTAAACAGAATTAGTTTGGTAATTTCATGTATTAGTGTTGGTCAATTTGCATATGACTGTAATGTTTTAAAACTATTAATTTCCTAAATTAATGGCAGTGTAACATAAATATGTTCGCAAAGACTATAACCTAAGCTATATATTGTATAACCAGTGGAAAGAGACTCTGGATCCTGTTTTTTGTCGGTTGGTACAGTTGTACGCTACACAGAAAATAACCATACTTGCTATTTCACAATGACTGTTGTAGCCAGCATGTCCCCAAATGGATTAACATTGCTCACATCACCGATGACTGTTTTAAGGATATTTCGTGTGTAGCTTTAAAATGGTGGAGAGTCAGCATACCATTATAAGGTTTACACTGACCGTTTGTTAACAGGATGATGTCTTTTTGCTGTAATTAGCAGCTACCTCAGGAACAGGTAATAGGAACCTCACTACAAGCCATTGTACAGAGACTTGTCCTTCTTAGCTTTGATACAGTCCACTCACTGACATTAATTTAAACATATCAGACATATGCAAAGCGTCTGTTTGACAAGAAAAACTTGCAATATACTATACTCCTCTTTTCTAGCATTATATTTCAAGTAGTTTACATTATAGTGGTATCTTATAGGTAAACCTGGATAAAAAATCAAAATAAAACAGAAATAGCTTCTCTTTTATTTACAATTTTGAGAACCATTAACATATCTACATGAGAAAATATTAACATTCAGTTCACTTCAAATAAATACATTTATTGTAGACTCAACAGAACTTGCACGTACTGATATATACACACATATATGAAAATGGGGTTCATATATTATTGTTAAACAGCATTTAAAATAAATATCGTACATATAATCATGTACATTTGTACACATTATGTATATACTCCCCTTTGTGATGATCTGGTGTACTAGTCGGTCAATGAATCCGTGGAACAGATCTATCTCCAAGTTTCATAAATAATGTTCCCTCTCAAACCAGTAACTCACAAGCACATGTAAAAATATGCTACAATTACTAGACATTTATAAGTATATCATATCTTTTAGGACACACACATTCATCAATACAAGTTGTCTTCTTATAATATAACTGACTTGGGTGAATATCTGCTGTGTATTCAAAAATGTAATATGTCTAGTATGGAATGAATGGTAGTGTTTGAATGATTGAATTACAGTTTTATCAACAAGATCATAGTAATATATATATATATATAATATATATATATAGTATTGCTTTAGGATAATACAATTTCATGGTTTCTGAGTTGTTCTTTTGTTGAATGGACATAGCAGACGTCATGTTACTATTCAAATGGAAACACATAGGCTATCTAGTAACTGTAATAAGCTTTATAAGACTGAGTACATGTACAAAGTAACAGTACTTAATTATTTGTTAACATTGCAATAACTATTCACAAGTACGAAGAAAGGAACAACTTGCGTGAGTCTTTTCTTAAATTGTTGTAAATTAAGTATTTGTGTTATTTCATTATGTTATGTCTAACATAATGATTTTTATTAATTTGCTAAACACACTACCTAAATTAACGAATGACAGTGGTTCTTGGAGGAAGTGTTTACGGTTTTGTTCTTCGTAACTGGAGCAAGTACCATTTATAGCATATCCATACCTTGCCAAACAAACTACGAACAACTGAAATCTACAGCGAGTAATAAAAGTCAAATGCAATGGGATATGAGGTGAGCCTAAAGCCTAAGTCCCACTGTCCCGGTTCTGGCCACGGTGTACCTCGGCAAAAATTCCAGGTGCTCCGGAGTGATCCGTGAAGATTGGGCTCATTTGTATAATTATTTCAGTCTCATATATATATATATACAGTGGTATTGCCGGTGTCGCCATGGTGTCACCAGGTTTTGAACCCCGGATCATCCCGATGTAGCCATGGTGTCACACGGTATCACCCCGGACTCCCGGAGTGTCAAGGATATGTCAGGGTGTCGCCCCGGTTTGGTGCCGGTTTATCACTGTGGTCCCCGGTGGGGCCACGGTGCTCCCCGGTGTGGACACGGTTCTCCCCGGTTTAGTCTCGGTCTGTCCCGGTCGTTTGGGACTGTATTCGGTTTTAATGTTTTATGTTTCCCATCAAGGGCAAGGCGGTGTAATTCGAATTGGTTGGTTTCGAAGCGTGCCTGAAATAAAATAAGTATACGCGACCAATTGAAATTATGCACATGTCAATGTTGTCTGTACTGTTATGTGATTTGTGGCATACGAAGAAATGGTAAGCATTGCAGATTGAACTGTATTGATAGTTGATCAGCTTCTTGTGTGATGATTGCAGTTTCAGTAGACTGAGAGATAATATGTGAAGTGATCTGAAAAATGTGAAGTAATGAAATTTATAATTAGTGAGCACAAATACATGTATGATTTACACATCAGACACTGCTGTGTGTTCGTACTGGGTTATATAGTGCTATCCTGGTGCAGTTTTTCATCCACGGCTGTGCTTAATTTAATGTATCTCTGAACATTATTATTTGCTCACTCCAATATTTTCAGGGACCTTTCTGCAATAGTATAGGATGTTCTATGCAAACTATTAGCAAAATCAGAGATTGTGCCGAATGTTTGTATTGGGCTATATAATGCTATCCTGGTGCAATTTTACATCCACGGGTGTACTTAATTTGATGTATCTCTGAAACTTATTATTTGCCCACTCTAATATTTTCAGGGACTCTTCTGCAATAATATTTGATCCTGTGTACACAATATTAACAAAATCATAGATTGTGCTATGTTTGTATTGGGTTAAATAATTCTGCAATAGTATAGGATACTGTCTACAAAATATTTGCAAAATCAGAGGATAGATTTACTGGGTACTTGAGGTTAAAGGTCACATTTTGAAAATTACAACATTCTTATTTACACTATTGTTTTAATTTTATTACAGTTATATGCTCATGTTTATTGGCTTTCCAATGATATGTTGTTTGTTTCTCTAGCTTTATTAATAGCAGATTTACAGGCATTACTGTAGCGGTCAGTATGCAAATCTGGTCAAAGTTCAGTGACCTATATCTTCCATGATACTTGACCTAGATTTTTTGGTATTTTATTTTTTATTTTGATATTCTCGCATGAGCCAACAACTGTACTAAATGTCATCAAAATTGGAGACGGGTGATGTTTTGAGTGATTGATTTGACATGGAATAACCCTTACATTTAGTAGACGCTTGAATAACTGCTGAATATATAAAAGGAACTGTTGATTTAGTATAGACATGTAGTTAAATTAGCCAGTTCTCCTTTAACAGACTGTATGATAAAACTTTAATAAAACTCGCAACATAGCATTATACATACATTCCTGTACCTCCTCTATGCCTTTGCCACATATTCAAAACCAAAGTCAAAGAACGAAGTAGAAAAATAAGATTGTTCTACCAACCCCATTCATAATCACGACGCCTAGCCCTAGTCCTAGAGGCTAGACCTAGTAATTCATAGTCAACCAACAAATAAATCAATCAATGTCTATTTTACAGTCACAGCGAGCAAATAAATGAACGTCTATAAACATGTAACAAAGTTAAAAACGAGACAAACCGGTTTTTGAGAAGTATAAATTCTTCACTGCGACATAATCCGTGATAGTGATATACACAACCTTGTCCTTGACGGGGCTAGTGTCTTTTCTTGATAATACAATTTTGGGTATTTGGTCTTGTTAGTGTTGTAAAATTATAAGTACTTCACTCTAAGTCTGACCAGTTTCAAAGTATAACTTGTTTATATCATTACATGAACAACAGGCATTTAGCCATCGTATGGAAACATATGCCTTGTTTGTTTACACAAGAAATTTCGAATGACAGTCAGTGTAGTAGATCATACGGCTACGGCTACGGCTACGACGTAAAATTATGTCGACACCTACCTCGCACAATTTCGATATTCCTAGCTTCGCATTCCACCCTTCACGATTCACATTACTTTCCCATGTTGCCAATCTTTTCTTATTAAAAGGGAATCCATATAACTTAAATTTGTTGCTGATATTGGAGCATCCCCAAGCAGAACTGCTACACTGCTTGAAAACGCGCCAAATGAGACCGATAATGGCATCCACACATCCATCGACCAATCAAAAATTGGTACGTCATTGGCCAAACTCTATGTATCCAAGGCTCTGCTCGCGATGAGAACGTAAATCTTTGCGGTGTGGACACGAAAATCGTAATTCAGTCAGGACGTAGATTGCAGTTGCTTTTGTCTGCAATGCGGTGTGGACACCCTTCGTCGTGCATCGGATCCAGTGTGGACCAAGCATCATGCCCGGTCCACACTGGATCCGATGTACGACGAAGGGTGTTATCAGAAGGGGCGGTGAATTCGTCTGACCACCCTACCTATGTGTAATAAATAAATTGCTAACCTGAGCAGCTTTGTCAAAAGTAATACATTTTCAATAAAGACAGTTGTACCATTTCATTAAATTGTAGATGTATGTGGTTATCTATACATCTACTTTATTACTTCATACAAAACTACTGAATACCTGGTAGTTAATAAATACAAGTCAGTAATGTAGCAACACTAGATGCAGTATTTTATTGCATAATGTACAACGATAAATCCACTTGTAAACAGACACAGTAGTTTAAGTAACCCAACCTGAAATGTGTATTGCACTAATCTTAAACCAATTTATACATGAACTCTACATGTTAATACCATACTGATGTATAACTATGGTAACTGACTCCAAACATGGACATTCATTATTAAAATTAAGGTTGCACATTGTAAACTGAAACAATT
Source organism: Oasisia sp. SBJ-2009 (assembly GCA_964017155.1). NCBI lineage: Eukaryota > Metazoa > Annelida > Polychaeta > Sabellida > Siboglinidae > Oasisia > Oasisia sp. SBJ-2009. Next base: position 41,155,514 of record OZ024865.1, read on the forward strand.
GTTAATGTAAATCATAAATGTATATTGCAGCCAAACATTGTTGATATGATACATGTAAAACATTATATACATAGTAAGAGGGAGAATTTGTTTTACAAGAGTCACCATGACACATGCTAAATCAGTGGGTAAATTAGTATTTAAACTGTCAGAAACAGAGAAAATAGTACATAAGGTAAACACTGCGCCAGTTATTTTTTTGGGATTTCTTTCTGATCGCAGCATTTTAATATGTAGATGAATTGGTGATAAGGTTAGCAGATAAAGGTGAAAAGTGTTAACTTCAGAAAAAAGGTGATATTTCTATCTCTTCTCCCTCTTACACGTGGCACAAAACCAACACCTCCCTTTTGGCGCAGACTTCATGCCCACACACTTGACATGTGTCCACTGCAAACAGCTGTCACAGGCCACAGATCTGTTTTCATCATTGTTGATCCTCTCTGTGCATGTGACACAGTACCACACAACGTCACTCGTCACTTCGTTGACGACAGACATGACCTTCACCCATGCGTCTGCCGAAAAGTACTTTCGGAGACACAACAGCGACACGTTGTCATCGGTTGCTGCACATGTCCCAGTCTTGCGCATCACCTCGTCTGACGAGATGGGTGTCTTTGATGCTGCACTCTGCTGTTTCTTCATCCACGAACCAGGACAGCATCACTGTAGACAGATCAAGCAACTTATTACGAGATGCAATACATGCTAATATAGGTACTTTCAAGCAGCCTTTTTATATTAAGGAAACGTTCAATGGAAGATTATATCATGTTGATTATCTATTATTTTTCTGTTATTCATTCAGTTAAGACTACAGTTGTATCAGAAATTAAAGATATCAAAACCGTCATGAAGAAAATAGCAGCTAGTCATAAGTACTGAATTGTTTATACTCGGTTGAGGTAACAACTCTAAATACAAAACTCATAATAATAATAATGACAATTTGTATAGCGCCGGTATCCGCCACGTGGTGGCGCTCATGGCGCTTTAACATTAAACAAAATGTAATACATCATACTAAAATAATATAATTAATAAAGCGATTATTTAAAAATAAAAGAACATGTTAAAAACATATATATATATATATATATATACACACACGCACATGTATATATATATATCATGAGTAAGATTCAGCATAGAATTTAAAAGGAAAACTGTGACATCATTAGAAATGTAAAAAATATAAAATTCTATAACAAAAAAAGTCTATACAATAAGAAGAGTTGTTATACTATAAGAAATCTAAACAAAGACATAAATACCTCGTTCGCGTTCAATCGGCAGTTGCATCAGGAATTTCTGAGGACCATCGCGCTTCCGTCGTTTTGGCACGCGCTTCCGTCGTTTCGGCACGCCAATTGCTGTCAATTCTGCTCCCTTGGGGGCGGCCTCGTTTTCGCATGATGGGAGGCATCTTCAAGGTTTTCAATGCCTCGAGATCAATGACGGTGGCAGGTCTTTCGAAGGGAGCTGTGACGGTGGCAGGTGTGACGGTGGCAGGTCTGTCGAAGGGTGCTGTGACGGTGGCAGGTGTGACGGTGGCAGGTCTGTCGATGGGTGCTGTGACGGTGGCAGGTCTGTCGATGGGTGCTGTGACGGTGGCAGGTGTGACGGTGGCAGGTCTGTCGATGGGTGCTGTGACGGTGGCAGGTGTGACGGTGGCAGGTCTGTCGATGGGTGCTGTGACGGTGGCAGTTGTGACGGTGGCAGGTCTGTCGATGGGTGCTGCGACGGTGGCAGGTGTGACGGTGGCAGGTCTGTCGATGGGTGCTGTGACGGTGGCAGGTCTGTCGATGGGTGCTGTGACGGTGGCAGTTGTGACGGTGGCAGGTCTGTCGATGGGTGCTGTGACGGTGGCAGGTGTGACGGTGGCAGGTCTGTCGATGGGTGCTGTGACGGTGGCAGGTGTGATGGTGGCAGGTCTGTCGATGGGTGCTGTGACGGTGGCAGGTGTGACGGTGGCAGGTCTGTCGATGGGTGCTGTGACGGTGGCAGGCGTTCTGCCTGTCCACTCATCCCGTAAGGTCAGGAGACTGTTGAGGTGTTCAGTGAACTCTCATCCCTACCTCAGAAGCGAGACTGGCAAAGTCAGAGGCAACTGTCATAGCTTGTCTGTATTTTTGGTGAGCAGTCAATGCCGTCGGAGGAATGGCAGATGCCATAGCTGACATACTGGCCGTTGACGACATCACTGGTGCCATGTGTGCTGTGCTGTGCTGTGCGATGCAGTCCACCTCTCGTCTGCCAGGCTGGCCTCAAAACAAGATTTCCCACTCATCTGTCTATGAGCCAATATGTGGCGGCATGGTAGACGAAACGTGCACCGAAATGCACACGTGCACGAGTCGTCGGTGACTGTCAGTGGCCCCTCGGGTGATGGCACTGGTGCTCCCACACCTCCCGTCAACTGCACAGTGTCACGTTTGACAATCTCTGCCAGAACATGGCCATATGCGTAGGAAGTGAGGTGGCTGTGGTGGTGACTATAGACTTGCTGATGCGGGCAATGATGCTGGTGTGCACACGTTCGCCACGCAAGACACGCAGAACAGTGAACAAGTCACTGAAGAATGTGTCCAGTGATGCGAACCCGGAGCACACACTCTTGATCTTGCCATTGAGACTCTCCAGTCTGTTGTTGGTCTGCTCGCCAAGCATGAAGTGTCTCACCTTGTAGCAGGACACCCACTCATGCTTGGTGGGCAGCCAGTTCCGACGGAAGTACGCCAGTGCAGGTTGAATTGCCATGTCCTCCAGTAGAGTGCACTGCTCATCAAACTGACGCTCACAACGAGCAACTGCCATGGCATTGAAAATTTTGAGCAGAGCGTCGCGCTGACCAGCTCGGATGCCCATCTTGTCCAACGTGACCTCTCTCGAGAAGCTGTGCAGCGTGTGGAAGAGACACAGCTGGAGACTCGCGGCAGGGAAGGCAGCACTGAACACATTGCGTTCGCACATGTCCTTCTCCATCATGATGACCTCTGTGCGTGGCCAGGCATTGTTGTGGCTCTTGAACGACTAATTAAATAAACAAATGCAACAATGAGCTATTGAAAAATAAAATATTAATCTGTTAACTTCAATTTATGTTCATCTTATCATGATCATTCAAGAATTTTTTTTTTTTAATAAAGCACAAAATAAATAAATCAGACATTTAACTTAATGAGCATGCAACCATAACCTGCATATTCGGTCTGTGCGCATTTTGTACTTGAATGAGTAGAGTTTGTTTCCTTTTCACAGGTCAAGTCGCTGGTGGCAGTGGACGTCACACTGCCCCAGGTGAAATAGACAAATAATTCGGACTCCTCCATAGAGGCTGAGTAAGTCTCCTTAAAAGTGTACTAAATGATCTAAAATAATTATGGCATGTAAGATAGTAGACAATGCTTAATGGCGTATGAGTCCAGTTTGTGTGATATATATATATATATATATATATATATATATATATATATATATATAAGGTACCTTCACAGGTATCTTCTTTCAAGATGTACAGATACGGCAAATGTATGCCAGTTTCCCGGAAGTCATCATGGCAGATGCAACGTACAAGCTAACAGACTTGAGGATGCCACTGTTTTTAATGATCGGTACGATGGCAATGGCCATTCGCAAGTCATTGCTGTCTACTTGACATGCATTGAGACAACTACTGCCCTCACCCATATGTTGGAGGTATGTTTATCGAGTTTGCTAATTTCAGCAATGTCGCAGATGGCATGTCAGTATACTGTATTTATACCAATATATGTGAGTCCAGTTTGTGTGATATATATATATATAACAATTAGACCAGCACATTATTCGAATCCTAACCAACTGACATAATATGTTAAAGCAAACGTACCCTCCATGGCTCTTAGCCGAGTGACCACTTTGGTCAAGTCATTCCCACCGTGACTTCGCATCTTGGCCTGGATGTTGCTAACATCGCGCAATGTCATAATCTTTCCAGTTGTTTCGTGCATGTACACCTGTAGCAAGTTCTTGCTGCTCTTCACCTTCAGCCTGCCGCAATCTCGGTGTCTTCTGTCGTTAGTCTGCGCTGACGTGGCAAATGAGCAGATACATCCTACAAACAAAACTAATGTAAGAGAAATGTAATCTTTAAACTAATTTCACATCAATCAATAACTCTAACAGTAGGATACTTATGACGTCATAGCGGCAGAGGTTGACATACTGGGTGTCCGGCAGTCCGATGGAAAGCAATTCGGTCGGACTGCCTAAGATGTCTGACAGTCATCAGCGGTACTCCAACAGACAACCACAAAATACGGAAATATACTTACCCTATTTTTATTCAAAATAGCGATGAGATGCCGAGTGAGATGGTCCAATATCTAATTGGACCATATATATTTGAAGGCTGAAATAGTGTCATGAAACCAGTTGTAGACTATGACTTGATAAATACATAGTATTGATAAATACATAGTTATGAAAAACCTGATTTGAAATAGGTATTCGTTCAATCGCCACACGTACCTGCGAGACGTCATGGTTGTGGGTTTCGGTGACACTGGTAACTACCAGCTGCTGGCAGTCTGAAGACAGACCAAACCTGATTGATGCTGGGCGCTGCTGCTTCAGAGTCCTAAACATAGAGACATTATTCAATCTCAGTCAAATGTGTAAATTCACTGTTCAAATTACAAATTTTCGCGATAAATGTTTTTCATATGAACAGTTGCAAGCAAATATTATATTAGACAGCTAGAAATTGCAATAATATTAGAGGTAACCTAATAAATGTAACATTAATTGAGCTATTATTCCTATTTTGTTTATAACTGTTGAGCAGATTATGTTAATGAGTACGGCCATTTTGAAATGTTATGAACGAAGAAGAAATATAAATGAATGTCATCGTACAAATATCATGATAATCCGTCGCTAAAAAGTTGTAGTAATTAGGCAGTTAAAATGGCCTATGTTTGACGATGTTTTGTAGACCTGCCAAGAAGATGCATATGCAGAAGTATAGATAATTGGGTGGACGATAATCTGATTACAGTGATTAGCCGTACAACAATGATTTAACATATCGGCTTCGTTAACATATTTGGGTCATTCCGTGTGAATGCAACGAATGTTGGTTGCTGTCATCTGTTAGATTTTTGAATAAATTAGTATGATGAGAGCATATATACATACCTTGTGTTTGTTCTGTCACCAGTGATCTTTGTCTTGTGGATCTTTCCTCCGAAGACACAGCAGTGTGCCAGGAGGTAGTATTTCAACTCAGGCTTAGCCTTGCCAGCGCGCCCGCCACCCAGGATACCTAGCTACTGACGCAGCCACAGTCTTACAGTCTCGTCTGTACAGCTGTACGGCTGTTCTGTCTTCTATTTTCCTGATTGCTGTCTGCACAGCGGCGAAACTGTTGAAAACATCGCCTAAGGATATCCCAAACGTAACAGCGACATGGTCGGACGCCATGATTTGGGAGGGAAAGAACGGGCGGAAGCGACCGGTAACATGTGACAATTGGCGCATGCGCGTTGAGTGCTCCGACCTATAACGCTGAGGTACAGGGTTCCGATGCTCGGCTACGTAACCACTTGAATTGAACAATTCAACATCGTTGACTCCAAAGCAAATACATTTATCAAAAATAACTCTATTATAGCATAATCACGTGCCTATCTCCAGCTGCCACTGTCAATTTTCTTTGGCAACAACGATCATAGTCCAGTAACCACAATGGACGTCTTGGACATCACTGAAGTGTCTGTCCATTCTTGTTGGCATGCCGCGACTGTTCGTGTCTCCGAGCCTAAGCTGGCCATAGCCATTCCAACCCCAGGTCCACAGTTCTCCTGTCTCTACAAGATAATGAAGACATAACCTTTATTTCGACGTGTCTAATATGAGAACTTGGGGTGACAAGACATAATACGAACTACTTTACTGGCAAAGAGAAGACATATGCCCAGAAAGTGGAGGGGAAAAGGGTGCGAATGGTGAACAACAGCAACTGTGAAAGACAAGAAAAGACGACGAAAAATACGAAGGTAACCATGCCCAACCTGACCCCTGACAACAGGGATGCCAGGAGGAGAAGAACAACATTACGTCAGCAAATATCGTGATCAGCACTTGAATTGCTGGTCACAGCCCAAATACTGTTTTCTTGTAACATATTAAAATAACGAATACATTACCATAAATGTTATTACAATTTAATGTTATATAACATAGCGCCACCATTGCAGTATACTGGCTAAATATGGCGCTGCATGTGTGATATAGAAACAAGTACTACACCATTTTTGACACTCGCGTGTGATTTCTTATACAAAGTCATAACTCGTAATTCACTGATTAGTTGTAAAAAAGATCATCATTTCAAAACGTGTTATACAGATAGACTGTTGAATAGTTATGTGTTAGAGTTCTAGACTATTTTGCCAACATAAATTATATAACTAAATTTAACAATCAGATTGTTTATTGTTATAAAGGTTTTTCTTCAATAAATGTCACAATGTCTTTTTTTCCATTAAATGTTGTATGGTTATACATTTAAATAGTGTTGTCGCACCTTCTATTGCACTGTTGAGATGCTTTATGTATTAGTTTATGTAATTAAGCAATTATAAGGGTAAACATGATAAGTATTGTACTTCTTTTACCCTTTTTTCAACAATTTGTATTGTATGCGCTGTATGTATAATGTAGTAGTAGTAATTGTTGTTGTTGAAATAAATTTCAATTCAATTCAATTCAATAATCCCAAAACAAAACGTAATTAAAATAGGCTCTGAGTGATCAGTCCGTTTGGCTGGACACTAAGTGTGGTCTAACGCTCAACACACCGCATTGCATAGTGGACTACCTGACTGACCTGTCACAACTGCCGTGTGTCTTGACCCACAGCTGACCTTTGACACCATGACCTCTTGCTCCTCTGTCATACATGTATGGGAAGTCAATAGCGACGGGAATCGTTTGCAGGTTCACATAATCGTCTTCACTATCCACGTGCGAGCTGTTGATGGGCGAAGGTGTACCATTGTCCGGCGGGTGTATCATTTCACACTTACCACTTTCATCAGCTGCTGTTAAGTGACACTCCCGTCCGGTAGAAACATGCACGACAAACAGTATTTAAAAATTTAAGAGATATATGTTACACAGCATCCAACAGGCATAGCTTTATATGTTATTGTGCAGCGCTTTGAGCATATATGGATATTGCGCTTTATAAATAATAAAAACTATTATTTGTGTGTGTGGTGTGTGTGTGTATGTTGTGCATGTCAGTGTGGTGTGTGTGTATGTGTGTATGTGTGTGGTGTGTGTATGCGTGTGTGTGGTACGTGTGGTGTGTGTGTGTGGTGTGTGTGTGGTGTGTGTGGTGTGCGTGTGTACGTGAATGCGTGGTGTGTGTTCACCGTGTAGTCATTTGTGTTTGTTTTGTCTCATGAAAGGTTCAAGCACATACTGTATTTGACGGTTCATTGCTGGGTACACAAAGTTTATTCCCATTGGACAGAATACGTTTTGAGGCATATTTATGCTTTCAAAGGTCTATCAATGGAATGGAAAGTGAACACTAACTATCTGGCCATTTATGACATCTCATTTCAAAATGATGTATATTATTATGTATATTTAGCATTTTGGGGATTTTTCTTTAACCAACAAATACACTTGCATTTTTACATCATAATGCTAGTGAATTCCCGTGGATCTCTGTGTAGGATGGGTACATTTCCTTCAACAGTGTTAAAACATTTTACAAGCTGTGTGCATCCTATGCATATCCCTACTGCACCGATCACTGTTATGTATAAACACAAGCCATACACAAACCATAGGTCTTGGACTGTCAGAGCACTCAGACGGCGGGGAAGAGCATCTGTCTTGTTCAGCTGACATTAACTTCCCTGCAGCAGCAGTTCTATGATCTTGGATGGTCCGGCAGGGCAGACACAAGTGTCCACTCTCATTCCAGCCCCACACATAGATGTCACCAATATCTGTCAGGAAATGTAACATCGTTAGTTAATCTCACTGGCATGAATTTTGTTTTTACATTTTGTTGCCAAATTACTTATTACTGATTTTCTCGTTGTTTATTCACTCTCATGAAATCTGCGAAGAAATGTTGCATTAAGAGTCAACTATGGCCCAAGCCTGGTGCTTTGCATGCCATTTATGGTTTCGTATACAAACATGTCTCCAGATACGCATATCATTTCACAGTCAAGATGACTTGGTGTGCACAGGTAGCCTCCCTTTGTCTTTTCCGCTGCCCACACGCAGTGGCTATTTCGTGACTTGCTCGGGAAATAACAGCCCTACTTCGGCTTATTTTTCCAGCTGTTCAACAAAGCTTTTGCGTTATTTCTCAGGAAGACCGGAAGTTGTAATGACCAAACAGAATGCTTTATCAGTAACGCTATTGAAGCAGTCGCTACCGCCACGTTATCATGCTGTGATAGACATCGATGCCACGGACTCGCTGAGCTATAAAAGAAGTTGCAGTGGGAAAATGAAAAGGGGATGCTCACACATCAAAAGCGTTTCCCATAAGTTGAACATCGATTATGGAAGTTGCACATTTATTTTCGAGTTTGGAGTTTTCAGACTTCTCTGATAAATGTATGAACGAAGTAAAACCATTATCAATTTTAGAGACATTCTTCAAGAACTGTGAACCAAGGAAATCGTTTCCGTGCGCAAGGAAAACCAATGTATCCAGATAAACTGGGATAGAGCTACGTTCGCTATGCGTGTAACTGTAAACACAATGGGACATACATATATGGCCACAGTGCAATGTAAATATTAAAGAGAACCGTTACGTGTGGAACATTTGCCTTCAAGACACGAAAATTCTTTGTTAATGCACACCACATTTTTATGGAAAGACCAAATTTCAATGTTTTTGTTTGTCATGCGACATTCCATATTGGTGTATCGTATGTGTTATGCTGCCATGCTTCGATATTTTCATATATATATATATATATATATACATATATATATGTATATATATATATATATATATATATATATATATATATATATATATATACATATATATACCATTTGACAATATATTGCTGTTTCATATATATTTATATTGCCATGCTATTTTGTTATCAAAACTGTTATTAAAATGTTTAGTTGTTGAAGGATTGCCCCAGCTGATGGAGGATTGACACAGCTGTTGGAGTATTGACACAGCTGTTGGAGTATTGATACAGCTGCTGGAATATTGACACAGCTGTTGGAGTATTGATACAACTGTTGGAGTATTGACACAGCTGTTGGAGTATTGACACAGCTGCTGGAATATTGACACAGCTGTTGGAGTATTGATACAACTGTTGGAGTATTGACACAGCTGTTGGAGTATTGACACAGCTGCTGGAATATTGACACAGCTGTTGGAGTATTGACACAGCTGCTGGAATATTGACACAGCTGTTGGAGTATTGACACAGCTGTTGGAGTATTGACACAGCTGTTGGAGGATTAACACAGCTGTTGGAGGATTGACACAGGTGTTGGAGGATTGACACAGCTGTTGGATGATTGACACAGCTGTTGGATGATTGACACAGCTGTTGGATGATTGACACAGCTGTTGGATGATTGTCACAGCTGTTGAAGGACTTACACAGCTGTCGGATGATTGACACAGCTGTCGGATGATTGACACAGCTATCGGATGACTGACACAGCTGTTGGAGGATTGACACAGCTGTTGGATGATTGACAGAGCTGTTGAAGGATTCACACAGCTGTCGGATGATTGACACAGCTGTTGGATGATTGACACAGCTGTTGAATGATTGACACAACTGTTGGAGGATTGACACAACTGTTGGATGATTGACACAGCTGTTGAATGATTGACACAGCTGTTGAATGATTGACACAGCTGTTGGAGGATTGACACAACTGTTGGAGGATTGGCACAACTGTTGGAGGATTGACACAGCTACTGGAAGAGTGACACAGCTGTTGGAGGATTGACACAGCTGTTAGAAGCGGTGCAGTTAGCTACAAAGCAAAGATCAACGGAAACTTTGGAAATGCATAGAAGGATGCAATGACGGAAAAGTTCTACGATTGGGACAATTCCTCAGACTACATCTTACACTACTACGAACCTGCACTAGACTCATGCGCGTAGGCTATAATCATCCGAACAAGTGTCGCTCTTGTCATGGTTGTACAGTCGACAACAAGTGCGACACTTGTTCACAGTGGACTGATAAAGTATGGGCTGGGATAGTGGAACGTTCCCAAGCCCGACTTAACAGAAAACGCCGCGTCGTCTCAGAGACACAGGCGTCTGACAACCCACTAACAACGCTGAAGCCCGCGCTGAGAGATGAACACAGCCACAAGCAGACTCACCTACAGACATGTGCCATACCTACCAACAGCTTTCTTGTGTTTTTCCGGTGCCATCCCCGGAGATTGTCCAAGACTGTAACAGTCCATGATGGAAGAAATGGTTAACCTTCTCCGCAAACAGCGGGTATTACCAACCGTCGTAAATTACACGACTATTAAAACTATTAAATGAATGTCACTGTCAGTTTGTATGAATGTTTTGCTCACAAGATGGCACCACTGTAGACTTGATTTCCCACTGATACATGAATGGTGATCATGGACCAAAATCCAACAGGTTTTTGTGCAGGATAACATTTTAGCCAGTCAAAATAATCCTGGTTGCTGTCAGTGAACATGCCCATGCGTATGCGCACGCACACACAAACCTTAGTTTGGGCAAAATGAACCTAAATTATTAGCATTCTCTACCACTTTGCCCATCATTTTTCTAGGGGAACGCTGCACATCATACAATATTGTGTGACATAAGGTGCATTCAAACTGTTCAATCTGCGTCGAAAGTTGAAAGCAATTTGGATGAAGAGAACAAAATGCGTAGTGTGAACACAGAATTGAAAGCAACCAGCGTCGAATTTGACGGTTGCTTTCGACGTTGAAATGAATAGAAGATTGCTTTCAACCAGCTTCTTTTTGAATTAAGTGGACCAATCAAAATCATGCAATTCCAAGGATTATTAATCCACAATGGCATCCGAACAAGTCTCGCTCTTGTCATGGTTGTACAGTCGACAACAAGTGGGTCACTTGTTCCAAGTGGACTAATAAAGTATGGGCTGGGATAGTGGAACGTTCCCAAGCCCGATTTAACAGAAAACGCCGCGTCGTCTCAGAGACACAGGAGTCTGACTACCCGCCAGTAACACTAGTCCGCGTTGAGAAATGCACACAGTCACAAGCGGGCTCGCCTACAGACATGTGCCATATCTAGCAACAGCATTCTTGGGTTTATTCCGGTGCCATCCCCAGACATAGTCCAGGACCGTAACCTTAAGTCCATGTTGGAAGAAATTGTTAAACTTCCCCGCGAACAGCGAGTATTACCAACTGTCGTAAATAGCGTGACTATTAAAACTTTTAAATGAATGTCACTGTCAGTTTGTATGAATGTTTTGCTCACAAGATGGCACCACCATAGAATTTATTTCCCACTGATACATGAATGGTGATCACTGACCAAAACACACCAGGTTTTTGTGCAGGATCAAATTTTTGCCGGCTCAAATAATCCTGGTTGATGTCAATGTGTATGCCCATGCGTAGGCACACGCAAACCTTAGTTTGGGCAAAATGAACCTAAATTATTAGCATTCTCAACCACTTTGCCCATAATTTATCTAGGGGAACGCTGCATATAATGCAATATTGTGTGACTTAAGGTGCGTTTACACTGTTCAATCTGCATCGAACGTTGAAAGCAATTTTGTTGAAGAGACCAAAATGCCTAGTGTGGACACAGGATTGAAAGCAAGCAGCATCGAATTTGACGGTTGCTTTCGACGTTGAAATGAATAGAACTTTTTTCAAGATTGCTTTCAACCAGCTTCTTTTTTAATTAAGTGGACCAATCAAGATCACGCAATTCCAAGGATTATTAATCCACAATGGCATTGCTAAAGTTAAGCGATGAGCACCCAGCAGTTTGTGGAACATTTCACTCGACTCATATCACAAGAAAGAAGTAAAAAGAGCTGCTCTTTGATCCGTTGCGCTTCGAATGGACGCGAACCATGAGAAGGAAATGACAGGTGAGTTACAAATGTGACAGTGTCTGGTGAACTTACAGTTAACTCATCGGAATTGTTAGTGCCTTTTCAAAATGTTTTTACCACCTTTTTAATGTGTATGTGTTTGTAAATAAATACTCCTGCAATTCTCGTGGTAATCAAAGTATTTTGAATTGCAAATTTATGTCGGTAACTATGTGTTGTTCCATGTTTATTTTCCCGATACAACGAAAGTGAGCAACAGGCATATTAAATGGATGGAATTCATCATGTGATCACAACGTGCGAACATATGAAACCGCTACGCATATCAACGTGGCTCCAGTGAAACCGTGTACAAACCCAGAAGAAGAAATAGGCATTGAAGTTTATGCAGGGTGGGTTGCCGATCTGACCTGGATCAGCCGTAGCGACAGAGGACACTGTTTCACATGCTTTTAGCTGTGTGTGCAACTCACATTTCTGTGTTGTCGCGGGTGGAAAATATGACGCCTTTCGCCATGCTACAAGATCTCAGCACGGGGCTCTCAATCGATTGGCCCAGAGAAACGATCAAGTGACATCATTTTTCGTTAACCAGAAGGACCAGGAGATAATGAAGTTTGTCATTGTCACCGATACTTTGTTTGCCAACGTGGTCGCTGAACACAACTTTTCCTTTCAGTTCGCGGATCACTTCACAAAAGTCGTGAAGAATATGTTCCATGATAGAGAAACGGCAAAAAATTTCTCTTGTGGGTGTCAAAAGACTACAGTAATTGTCAAGAGAGCTACTGGTCTCCGACAAATATTGTTGTGTTTAGTAACTTACAAGCACTTTTCTTAAGTACAAATCAATATCTAGATATTATAGCACACAAAGAACTGGACGACAGAAACTTGAAAAATGAATGATGAATTCAGCTAAGTAAACATTTGCATCTAAATCCGAGATCAAAATTTGTATTTCTCGCCTTCGCCTGGATGTAAACAAACAATTAGGTTATCGACTGCACCACGCTTAACGCTAATAACTTCCCAGGAGATCGAGATAATATAGCAAACACCTACCCACGCATCTCACAGTAACGTAATATTGACAACGTACCCATCCCTTTTAATAACCAGGCTTTTACCAACGCTGAACTACATGATCTAGAGTTGCCCTAGATCGCTACGACTGCGACCTCAAAGCCCGTCTTATCCTGCACAACTCAGTGTCATCCCTGCACCCCCACGCCGCTTGAACGCTCTCTTGTAGACACTTGAATCCTACATAAATGTTTTAGCCGCCTGCTATAACTGGATTTTACATATCTTAGCTTTTAGCACAACCCAATTTGTTTACCTTATTTATTATATATATTTTTTCTCATCAGTGTCGTTACTTAAATTTTTAATACATCTTGAATTTAGTTCTGATTAATAATTAATTTTATTTACTTTTGCTTTTAAGACAAATATAACTAGTTGTTTTCTACACTCGTAATACAATTACTTAATTGTATTTTTTTATTTTTAATATGCAAACAAAATATTAGCCTACTAAACGTTAATATGCAGTCAATCTGCGCAAAGAAAATCATATTTCAGCTCATGATAGAGGACACAAAACCTGACGACATAGTTACATGTGAAACACGGCTGAAGCCTGCCGTCAGCTGCAGTGAATTCATACCATCCGGATATGACCCTCCTTTCAGGAAAGATCGGGCTGATGGCTATGGAGGGGTCATGACTGCTATCAAGACTGGACTAACCGCTGAACAGTTAATGATACCGATGCCACGCGAGTTGGTTGCTGTAAAACTCAAAACCTCAAACGTTCCTCTCATTGTAATTGGAATATTGATGCTTGTTTTTGCTGTAACAATGGTCATTGACCAGCTGATGGAGGATTGACACTGTTGATGGAGGATTGACACAGCTGATGGAGGATTGACACAGCTGATAGAGGTTTGACACAGCTGATGGAGGATTGACCAGCTGATGGAGGTTTGACACAGCTGATGGAGGATTGACACAGCTGTTAGAGGATTGACACAGCTGATGGAGGATTGACCAGCTGATGGAGGTTTGACACAGCTGATGGAGGATTGACACAGCTGATGGAGGATTGACACTGCTGATGAAGGATTGGCACAGCTGATGGAGGATTGACCAGCTGATGGAGGATTGACACTGTTGATGGAGGATTGACACAGCTGATAGAGGATTGACACAGCTGATAGAGGATTGACACAGCTATTGGAGGATTGACCAGCTGATGGAGGTTTGACACAGCTGATGGAGGATTGACACAGCTGTTAGAGGATTGACATAGCTGTTGGAGGATTGACACAGCTGATGGAGGATTGACACAGCTGATTGAGGATTGACACAGCTGATGGAGGTTTGACACAGCTGATGGAGGATTGACATAGCTGATGGAGGATTGACACTGCTGATGGAGGATTGACACAGCTGTTGGAGGATTGACCAGCTGATGGAGGATTGACACTGCTGATGGAGGATTGACACAGCTGTTGGAGGATTGACACAGCTGATGGAGGATTGACACAGCTGATGGAGGATTGACACAGCTGATGGAGGATTGACCAGCTGATGGAGGATTGACACAGCTGATGGAGGATTGACACAGCTGATGGGGGATTGACACTGCTGATGGAGGATTGACACAGCTGATGGAGGATTGACACAGCTGATGGGGGATTGACACAGCTGATGGAGGATTGACCAGCTGATGGAGGATTGACATAGCTGATGGAGGATTGACACAGCTGATGGGGGATTGACACTGCTGATGGAGGATTGACACTGCTGATGGAGGATTGACACAGCTGCTGGAGGATTGACACAGCTGTTGGAGGATTGACACAGCTGCTGGAGGATTGACACAGCTGATGTAGAATTGACACAGCTGCTGGATAATTGAAACAGCTGCTGGAGGATTGAGACAGCTACTGTAGGATTGACACAGCTGCTGGAGAATTGACACAGCTGTTGGAGGATTGACACAGCTGTTGGAAGTCTTGCAATTAGCTACAAAGCAAAAACCAACGGAAACGTTCGAAATGCTTGGAAGGATGCACTGTCGGAAAATTTCTACAAGTGCGACAATTCCTCAGACTATGTACAGCTTACACTATTACGAACCTGCACTAGACTCATGCGCAGCGGCGATAATCATCTGAACAAGTCTCTCTTTGCATATTTAAAAAGTTGAAGGCAAATTGTGTTAATTTATGGCATACATGCCATTTAGGGGTATTGAGGGGTGCTGAGCTCGAATCTGCTGTATGCCCGGCCCCAAAATGGCTCATAAGCCCTAAAAAATGAAAATTCCAAGATGGCCGCCACCGCCGTGCTAAAATTCGTAAAGGTTCATCTTTTTACTAAGCCAGGTAGAAACATGAATGAAGTGTGCTTTTGTATGTTTTCTAATATGAGGAATCCAATGGCATACTCAGATTTGTGATAAAATACATAAAACACGCTTAAAACTCATATGAATTGCCCAAATTGTCATTTAAACAAAGCAAATAAAATAACAAATAAAATAACTACCCCGTATGTCAGGCATGTTGATATTGTGTGCAAATAAATAATTCATTCACCCCTTTCAACATTATTTGCAGATATATCCTGCATGTGCATTTCTGAACCAAATTTGTTAATATTTTATTGTCTCCTTTTAAGTACCCAGCACCAACCGTCATGTTGCAGGCTTGAACTGATGCATCACTGACACCAATACAAATTAACAAAATAATTATTTTGCTTACCTTCCAACATCAATTCCAGCTGTATTCAGCATGCACAATGCTATTTTGGACTCTTCGTGTGTATATATAATGTGTCCTTGTAGTTACTCATCAACAGAAGTATTAACAACCTTTTATATCGTAGGTTTGACTAGATGCACTGGTGATGCCGCCATGGCTGAGGGCACAGACTCCACTAGAAAAGACCAGTGTTGCTAGAGTCACAATTACAATTGTGCATCATTTGCCAGAATGAAAATCAAGAGAAACTTATGAATCTCAGCCATGAAGGCCTCCAGTCAGTTGATAACATCAGACAACTATGAACGAAATTACCTAACGATAACTTTCGAGATGCAACTGATCGACTCACCGAAATATTTCAAGCAGATGTCCCTCACACTTTCTCATGGCATAAAGACTGTCGGTCAAGTTACATGAGCAAATTGAAAGTTGAATGCTTGAGGAAAGCTGGATTGGAAGAGATGAATGAACCAAGCTCCTCCACATCCATGTAACATGCTCATCATCAAAAGGTCAGTCTATGGGGTGAAATGCCTCACATAGACTGGAAGCAATGCATCTTTTGCCAACAAGACAAGAGAGAATCACTTCATCTCATCCAATAACTGCCAGTCAGCAGCAGGATACTAGACACATCAAAGTACGATCAAGTCCTGAGTGTTCGATTAGCCTGTGTCAACGATCTCACAGCTGCAGATGGAGCATATCACCGGAGTTGCATGGTCAAGTTTGAGCGACAAACAAAATATATTGCCACAATGTCACCCCAGACCTTGGACATAGCCTTTGTATGGCTTTGTCAAGAGCTGAAGCAATCAGCGGAACAAACTGATATCTTGGATCTTGTAGATGTTTGGGACAGCTACTGCAAAATTTCCGATGATGCTCAGGCGCAATTTCCAACAAATTGAACAGGGAAGACATTTTGTTGAGATTGATAGACCAAGGACATGACATGGTAGCAAATGGTATATCTTATCACGCCCCATGCATGAACACTTTTAAAGCTACTAGACTCCCTACTGGTAGATCTGTGCAACAGAAGATGTATAATATCACGTTCGATCGTTTAGTCGAGCAGCTAAGAGTCAGTGAGAGATCAGTACAGAACCTTCAATGCAACAACTGCTATCATTGTCAAAAATATCGGCAATATGACGTCTGATGAGTACGCCAGACGATTTAAGAATGTGCGTATTCCAATTGCAAAGTGACGTAGAAAGAAAACCCTGTCTTGCATTTCTAACACAACCATTTCGATGTGTTACATTTCTGCCAGGGATAGACAAACATCCAGAAATTTGTCGTGCTGTTTGTGTCTGGTTTGCTTCGCAACGATAAATAGATTCATGGGAAAATCTTTGTTTCCAGTAACGTTTCCTTGAGGTTGTCCACCTCGGTTACGATCTTAGATATGTGATGATTCTTTTGAGTCAAATCTTTTACAGCATTCCATGTCTGTTTTCACAAAAAACTGCATTTGTCCCCCTGGGTATATGTTCTGTATTATGTTCGGTGTTGGAAATTAAACATATTGATATGCGTGCATCTACTGCAGACGTGTTCCAGAGAGCTGCCATCCCAGTCATTCAGTCATTGACATTATGGTAGATTGTTTTAGTGTTAACCATGAACTGCCTGCTTTATTATTCAATGTACTAATACTTGTATTGATCTATTTATTCTAATATTTTATTAACTTATTTATTATTTTAGGTCACAATGTGATATCCTTTACATTGCATGACCGTGAAACCTAATGTACAAATAATTGTATTGATCTATTTATTTTTATATTTATTAACTTTATTTATTAGTTCAGTGTCTTCTCCTTTACATTGCATGACCGTGAAATTTAATGTACACATAATTTTTTTATCTGTTTATAATATTATGCTTATAAATTTAGCCGTATTAATGTACACTTAATGTACATACAGTTAATTATATTTATCTATTTGTCATATTTATTTTATTAACTTATTACTTTAGCACAGTCACGTTACAACTGCAGGATAGTGAAACATCACTTTTTAACAGTAAATTCTCGAAGTCTTGAAGTGAATACTCAGAGTACTAATGACACAAGTGTTAGGGTAGTTACAACAAAACAATGGGAGTTTGAACAGACAAGACACAGAGGTGTTAGTCCCACCTCCAGCTTGTGTATGTGAGAACAATAACAATGGAGTATTCAATTCAATTTCAATTCAATATCTTTATTTCAGACTGTCAGTGTCATACAGATGTCCACATAAACATTTAAAAAAATACAAGTGACTAGAAAACTATAAAAATATTGCACATGGTAAATAGAAGAAAAAAAACATTGCACAATGGTACATCAGTCAAAACTCAACAAAAGCTATTATGTATATACAACATTTTGATCCAATGTCGTCTTATCCTGGATTGCCATTTTATATCACTGTTGATAATTGCAATTACCAACTTATTATAAGAGGCATCAAGTCTCCGCATGAATTTATATACAAGGTTTCTAATTACAGCTTTACTATCTATAATATTTAGGCTGATTTAGCAATAAGCGAAACACATTATTGTAAGCCACATGAAGTTTATGTATACTTGCTACTGTGTAATTCCACCACAACTGAGCAGTATACATGGGAGAGCAGAAAGTTCTAAGCAAAGTCAGCTTCACTTCAGTGGAACACATGTAAAATTTCCGCAATAGCGTATTACCCCTAGCATATAGTTGTCGGCATTGCCGTAAAATATCTTTGTCATCACGTAATGTATTAGAAATAAAGTGACCCAAATATTTCACATTATCCACCTCCTGGATTGTTTCACCATTAATCTTAAATGATGGAACATCAACATTTTTCATAAATTTACTTTTAAATATTAACACAGCACTTTTCTTGGAATTGTACTTGATATCATGATTTAGCCCATAGAGTCCACATACCTGCATCAGTTCAGACAGTCCTGATACAGATGGAGACAGAATTACCAAGTCATCAGCATACATAAGATGGTTGATAGTTGTACTACCTATTACACACCCTGTGTTACATTTGTTTAAAGCTATGGTTAAATCATCCATATATATATTAAAAAGGTACGGCGAGAGTATACCACCTTGCCTGACACCATTTGTAACACCAAAATGTTCCGACAATTTACCTGACCATCTTATACACATAGTCTGATTTGAATACCAATATATAAGTAGTCTAACAATATATCCAGGTACTCCCCTGTCAATCAACTTTTGAAATAAGATAGAATGTTTCACTCTATCAAAGGCTTTAGAAGCATCTAAAAAACATGTAAACATAGACCCATTTAGACTCCTATGCCTGTCAATAACTTCCTTTAAGACATAAATACACAAGTCTGTCCCATGTTTTTTCTTAAATCCAAACTGATTGGACATTGTTGACAGCGTAACTGACATTCTGTCTAACAATATGTTTTCAACAATTTTTGACACAATACTAGCTAATGCAATAGGTCTGTAATTGTCTTTGCTGTTAATCTTGCCACATTTATCTTTGATAATAGGAACCAGCACAACAGATAACAAAGAACTAGGTAAAAATCCATGTACAAAAAAACCAGTTATACACATAGCAAGTAAAGGCACAATGCGCTTATCACAATGTTTAAGGTGTTCAGCATATATACCATCCATACCACAAGTCTTATTTATATCTAGGCATTTAATAGCATTTTCAACTTCGCTAACTTCCACAACTATATCATTTGTATATTTGGCATCACATTTGATTTGTTGAATATCTATATCCCTAATACAATTAAAAAGCTGTTTGAAATGAGACCGCCATAATTCAGTTATTTCATCAATACCAGTAACATCCTCAATACTATTAGGTAAAGGTATATTGCAGTTGTTTACCTGGCGTATTTCTTTCCAAAAGTCATCTGGCCTACTTTGCGACAGTTTTTTTGCCAATGAATCTTTTCTAAGTTGGCATTCATGATTTTTCAGAAAACGTATAGCATATTTAAACCGTGCCCTAGATGTCTTCATTAGATCAAATACAGGACCATGTTTTGGTCTACCAGCGCCAATCCACATAATGAAACATTCTCTGGCAGCAGTATGGAGATCTCTGGCATGGTCATTCCAGCCAGGTCTACACTTGTATGGTTTTGTCCTACCCTGCCGACTCACCAGTTCACCATTTGCATTTTTCATCGATTCAATGATATTATCATAAAATAAATTTATCGCAGATATATGTGCATCATCTGTACAGTCAAAGCAGACACTCTGTGTAGTACTGGAACAAATGTCAAAGAAAACACAATAGCAGAAGCACTTTGGACTACTGACCAATAATCTCACCCAGGTGATTATGAGCCCTGGACATATCCAATAGCATTCTATTTTAACATCCACAATAGAATGCTATTTTATCCACACAGATAAAATAGCATTGTATTTTGAGCTAAGATTCCATAAATACGGATGCGGCTTACGGATATGGCTGCGATTTGCGGATGCGTCAAGCGTCTCAAGTTATTCCAACATTGCGGAATGCAGTGCATTTAGCTCTAATTCTGACAGTGCCGCGAGATGGGAGCACTGTAGGATTCCCTTATCATTAGCTTATTTTTACAACCAGCATTTCTAAGTGTTGAAGCTTGGGGACCAGCTTGTGCATACGCATGTACAAACCATACACATAAAACCATGGACTGCCAACTCCAAAATCTTGTGCATTTATTCTTGTACAAGAGGTTGTGGCCAGCGAGATTCTGCGAGAGCAGGGGCAGCTTACTTCCGGTTTGGTTTGTTGTGCTTGGATTTGATCAGCTGTTGATGGTCAAAACTGTCAATCGGCACTGCAAGTACATTTTAGCGTGAATTATTGACGGCAACCGTAGAATGGATGGACTGGACGCCTTTATCGAGGTAAAGGATCTAGGCCTAAGTGTCAAGGGCAAGGCTCAAGGCTGACGAGGCCCAGCTAGGCCAAATTTACGTTTACATTGTCAGTGGGGCCAGGTTTCCTGTCTACCCCCCTGACTTGGCCGAAACCCCAGTCCAGGCATTAACATCGTTGTTTTGGAGAGACCTGGCCTTATAGTATATTTCTTTTAAATATTACATGACAATTCACCGCTGAAAAGGGGCCTGATTGTTTTAAACTCTGAATGTTGTGGATCCTCCCCCAGTCCGCCCCTGGTCTAGGTGTGTCAAATTGTGAAAAGAATAAGTTCAAAGGGAAGGGTGTTATGATTCATGTTATGACCTAACACTATGGGGCTTTTGTTGTGTTAATGAATTGGTTTTGACCCAAGTCCTTCATTTGAATACAATCGGGCTTAAAATGTTATGGATTCAATGGTATTTATTCAGTGACTCCACAATAACTAGGAGTAGCATATATTTAACTTGGCCATTTATTCTGCATATTCAGGACTTAAACCTGGATGAGCTGGACTTGAATACGAGTCTTTCGATGAGGTCAACATGGTCAACAGGCAAACAATTGGTCAGAGCGTTCGAACAAACACGGTAAGTTTATGGACATATTCTGCTACAGTATGAGACACATGTAAGTAAGTGTAATGACAAATGAATTATGTGTGTGCTGTGTGTGATGATATATAACCTATTGCTGTGATATTATTATTACAAAGTTGGCATACTACTAAAGAGATGAACAGCAGCACAAAGAAAGGTGACTTTTAACATCACTTTCATAATAACACCAACAACACAAAAACCAATTTCAAATCTTCAATAATATTCATTCTCCCAGGTTCAATGAACATACATATCCAGTAACTATTCGGAGTATGCCAAAGTACACTAGTTCTTTCAAACCAACATTATAATTATGTTCGATGACAAACCCACCATACACTTGTACCATGTCCAGACCATAATGTAGCCCTTGATCAAAGGGCAATAAAGTAACCTGTTGACAATGTACATTTACTAGCTAAACTGGAAGTTATACAATTTGAGAACGTATATAATTATGTACATCACTATAGCACAAATTAAAAACATCATGCAATTATAAATGTATCATGAATTTGTTATTTACCACAATACACGTATTTGTCCACTTGAACATCAAGTACATGTAGGCCTATATACAAACATCTATTTCATCACATACTGGTATTGGACAGCTAGGTCAACATGGTTTAGGTACATGTAATTATCACGACAATACAATTTACCCCTACAACAGAACAAATATACCCAGCATATAGGGATGTCAGTAACAAGGCATCCATTCCAACATCATCCACGATGGTACATCATTCCTACACCTAACAACAAGAACCGGGTGTTCTCCCTCATATCCTGGTGACACTACATAGGCTTGGGCAAGGATTTTTCACTCAAATTAACCATATTGCTGCATGACTTACACATAAAAATATTAACCGTTGTGGAATACAATTTACATGCATAAAAACGTCATTATGTTGTCTCTTTGTACAGCAAATTTCGTTCTTGTTCCTCAAATATAACGCGTTCAGTAGCATTTTAAAACGACCCCCTACTCAAAAAAATCGGCCTGTTGTTGCGACACGCCGCCTGTGCTAAGATGCTATGCTTGTTACGCTAGGTGTAGGCTGTAGCTGAAATAGCGCAAACATTATTGGCTAATATGATCAGAGGCCGACCACGCTACTAGTGAGCGATTTTATTAACTGAAATGTATGCACATGGATATGCCAAGGATAGTACCACTGGTACTGATGTAAACAGCTGCAGCTTCCTCTAGCACGCGAGGATAGTCTTGGCTGTTTCAAGGTTAGCGTCGCCCATTTCTGAGCCCAGCAAATAAACTTGCAATTGCCTTGGCCTTATCCCTTCCACATCGACTTCCTTCATGCACGTCAAATTAATTTTATTCAGCAGCAAACAATGTTCTTCCACTTTTCTCTTATATTTCTACTGCGAAGCGCATCTTCTGCCAATACCAACAATAATCTTCAAAATATTGAAGTTTTTGGTTAAAATGGGAGAAGAAATGCATCCGTCGCGCCGATGAAATACAACATTTTCCTCACAAACACGAACCGCTGATTCGCATACGGGAAAAACACGAAAAATGGAGGATTCATGTTTGTACGGAAATAGTACGCAGTGAAACGTTTTTATATTCATCTTTATGCAGAGCCAATGTCACATTTATAACCGATCAAATGGGACGTTTTAACTGCAATGTTTGCATGCGTGCTTGCTGCACGCGCCATCCAGGTAATGAACTGTCCCCGTACCAAAGAGTGGCAAGACTTGAGTCCAACGTGTCGTCTGCCTGGCGCTGACGCCATTGCCAGTGACAGAGCTCGTGATATGTGGATTACTCGTTAGCTATAGCTTGACCCAAGCCTAGGATATACAGGTACCATATTAAATATAACAAATGTTGTGATGTATAAGTGCATATTAGAGATGTGTTGCTGAATGGCGTTGCACACGCGGCAAAAAAATAATTCCCCATCTAATGTCTAAACTGATGTATCCAGGTTGCTTGGGCCTTGGGGGGGGTTAGGCAAGCAAATGCCGACATCAACTTGATCAAGCGATCCAAAAATGGCTGCCCAACACGTGCTTTTCGTTATATATTCTGTTCAAATTCTGGTTTCAGAAGATTGTATTAATGACGGAAACCCAAGGGAAAGTCGATAAACGTAAAGTATCAAATGTGTGCAGTAATATTTGCTCTAGCCTTGTCCTCTACTCTAATTACTTCGTAAACTAAACATATCATTATTAACCATTATTTAGACTAGATTCTAGTCAACGTTCGCATGATTATAATTATTTATGATTACCATTGTTACATGCATTGACCAGGCATTGTTGGCCACAATTGGCAAAAATGCAAGATGTAAACAAACCGCGATGTAATGGATACATCAAAACACAACTCTAAAGACTAAACTCTGTCCTCTAGATACCCAGCCACTGGCTGTAGCGCCCTAGACCAAGGCACAAGGCCAGCAGAAGCTGTCACAATCTGTCACATATCTCAAAGTCACTCTCGTCTCGCAGTTTCCCAGACCCAGGGTCCGTCACGCCTCACGGCTAGTGCTGTCGACCGTGTCCATGTCCATGACCATGGATAAAACTAGGCTAAGACAGTCAAACACATCTGGTTTTTAATTGTCATTTTTGTACTTCACAATGTCAGTGGCTTCGTTCAACCAATACCAGGATTTAAATAGTGGTGGGTCGGGCTGTTTGAATTAATTGCAGCATGGCTGAATACTTCCAAGCTGCAGATGAATCGAGATTAGTGTTTCAGTGAACAAGTTTGTGAGGAGCTGAAGTGTACTGTTTTGAGCATTCCTAACAATGGGACACATCACACAGTGCTATAAAAATTGTAAGAACACACCTAAAACTGTTTGATAAGATTAAGTCTACTTAAAAAAATTGCAAACTAATATTTGTTTGTATTACACAGTTGTAACTGTTTTATCACAGTACTAAAAACCTCCAAAACACCAACCATGCCTCATTTGAACTATGTATTCAGGAATCTAATCCTATAATCTTAAAAATAAACAATAATGCAAAAGATTGATGATGGTTCCAATTTACAGAAGGTATTTCCTTTTCTCTCAGCAGACCAAAGGCCATATAGTCATGATAAACTGCTCGGTCTGCTGTCTACTGTCATCATTCCCAGGTGTTTCATGGCTGTGTCAAATACATGGCAGACACCTATCAAATCAAGTCTGAAACTGCATGGTAGTCTCTTGCAACTTTGGTCACCACATTCCTCCTGTTGATGAGGTTATGCAGCTGACTCCTTCTCATGAAGTCTGAACATTGCTTAGAACTTGTCCATGACAGTCTGAAATTATAACTAACACACATTTGGGCAATTCCATATTGGAGAGCCCAGACTGTTAAAAATTAAATCTTGTTGAAACAGTATAAAAGTTGTACCACTGATGTAAAACATACGTAAAATTCAGGCCCAACTAAAAAAATTGTGCCATCAGTTCACAATTTTTTTAAATTGCGTTTCTAATGGAGTGAATTCTTAGCAGTCAAATAATGGAAAAACAAGGCCCAACAGAAACCCCTCCCATCTTACCATTAACTCTTAACTAATTTACCTTTGTTTTATAGATTTTCAAAGTTCATACTGTACGTGTTCAAAATTCAGAACGCAACTTGTACTGCATAAGCTCTATTTTGATATGGGTAGTCACACATTTTCATATATTTATTATGTAATTCCGTTACCGAAAAAGTACATAAAGTTTTCCTGAGAGCCAACAAGTGATCAAAATTAACAGTTACTTGAAATTCTCTTATTAGATACACCCACGAATAGGTGAGAGTACACAATTTATGTGTGTCTTTTCTCATCTTGCGGGAATCATGGTAACGGAATTACATTTTGGTAACGGAATTACAATAACAGAATTACAAGTTTTTTTCTCTTGCACTATAAATCATAATAGGAAACTAATAATGGGACCTAAGTACATTAGAGGTCAGCACAGGCACTGGGACAATGTTTCAGTTAAATATAAATGGAATCTTTGGACTTTATGAAAACTGTCCACGGATTCAGAAACATGCACTATTTGTAACATATACTATGTAAAAAACGTGATACTACATGGAATGGCAGCAGTGATCCATATAAATCTACAAGATAGGCCAGCTTATCTATCAAAGATCAGTTGCAGAATGTGTTCATGGACTTTCAAAGAAATTCTACACAGTATTTCTTTACCACATGGCAAAGGTTTATTGTCCAAGACTATGACTCTAATTGTTCTCTGGAGTGATATCGTGTGATCACACCCAATGAGTTTAACAAAGTAGGCTTGGGCAAGGATTTTTCACTCAAATTAACCATATTGCTGCATGACTTACACATAAAAATATTAACCGTTGTGGAATACAATTTATATGCATAAAAACGTCATTATGTTATCTCTTTGTACACCAAATTTCGTTCTTGTTCCTCAAATATAACGCGTTCAGTAGCATTTTAAAACGACCCCCTACTCAACAAAAATCGGCCTGTTGCGACACGCTGCCTGTGCTAAGATGCTATGTTGTTACGCTAGCGCGAGCGCCTCATCGCGTTTACCATCCGGGTGAAAATTTAAGCGTAAAATAGGCTTTCTTCTCAAACGTTGCGCCGTGTCAATTTTTGACCAATTCAATCAGAATAAAGCTTATTTTGAAGACAAATTATTGCTCTATCGATTGGTGATACACACTACGCTGAACTAATAAGAAATCGTCCGCTAAAACGCAACTAAACATGACAACTTATGTCATGGTCGTATTTCGTGAGCAACGTCGCCGTTCCGCATCAGATCGCGTAGTGTGTGGTACCATTCGATCCATCGTGAAATTTGCTATCCAGTACATATCATTTTATGAATATAACATTTGATTTGTGGGGGCGCATGCCTTTGAAAGCTGGTGGTACTTTTTCCCCGAGTCGCGACACTTCGATCGAGTCTTCGGCAGATCACCGCACGCGTTAGTAGTAAGTTGCTAATGTCGTATTCCACATGTATGTTAGCAATTTCTAAGCATCACGGCACATAACGGCTACCAGTTGTCTCATGATCAACGTACTGCATTTTATTGATAATTTATAGCGAATAATTCGTCTATTTGCCTGTTGCTAAATCTAAGGGTTTGCCCTTGCAACGAAATAGGCTGACCTAGATATCAACATCACGGTGAGTGCCAGGACTAGTCGATCTTTGTTGTGAGGGGTGTCAAGGAAGCTGTCGAAGCTCGCCGTTTACTTGAGAAACGATCTTTATGAACATATTTTTCACGTTGTGTTGTTTTACTCGTATTATAGATGACAATTATTACAACTGTATTGTCCACACAACAGTAATTGACACGAAATTCAGCATAATGCTATTTCAGCTAGACCAACGACAAACATACGCCACTGCAATGTCTGCACCGTTGCGATAAAGCCGACTTTCTACTTGTATTCGCGCAACACGTGGATTATTACATTTACAATGCCTTTGAAATAGTATACAATTTTAGACAAGAAATAACAATTCTTGGAGACGAATTGATCGACCTAGCGTCGTAATTCCATAACATTATAGTTTTTATATCTTTTTGTGTTATTATTATAATTACGTATGTTGTCAAATCATTTTGAAATTCGTTCACCCACATGATGGAATGTATTTCGGAATTTATCAATATTACATATAACAATATTTGTTATTAAACTGATTAGTAGTTCAATTTAACACCAATTATTTTATTAATATATATGTTATTATAATCTTATAATACTTTTATTACATTTGGTCATATATGACAACATATGTAATCAAATAATATACATATATATATATATATATATATATATATATATATATATACATATAGGAATATACTGCATTATCTTCATCTGATCTAGACTTGGGCAAGGATTGTTCACTGAAATTAACCACATTTCAGCTTGATCTACACATAATACTATTTATTTCTATGGAATAAAATTTATATATTTGAAACCGTCATTATGATTTCCCTTCATACACCAAATTTCGATGCCATTAGTCCACGATTACGAATTCAGTAGCATTTCAATAATATCTACCAATCTACGAAAAAAACTGGCTGCTGCAACATGCTGCCAATGCTAAGTGAATGCATCCTTGCGCGTAACATTAGGTCCAAAAATTAAGCGTAAAATAGGCTTAATTCAAAAACGTCGCGCGGTGTGAGTTTTTGACCAATTCAATCAGAATCAAGTTTATTTTGAAGATATAGAATTGTTCTACGTATTGGTGATACACATGTCAGTAAAGGCTGTCCAGAGAATAATAAGAACATATTTGGCATGAACTCAGAACAACGAACACTCTCGAACAGATTTGAATATGATCAACATTGTAACAGATCAAACCTTTTGGTATGTTAAACATTTTTAATGACATTCTTTGCTATGTATGTAGTTGCACTTCTTTAATATGCAGTGACTATATTTTGTTCACTTTATAACAAGGTTTTTTGAAATAGGGCAACCTATTTTCATTGTTTTCTCAGAATGCCGTTTTTATTGCGAGAACATAAAGTTGCCACACTCTTGTGAAATAAATATTGGGCATAACTGCACCAAATTTTGCAACTCAGTATGCAATAGGCATATCCAATGCATGAGTAAAATCTATATATATATATATATATATATATATATATATATATATATATATATATTGGTTATAATGGTTTCTAAATTATAGATTAGTTAATTATGGCAAAATGTTACACAAAATAGAGAATTTTAGAAGAACTCTTATTTCACGTAAACAACACAATTATATGATTGATGTGATAATCATGCAGTAGATATACATAACAACAATACCTGTGCTAAATTAAAAGTGTGTAACTTTATTACATGTTTGGCTAGAGCATGGCCAAAATATACGTAATTCTCACTGTCATGGCGGCCATATTGGATACCTAATTTGCATAATTTATGCAAAAAATGAAAAATAGCTCAATTCTATTGAAAAATAGTTACATGCCAAATTTGGTTGATCTGTGTTGAAAAGTAAAGATTTTTGGTTGAATCTATACTACCTACCTTGAAGTTTTGACATTTTCCCCCCGAGGTAATCGGGGAAAAAAGTAAAACGTCATATAAAACCCAAACGACATGACATGGCTGAATGAAACTTGTTTTACTATCCGAATATAATATGTATCTTTCACAAATTCATATTTTTTATCGCTTTTAGGTACTTTTTTCTATTTTGTGCTTGTCTCTTGCCAAGTGTCAATTTGCTAAAATAACATATTTCCACATTTTCAATATGGCATATCTCTGGAAATATTAGACATACCACTCTAATAATTTATGTACATGTTGACCATGTTGTTGTCCTTGGATGCATGTAATATTGAGTTATTCTAGTAATAAGTTAAAAAGTTGTGTTAAGTCAAAAATTGCATTTTATAATAAATTCCTTGCCCAGGCCTACACTACATTAAAAAAACATTTCCTCAACGTTAAATATGTCGATTCCAATACAGCAACTTGAATTACATGATCCTTACATGTACATACAACATATTTTGGCCAACGATAAACTCCCCAATGGCTTTGCCTTTGGATAGCAAACCCCTTCCCCCCCACCCCATTTGGCTGAGACGTTTCGATATCTTAACATTTAAACTATACCATAATTACATGTATCAGTTAT
Organism: Oasisia sp. SBJ-2009; assembly: GCA_964017155.1. Lineage (NCBI taxonomy): Eukaryota > Metazoa > Annelida > Polychaeta > Sabellida > Siboglinidae > Oasisia > Oasisia sp. SBJ-2009. The sequence goes on from OZ024865.1 coordinate 41,184,630, forward strand.
CCTGTTATCATGGTGATCATACTTGAAATACTTTTACAGTTTGCGTGTGTATCACTGTACACATATAATCACATAAGAATAAGCAAATAATTAACAGTATTTATTTATTTGCAGTGACAGAATTTAGTGCACTTCTGCACTCGCACTTGGAATCATGTGTGACTACCAAGTCGAAGTTGAGGGGTGTCAATCGGGAGGCATCACAAACCGCATTCATCCAGTTAATGGCGGGAGGGGTACAGGACCTGACAACACTCTCTGGCAACCACCAGCTGACAATGTGGATCTGTACAACTGTGTTTGAAGGATTCTACAAGACCATCACCACTGAAATTCCGAGCACTGCCGAGACGAGCATGCCGATTTCTTCCGAGGAGGCTGACATTACTCACTACATTGGTGGCTTTGTTTCCTGCAAGTTGAAGAAGAGACACAGTGATATCAAGTACAAGGACGTTGTCACTGCCCTGGAGAGTGACGAAGAGCCTGCAACAAACACTTTGATTGCAGCCAGGTCCAGGGGCAAGCTCACCAACCTGTCGAAGGATGGACAATGTCTGTTTGTTGAATTAGAAAATGTTTTTCGTTTCTTATTTCCATCTTCTGTGGTGAATGCATCTCCAACAGTATATATCGAGAAATGTGTTGGCAATGATACCGTACAAGACTGTTTCCACAGTGTGACTCATATTGGATACTTCATTGAAAGGAGATGTGTTATCAGATATGATCTCATTATATGTTGAAGTTAGAATACATCAGAAATGTAAATGTCTCATCGAGAAAGTAAGGAACAAGAAGTGTGATTTAAAGAAGGCGTTTTATGGCTACGAACGTACACGAGAAAGTCAATACAAACAGAAGACTAAGAAGTCGGATCTTTGCATACTAATGGTTGTCAAATCTTTCACAGATTAACAACAGGATGCCTGAATATCAGATTGAATTTGGGAAAATTGCTTGGAATTGTGGGTAATTCTTTGGGAAAACATGCATACTACATATTATTAAATGTCACTTTCATCTTCTGAATGAATAAAAGGTGTGTTTGCACCAAGAAAAACATTAATTTAACAGTTATCCAAGTATTACACAACGAAATCTAGGTGCTGTACTATAGGTCTGCAACCAGAATCTGTTTTGACAACCGCGCGCGCTGTTGCCATGGTGTTTTGAAATACCGTAACTTCGTGAATTTGCGTGATGTTTTCGAGTAGTATGCTTTCGGATTGATCTGCGGTTCATAAATCATCGCTGCATTTTGTGTCCAACCTTTGACGTATGATATGCAGATAGATGGCATTGTTTTGCGTGCAATGATGGGCGGCGTCTATATGCTTTGCATATTTCATATTATATAAGTAACCCACACACCCCTTTCATGTATCCCTTACTTCTTGGTAATATGGGGCCTTCGACAGGCTGCTTTTTTCTATATAAAATAGGCAGCCTACACCCTACTTCTGATCATGCCAGGTGAATAAATCAAATCACAAATGCACTGAGTCAGAGAGCAGTCAGATTACCAGGACAGGACGGCCGATTCACGGCACATAAACCTATAAATACAGTTCTTAAACATACCTTCACACTCAATCACAGTATAACAACATTAACTTTATGCTTCCTGCTAACAAACGTAACAAAACGTTCGGTTTTATCTGGCAATTCTCTGCAACATTGCGAAGACAACAAAGCCTCGGAAAAGAAACGGAAGTAAACATACCCTATTGATGCTCATGCATGCGCGACGCAAGCTAGAGTTGCGAGATTTGAAGTTGGCAGTCCATGTTTTTATGTCTATGAGTGGAACGTTCCCAAGCCTGACTTAACAGAAAACACCGCATCGTCTCAGAGACGCAGGCATCTGACAACCCACCAACAACACTGAAGTCCGCGCTGAGAGATGAACACAGCCACAAGTGGGCTCAACTATAGACATGTGCCATATCTAGCGACAGCTTTTTTGTTTTTTATCCGGTGCCATCCCTGGAGATAGTCCAGGACCGTAACCGTGATTCCATGTTCGAAGAAATTGTTAAACTTCTCCGCGAACAGCGGGCATTACCAACTTTCATAAATAGCGCAACTGTTAAAACTATTAAAGGAATGTCACTGTCAGTTTGTATGAACGTTTTGCTCACAAGATGGCACCACCATAGAATTGATTTCCCACTGATTCATGAATGGTGATCATGGACCAAAACCCACCAGGTTTTTGTGCAGGATCAAATTTTTGCCGGTCTAAATAATCCTGGTTGATGTCAGTGTACATGCCCATATGTATGCACACACAAACCTTATTTTGGGCAAAATTAACTTAAATTATTAGCATTCTCTACCACTTTCCACATAATTTTTCTAGGGGAAGGCTGCACATAATGCAATATTGTGTGACTTAAGGTGCATTCACACTGTTCAATCTGCATTGAACCTTGAAAGCAATTTGGTTGAAGAGACCAAAATGCCAAGTGTGAACACGGGATTGAAAGCAAGCAGTGTCGAATTTGACGGTTGCTTTCGAGATTGAAAGGAATAGAACATGTTCTATCTTTTTTCAAGATTCCTTTCAACCAGCCTCTTTTTTAATTAAGTGGACCAATCAAAATCACGCAATTCCAAGGAATATTAATCCACAATGGCATTTCTGAAGTTAAACGATGAGCACACAGCAGCATTTATAGAATGTTTCCATGGTTTTAGCTGTTTGTGGAACATTTCACTCGAGTCATATCACAAGAAAGAAGTAAAAAGAGCTGCTCTTTGATCCATTGCGCTTCGAATGGACGCGAACCATGAGAAGGAAATGACAGGTGAGTTACAAATGTGAGTGTCTGGTGAACTTACAGTTAACTGACCTCAATTATTAGTGCCTTTTCAAAACGTTTTTACCACCTTTTTAATTTGTTTATGTTTGTAAATAAATACTCACGCAATTGTCGTGGTAATCAAAATATTTTTAATTGCAAATTTATTTCGGTAACTATTTGAGTTGTTCCATGTTTATTTTCCCAGATATAACGAAAGTGAGCAACAGGCATATTAATTGGATGAAATTGATCAGTGGTGGGTTGACGGTCTGACCTGGATCAGCCGTAGGGACAGAGGAGTGTCGCATGCTTTTAGCTAGGTGTGCAACTCGCATTTCAGTGTTGCCGAGGGTGGAAAACATGACCCCTTTCACCAAGCTACAAGATTTGAGCACGGGGCTCTCAATCGAGTGGCCCAGAGAAACGATCGAGAGACATCATTTTTCGTTAAACCGAAAGACCAGGAGATAATGAAGTGTGTTATTGTCACCGAGACTTTGTTCGCCAACGTCGTCGCTGAACACAACCTTTCCTTTCAGCTCACAGATCACTTCACGAATGTCTTGAAAAGAATATGTTTCTTGATAGCGAAACGACTAAAAAGTTCTTCTGTGGGTGTCAAAAAACTACAATGATCGCCAAGAGTGCTACCGCCCCAGAATAAAGTCAGTCAGTCGTCAAGCACTGCCAGACGAGTCACTTTTCCCTGATGACCGACGTGAGCAGTGATAGTTCCGCAATGAATAACCTTGTAATACTGTTGCTACATTTCGACACATCTACAACAGAAGCTGTCCCATACATGCAACTGAGCACATGTGTGATACAAATTCTCTCGGGGCTAATAAAATATTGCTTTTACATAGGTGTCATTTGAGAATAAGTCATTTACTAGATTTCTAGGGCAATACAAACATATTTACGCCCGATACAGGAAAAATAATAAAAATAGTCTTGATCCGTATCGCCCTGTTCTGGGAGCCAATAAGAAGCCTCCCTGCAGTGTCTAAGCCAAAGAGAAAAAGACATGTGATGTTGTCATGTTATGGTCATGGCATCCTCACTGTCAGTGTGACAACATGGCCGCTGAAAGAGTTATTGCATCTCTTGCTGGCAGAATTTTAAATTTAGAACGGTTCATAGAGGTAGGTCACTGACAGTGAAACCATTGATTTTATAGAAGCTCAAAAGAACAGAAACACGTGGAGAAAAACTGAAGATGTGAAGCTGTTCATTGACTGGTTGCTAGAAGGGAAAAATGAAAGGAAAAATCCGGAGGTCATTCCAGAGATGGAATTGGACAAATATCTCGCCATGTTTGTTCTATCAATAAAAAAGGCAACGGACAGGATTACGAACCAGACAGCCTGGTATCAAAATATAACAGTGTTGGCAGGTATCTGCATGATAAACGTAAACTAAATATAAATCACAACACGGCAATTGATCACAGTCGGGATGTATTGTCAAAAAAATGCAAGCAACTCAAAGACGCTGGGAAAGGTACAAGATCAAAAAATGTCGAAGCCTTTACACTGGATGAAATTTCTCAGCTGAAAGACAGCAAGGAACTATCTCTAGGTGTCTATGGTTATTTATATGTTATCACTTTGCTTCAAAAGTATGCATCCAATTTGTAAATCTGTGGCGAAGATCACTTTATTTGTTTTGATTCTTGAGCGTTTGACAGGAGCGGCCACCGCCCCAGAACAAAGTTAGTTCGTCGTCAAGCACTGCCAGACGAGTCACTTTTCCCTGATGACCGACGGGAGCAATGATAGTTCCACGATGAAAAACCTTGTAATACTGGTCCGGCATTTCAACCGAGACCTGGGCATATATATATATATATATATATATATATATATATATATAACAAACTTAACAGGTCTGATGGTAATAACCATGTGGTTCATACCAATATTAATATTTAGTTTGTGAGGGGCGCGATATTTAAATCGTGGTGCTGGATAACCACTGGATTCGGACCGTTAGCCCTGAAGTGTGTTTTTTGCTTGTGAAATTGTAATTCACCATTCACTGTGTCATTTTTGAATTTACATTCAGATTACTTCACTTGACACAATATTGTTCTATTTAGAGAGAGGTTGGTACATTATATTTCCTAGTGCATTTGTATTTATTACTGTCGTACAATCTTACTGTGCTGCATAGTCTTAATGTTAGTGTTGTGTTGTGCTAATGCTGTACATATGAACAATAATGTAATTTGTTTGGATAATGCATATAATGTAGATTTTCCTATAACCCGTTCATCTAAGGAGACCGACCGTAAGATTCAGGTTGGACATTCCGACCTAGTAGAATAATATTAAGATTGTTGAACTTTTACAATGTATCTATGAAAACATAGATTGTCATATTTGTTTGTTTTTTAACAGATGATGCAGACAGGTGAGACAAAATGAACAGCCTCTCTAGGAAGTGGGTATTTGGTGACAGTGTCTCATTGCAACATGCAAAGAAAAGACGAGAAAATAAAACTACAGTTGACTACACAATGTGTACCATATGCCAAGAAGAAGGAACAAAGGACTGTTTAATGTACAGACTACAAAACTCCTAAACTTATGGTAGCAATGACAGCTAGGCAGGATGACACTTTTGAATCACTACATGGAGCGATTAATTGGCCGCATTTTTATCCACACATTTGGAACCACTCATATATGTTCACATTGTAGCCATTTCTTGCCACACAGGCGCATACCACATGCCGCGTCCGCATGACGCATCCACACGTATGGAATGTTAGCTTTTTACGTGTGGTGGTGTGTCATGTGGCTGGTTTCTTACTTTTTAAATGACACTATTACTTTCTGAGCGTCTTGTGTTTGCATAGACATAGTCAGAGTGACGACCTCCACCAGAGTTACTAAGGAAGAAAGATGAGGAAGTAAGGCATAGCTTTATCTAGAGACCCAACCACCCATCATTTGGACAGCAACAATGGACGGGTGGACATTTTAAAGGATGGGTACAACCCGTCACAGTATGATAAGGTCTGGCAGTTCATATGACGGGTGTCACTGTGTTAACATTGGAATATATCATGTTCTGAATCATCCAGAAACAAATCCTTCCAGTAGTGTGAATGACTAGCATTACTTGAGCATTTTCTGGACGCACAGTCAATAATGTCTACCACTACATAATTCACGCATACTATTATGGAGGCGTAATCCTAGACATGTATCATATTGACCAAAACATTGTGACTGGCAAAAATTGTATCCTGTACATAGCTTTATGTAGAGACCCGTCCATCCATCATTAGGACGGGTAAAAACGAATATGGACAGGCAGAAATATGGGTGGACGGGTAAAAAATGAAGGAGCAAAAAAAGGTCTTCCAAAACCATAGATATTGTTAGTTACACCTTGAAAGTGAGTGTAAATGGTGTCATATGTGTGTTTGTAGCCCATTTCAGGTCATCAGCCACATCTGAAAGTTTGTAAACTAGCTTAACAGGTAACATCCATGTGTCCACCAAAACATGTGTGACTGGCAATAATTTTATCCTGCATAAAGCACACCCACACCCGCACCTACACGCACGCACGCACGCACGCACGCACGCACGCACGCACGCACGCACGCACACACGCACACACACATTCAGTCAGTGGTTAATTGTAGCAGTGCTTGACTGGTGTTGAACAGCAACAAGCAATGTTTATAGACACTTGCAAGTGTGACTTTTTGAGTTATGCAGTCTGCTTACCTGTCAAATTTGGCACACTGTTTTGGATATTGGCAAGTAAACATGAGGACATACAGTTTGCAACACTGAGGATGTAATGTTAATGTGCAATATACCAGTGAATCACAGTTTGTGATTTATTGATTAATTCTGAATTTTCTTTGTAGTGAAAGTTTGTACAATAAAGGTATTACTATACTATTAGTATTATGTTTCCTCATTTCTAGATGTTAGAGGTATTTCATTTCAGAATACAATGAAGCTTCCAAATCTTCTGTTTACTAGGAAGCAAGTTTTTAATTCAGAAGCTCCCAGTTTATTTAAATATAAAAAATAAAATAAATCTGATTTAAATTAAAAAAATACGCTTTAAATAAAAAAATCCCCCTTTTTTATTAATAAACAAATCCCCATTTTTTATTAATCAATCCCAATCCCAATTTTTTTAAACCCTGACCACTGGGATAGAAAACATCACTAAAATGTGAAACAAGTATTGAGCTAGTGACACCAACAGATTTTCTTTTTAAATTGTACTTATTGGTGTGCAATCATATGTGAAAAAAAAGTAACAACTTTGTAAGCTTGACAAATACTGCAAATGCAGCAGGTAAAACCAAATGTCACATGTAATGATGAATACTGGATTTCAGTAAAGGTTTTGATGTTTTTTAACCTAGGATTACCCTCGAAGAATTCGACCCATGCTGGACAACCTACTGCAATGAAGCAAAAGAAATGAAAGATATGAAAGAAGCATGAAGACCAGATGCAATACTCAGGTAATTTTAACACGGTAGTAGCCAGGCTAAGCCAGCAGTTGGTTCTATAAATGTTTTTTTACATCCAACTTACCCTTGGTATTTAATTGGCTCATTCTGAAGGCCCAAAAACTGTTTTTTTTAAACTAAACAATTTTAGCTATTGTCACATAGCCTTAAAAATGAGTTTAAATGATATCACGTGTGTATTTTAGTCCATTTCACATCATAAAACACATTTCAAGTTTTTCAACTGGCTTAACAGTTAACATCCATGTGTCCACCACAAATGTGTGACTGGGAAAAATGTTATCCTGCATAAAGCCCTGAACTAAAGTATACAGTTGATTATAAGCAATTAAATGTGTAAACTATTAAAGACACTTTTCCATTGCCTTTGATCAAAGAATATACCGATAATTTGGCAGATAACCTGTGATTTCACACACTGGACCCTGCAAGTGGCTATTGGGAAATCATGGTAGATGAACACGACAGTCATAAGACAGCATTCCTTACCAAATACAGTCTCTTTGAACATATCACAATGGCCCAGGGATTATGCAATGCACCTGCCACATTCCAAAGGGTTATGAATCTTGTTCTACTCTTGCATGCAAAAAGGTACTGGTGTACCTAGATGACGTAATTGTATTAGGAAGAAGCTTTGAGAAGTCCCTCGAAAACTTGGAAGTCATTCTCTAGAGATTTGAGGTGAACAGTTTAAAACTGAAACCAAAGAAACAATATTTGTTTAGCCGAGATTTGCCTCCTTGGATGTATAGTGTCCCGCGACCTCATGATATGGTCATCACTAATGACCATATCATGAGTGTACTAAACTAGCCAAGACCAAGGAATGCATTGCAAGTGAGTAAGTTCACAACTACGTGGGGAATTTATTCAGGGATTATCTGAAAAAACGAAATATTGAAGAAACCAAAAGAACCATTTGAATGGACTGATTCGTGTGAAACTAAATTTAGGTATGAGATTACATTTCGTACTGATCATTACGCGAGGTGGCAGCACTACTGATACTGGTCGCCCTGTAGTAGAAAGATGGACTTTAACCAGTTCAAGGTCCATATGTTAATTAGGCATCGGAGATGAATTTAGTCAATCAGCGGGACCCAGTCCAGTGCAGACTTCGTGACGCCATTGACTGACTTACCGCAGGAGGTCATCCCCTTCTGCGTTCCTAGCAGAACAGCTTCTGGTCAGGAAGATGGCGCCACTGCGCCTCCATGGTCTATGATGCAGGAGCCGTCATCACATGGTGAGCAGGGATTGGAGCCCTGATAGACGGCCTCCCACAAAAAACGCGGGAAAGAGTTTGGGTATTTACAACAGGCGCAGCCTCCATCCATGCCCATGTACCAGCCAATGTTCGAGGTAAAGTATGGGCCAGAGAGTATGTTGAAATGTCGTCCTTGTTGCCTGGTTTCAGATCCAGCAAACGAAATCTCTCGCTGGGCCTGCATCAACAGGGGACAATGGTCCATCCGCGGTGTGTCCGCCCTAAGGGGAGATTAAGAATTTTCCACAGTGGGTGAAAGCATTTCATATTTATATGTCTTTGTATCTATCACAGCCAATTCACTACCCCGAGGGCCCTGCACTGCTGAAATACGTCGACACAATAATTTGTGCCTGCCTCAGCCCAGTCTACCGCATGGAAATGGTAAATGGTGTCGGTATGGCTGGGAAGACTGCAAACCAGATTGAGAAGAAGTGGTTGGATCACAAAAGCCATATGCTGACAGCAATACAGAAATGAAATGCGTAAGACAGGTAAAATAAAGTAAACAGACATAATTACCTTGCTTTGCTAGAGAAATGTGTGTGATTTTTATCATGACATGAAAAGTGTAATGTACTTATCAATGGTAATTGTGGAAATATATTTGTAATGTCATAGTAATAATTAATCCTTAAGTAGAAAGTAATGAATGTGTACAATAATAATATGTATGTATGGATGTGCAGTTAACAGTAATAAATGTTTCAATCTCATATGTCGTGATATCACAAATGAATGATAATATTGAGAAATTATTAATCTCAAATTATGTAATAACATGCAGTAGGTGTTATTTTTAAGTAATCATTAAACTGACATTTAGGAGAAGGACCCCCCACAACCACCTCTAACGAAAATGGAGGAGATGGTGGAGGAAATTGTGGGCATTGGGAACAGTGTCATAAGTGGAATTACTGGTGGTGTTGACACCAGCAGTGTACAGTAAATGTTCTTCTCATGTGCAAACATACTGGAAATTAATTATTGTATTGGACATCAGTTATTAAATATTACATTACACAATGTAACATATGATAGTTGTTAGGCATACATTTGAGAATTTCATTGTTATCACAAAAGTACACATACTATCAGTACAAATAATTCACTTTGTGCATTGGTAACACATCATATTACATAGTTTATTATAAGTATACTCAATAATTAATTTGCTTAGTGAAATTGGATATTATTAAAAAATATTGTTTTTAATTGGCACATAATGCAATATTGTGTGACTTAAAGTGCATTCACACTGTTCAATCTGCATCGAACGTTGAAAGCAATTTGGTTGAAAATGCCATGTGTGAACACGGGATTAAAAGCAAGCAGCTGTCAAGTTCGACGGTTGCTTTCGATGTTGAAAGGAATAGAACATGTTCTGTTTTTTTTCAAGATTGCTTTCAACCAGCCTCTTTTTGAATGAAGTGAACCAACCAACAAAGTCACGCACTTCCACGGATTATTAATCCACAATGGCCTTGCTGAAGTTAAGTGATGAGCACACAGCAGCATTCATAGAATGTTTCCACGCTTTTAGCTGTTTGTGGAACATTTCACTCGAGTCATATCACAAGAAAGAAGTAAAAAGAGCTGCTCTTTGATCCATTGCGCTTCGAATGGACGCGGACCATGAGAAGGAAACGACAGGTGAGTTACAAATGTGACAGTGTCTGGTGAACTTACAGTTAACTCGCCTCAATTATTACTGCCTTTTTAAAATGGTTTTACCACCTTTTTAATGTTTATATGTTTGTAAATAAATACTCCCGCAATTCTCGTGGTAATCAAAGTATTTTGAATTGCAAATTTATGTCGGTAACTATTTGTGTTCTTCCATGTTTATTTTCCCGATACAACGAACGTGAGCAGCAGGCATATTAACTGGATGGAATTCATCATGTGATCACAACCTGCGAACATATGAAACCGCTACGCATATCAATGTGGCTCCAGCTAAGCCGTGTACAAAGCCAGAAGAAGAAATAAGCATTGAAGTTTATGCAGGATGGGTTGCCGAACTGACCTGGATCAGCCGTCGCGACAGAGGAATGTCGCATGCTTTTAGCTGTGTATTCAACTCGCATTTCAGTGTTGCCGCGGGTGGAAAACATGACGCCTTTCGCGAGTGTTACAAGATCTCAGCACGGGGCTCTCAATCCAGCGGCCCAGAGAAACGACCGAGTGACATCGTTTTTTGTTAACCCGAAGGACCAGGTGATAACAAAGTGTGTCATTGTCACCGAGACTTTGTTCGCAAACGTGGTCGCTGAACACAACCTTTCCTTTCAGTTCGCGGATCACTTCACAAAAGTCTTGAAGAATATGTTCCTTGATAGAGAAACGGCAAAAAAGTTCTCTTGTGGGTGTCAAAAGACTACAGTAATCGTCAAGAGAGCTACTGGTCTCCGACAAATATTGTTCTGTTTAGTAACTTACAAGCACTTTTCTTAAGTACAAATCAATATCTAGATATTATAGCACACAAAGAACTGGATGACAGAAACTTGAAAAATAAATGATGAATTCAGCTAAGTAAACATTTGCATCTAAATCCGAGATCAAAATTTGTATTTCTCGCCTTCGCCTGGATGTAAACAAACAATTAGGTTATCGACTGCACCACGCTTAACGCTAATAACTTCACAGGAGATCGAGATAATATAGCAAACACCTACCCACGCATCTCACAGTAACGTAATATTGGCAACATACCCACCCCTTTTACTAACCAGGCTTTTACCGACGCTGAGCTACATGATCTAGAGTCGCCCTAGATTGCTACAACTGTGACCTCAAAGCCCGTCTTATCCTGCACAAGTCAGCGTCATCCCTGCACCCCCACGCCGCTTGAACGCTCTCTTATAGACACTCGAATCCTACATAAATGTTTTAGCCGCCTGCTATAACTGGATTTTACATATCTTAGCTTTTAGTACAACCCAATTTGTTTACCTTATTTATTATATATATTTTTCTCATCAGTGTCGTTACGTAAATTTTTGATACACCTTCAATTTAGTTCTGATTAATAATACATTTTATTTACTTTTGCTTTTAAGACAAATATAACTAGTTGTTTTCTAGACTTGTAATACAATTACATTTTTTTATTTTTAATATGGACCGAAGCAAACAAAATATTAGCCTAATAAACATTAATATGCAGTCAATCTGCGCAAAGAAAGTCAAATTTCACCTCATGATAGAGGACACAAAACCTGACCTAATAGTTACATGTGAAACATGGCTGAAACCTGCCATCAGCTGCAGTGAATTCATACTTTCCGGATATGACCCTCCTTTCAGGAAAGATCGGGCTGATGGCTATGGAGGGGTCATGACTGCTATCAAGACTGGACTAACCGCGGAACAGTTAATGATACCGATGCCACGTGAGTTGGTTGCTGTAAAACTCAAAACCTCATACGTTCCTCTCATTGTAATTGGAATATTGATGCTTGTTTTTGCTGCAACAATGGTCATTGACCAGCTGATGGAAGATTGACCAGCTGATGGAGGATTGACCAGCTGATGGAGGATTGAACAGCTGATGGAAGATTAACCAGCTGATGGAAGATTGACCAGCTGATGGAAGATTGACCAGCTGATGGAGGATTGACATAGCTAATGGAGGATTGACACAGCTGATGGAGGACTGACACAGCTGTTAGAGGATTGACACAGCTGTTGGAGGATTGACACAGTTGTTGGAGGATTGTCACAGCTGTTGGAGGATTGACACAGCTGTTGGATGATTGACACAGCTATCAGAGGATTGACACAGCTATCAGAGGTTTGACACAGCTGTTGGAGGATTGACACTGCTGTTGGAGGATTGACACAGTTGTTGGAGGATTGACACAGCTGTTGGAGGATTCACACAGCTGTTGGAGGATTGACACAGCTGTTGGAGGATTGACACAGCTGTTGGAAGATTAACACAGCTGTTAGAGGATACACACAGCTATTGGAGAATTGACACAGCTATTGGAGGATTGACGCAGCTGTTGGAGGATTGACACAGCTGTTGGAGGATTGACACATATGTTGGAGGATTGACACAGCTATTAGAGGATAGACACAGCTGTTGGAGGATTGAAGCAGATATTGGAGTATAGACACAGTTGTTAAAGGATTGACACAGCTGTTGGAGGATTAACACAGCTTTTGAAGGATTGACACAGCTGTTGGAGGATTAACACAGCTTTTGGAGGATTGACACAGCTGTTGGAGGATTAACACAGCTGTTGGAGATCTTGCAATTAGCTACAAAGCAAAAAACAACGGAAACGTTGGAAATGCGTCAAGGATGCAATGACGGGAAAGTTCTATGACTGGGACAATTCCTCAGACTAAAGCTTACACTACTACGAACCTGCACTAGACTCATGCGCGGCGGCGATAATCATCCGAACAAGTGTCGCTCTTGTCATGTTATACAGTCAACAACAACTGCGACACTTGTTCACAGTGGACTGATAAAATATGGGCTGGGATAGCGGAATGTTCCCAAGCCCGTCTTAACAGAAAACGCCGCGTCGTCTCAGAGACGCAGGCGTCTGACAACCCGTCAACAATGCTGAAGTCCACGCTAACAGATGAGCACAGCCACAAGTGGGCTCACCTACAGACATGTGCCATATCTAGCGACAGCTTTCTTGGGTTCGTTCCAGTGCCATCCCCAGAGATAGTCCAGGACCGTAACCATGAGTCCATGTTGGAAGAAACTGTTAACCTTCTCCGCGAACAGCAGGTATTACCAACCGTCTTAAATAGCGTGACTACTAAAACTATTAAATTAATGTCACTGTCAGTTTGTATGAATGTTTTGCTCACAAGATGGCACCACCATAGAATTGATTTCCCACTGATACATGAATGGTGATCATGGACCAAAACCTACCAGGTTTTTGTGCAGGATCAAATTGTTTCCGGTCCAAATAATCCTTGATGATTTCAGTTTACATGCCCATGTGTATGCACACGCACACGCAAACAAGCTTGGGCAAAATTAACCTAAATTATTAGCATTCTCTACCACTTTGCCCATAATTTTTCTAGGGGAACGCTGCACATAATGCAATTTTGTGTGTGGCATAAGGTGCATTCACACTGTTCAATCTGGGTCAAATGTTGAAAGCAATTTTGTTGAAGAGACCAAATTGCCTAGCGTGAACACGGGATTGAAAGCAAGCAGGGTCGAATTTGACAGTTGCTTTCGACGTTGAAAGGAATACAACATGTTCTATCTTTTTTCAAGATTGCTTTCAACCAGCCTCTTTTTGAATTAAGTGGACCAATCAAAATCACGCAGTTCCAATGATTATGATGTTACGCAATGAGCATCAAATTTGGCACACTGTTTTGGATATTGGCAAGTAAACATGAGGACATACAGTTTGCAACATTGAGGATGTAATGTTAATGTGCAATATTCCAGTGAATCACAGTTTGTGATTTGTTGATTCATTCTGAATTTTCTTTGTAGTGAAAGTTTGTACAATAAAAGTATTAATATACTATTAGTATTATGTTTCCTCATTTCTAGATGTTAGAGGTATTTTATGTCAGAATGCAGTGAAGCTTCCAAATCTTCTGTTTACTAGGAAGCAAGTTTTTAATTCAGAAGCTCCCAGTTTATTTAAATATAAACAATAAAATAAATCTGATTTAAGTTAAAAAAAAATACGCTTTAAATAATACATCCCTTTTTTTATTAATAAAAAAATCCCATTTTTTATTAATTAAACAAATCCCAATTTTTTTAAACCCTGACCACTGGGATAGAAAATATCATTAAATGTGAAACAAGTATTTAGCTAGTGACACCAACAGATTTTCTTTTTAAATTGTACTTATTGGTGTGCAATCATATGTAAAAAAGAAAAAGGAACAACTTTGTAAGCTTGACAGTTACAGAAACTATTGAAATCTGCTCATGATGACTACATCAGAAATGTGATTGGAGCGAGCCTGCTTGACAGAGGAAACCAAAAGAAATTTTGGTCCTTTGTCAAACTCAATAGAACTGAAAACGTTGGTATCCCTATACTCTCTGATACAAATGGCCTCCACATTACAAACCAAGCTAAGGCAGAGTGTTTAAACACGCAGTTTGTGTCAGTCTTCACCAGTGATGATGGTAAACACTTGCTTGACAAAGGACTGTTTCCCTACCGTGAGATGGACACCATACAGTTCACACAACCCGGAATTGAAATTTTACTAAAGAACATTGACCAAACGAAAGCTACTGGCCCAGATGAGCTACCAGCAAGGATACTGAAGGAGACTGCCAAAGAGATTGCTGGTGTACTGTCTGTGATCTTTCAACAATCCTATGAGGAAGGAACTGTCCCATCCGCCTGGTTAACAGCACGAATATCTGCAATATATAAGAAAGGTGACAAGGCCAATCCATCAAACTACAGACCAGTGTCACTCACATGCATAACATGCAAAATTATGGAGCATATTGTATGCAGCCAGATTGGTCGTCACCTAGATCACAACAATATACTGCATCCAAATCAACATGGCTTCCGAAAGGGTTTATCTTGCGAGACGCAACTTGTTGATACCATACACGAACTAGCTTATTCAATTAATCAAAAGACGCAAACAGATGTCATCTTTTTGGACTTCAGTAAGGCATTTGACAAAGTATCACATGATAAACTTCTGCATAAGATCCGTTACTATGGGATAGGCGGAAAGACCAATACATGGATCAGTGCATTCCTGTGTTCTCGCAGTCATCAAGTTGTCGTCAACGGACAAACATCGCAGTCAGCTGGTGTACTCTCGGGAGTCCCACAAGGAAGTGTGCTGGGCCCTATGTTGTTTTTAATGTACATCAACGACATCGCGGAAGGAGTGACTTCGCAAATGCGCATGTTCGCTGACGACAGTATTGTTTACCGTCAGATACACACTCCCGCTGACCATTTCACACTTGCGTCTGACCTGAACAAACTTCTCTCATGGGCAAAGACATGGCAGATGGATTTGAATGTGTCAAAGTGTGCCGTCTTATCGGTTACTACCAAGAGGAACATATCAACCTATAACTACTTCACGGGGAGCCAACAAATACCACGGACTGACAACCAGGACTACCTGGGGGTTACCATCAACACAACATTATCGTGACAACCACATATCAACAAAGTCCAGAACAAAGCCAGCAAGACACTTGGCTTACTCAAAAGAACACTGCACGCGGCGCCACCGCAAGTGAGAGAAACAGCATACGAGGTACTCGTGCGACCAACACTCGAGTTTGCCAGATGCGCCTGGGCACCTCACACAAAGACAGGCATTCAGACAATAGAGCGCGTACAAAGATCCGCTGCGCGGTTTGTCACCGGTGATTACCGCAGAACATCAAGTGTCAGTGATATGTGCACTAACCCGATGTGGAACTCCTTGTACACACGAAGGCGGATAAGAGATGCAACTATGTTTTTTTAAATTCACCATGGACTAATGCACATCAGCTTGCCTGTCATCATGACTACAGCAGATGCGCGCACCAGACGCCAACACAAGCACAAACTACGAACCCTACCTGCCACTTGCACGCCCTACCAGCCATCATTCTACGTACGCTGTATTCCACTGTGGAACGCACTTACCGAGGAAGCTGTCACCGCATCTACCACAGAAGTGTTCCAGGGAGCCGCCATCCCAGTCTTTCAGACATTGACATTATAGTAGATTGTTTCAATGTTAATCATGGACTGCCTGCTTTTTTAATGTACTATTAATTTTATTGATCTATTTATTCTAATATTTTATTAACTTATTATTTTTATATATTTATTATATTTATCTTATTAATTTATTCATCGTTTTAATGTACAGTTAACTGGATTTATCTATTGTCATATTTATTTTATTAACTTATTATTTTAGCGCACATTATTTTTAACCACAACTGCAGGATAGTGAAATATCACTTTTAAGCAGTATAACACTTGAAGACTTGAAGACTTGACAAATACTGCAAATGCAGTAGGTAAAACCAAATGTCACATGTAATGATCAATACTGGATTTCAGTAAAGGTTTGGATGTTTTTTAACCTAGAATTACCCTCGAGGAATTCGACCCATGCAGGACAACCTACTGCAATGAAGCAAAAGAAACGAAAGACACGAAAGAAACATGAAGACCAGATGCAATACTCAGGTAATTTTCACAGGGTAGTTGCCAGGCTAAGCCAGCAGTTGGCTCTATAAGTGATGGTTTATTTACATCCAACTTACCCTTGGTGTTTAATTGGCTCTTTCTGAAGGCCCAAAAACTGGTATTTGTTTTATAAAAACTAAACAATTGTAGCTATTGTCACATAGCCTTAACAATGAGTTTAAATGATGTCACATGTTTATTTTAGTCCATTTCAAATCATAAAACACATTTCAAGTTTCTCAACTGGCTTAACAGTTAACAACCATGTGTCCGCCAAAAATGTGTGACTGGCAAAGATGTTATCCTACATCAGGCCCTGATCATGCATAAAGCCTTGAACTAAGGTATACAGTTGATTATAAGCAATTAAATGTGTAAACTATTAAAGACACTTTTCCACTGCCTTTGATCAAAGAATATACCGATAATTTGGCAGATAACCTGTGATTTCACACACTAGACCCGGCAAGTGGCTATTGGCAAATCATGGTAGATGAACACGACAGTCATAAGACAGCATTCCTTACCAAATACATTCTCTTTGAACATATCAGAATGGCCCAGGGATTATGCAATGCACCTGCCACATTCCAAAGGGTTATGAATCTTGTCCTACGCGGTCTCGCATGCAACAAGATACTGGTATACCTAGATGACGTAATTGTATTAGGAAGGAGCTTTGAGGAGTCCCTCAAAAACTTGTTTCACATGCTTTTCGCCGTGTGTGCAACTCACATTTCAGTGTTGTCGCGGGTGGAAAATATGATGCCTTTCGCTATGCTACGAGTTCTCAGCACGGGCCTCTCAATCGAGCAGCCCAGAGAAACGATCAAAAATATCATTTTGTTCATATTTCTGGACGACTCTCATGTAAAACAATATCGATCAATAGCATGTGAAAACTGCGGCGTGGCTTTTACCCAATTCGTTAGTTTCTGCCACTGCCGACAGATGGCGTGATGGTGGTGGAAAAGGTGTATTGGGACAATTCCTCAGATTACAGTTTACACTACTATGAACCTGCACTAGAGTCATGCGCGGCTGCGATATTCATCTGAACAAATGTCGCTCTTGTCATGGTTGTACAGTCGACAACAGGTGTGACACTTGTTCACAGTGGACTGATAAAGTATGGGCTGGGATAGAGGAACATTCCTAAACCCGACTCAATAGAAAATTCAGCGCCGTCTCAGAGACGCAGGCGTCTGACAACCCGTCAACATCGCTGAAGTCCACGCTGAGAGAGGAGCACAGCCACAAGTGGGCTCGCCTACAGACATGTGCCATATCTAGCAACAGCTTTCTTGGGTTCGTTCCAGTGCCATCCCCAGAGATAGTCCAGGACCGTAACCGTGAGTCCATGTTGGAAGAAACTGTTAACCTTCTCCGCGAACAGCAGGTATTACCAACCGTCTTAAATAGCGTGACTACTAAAACTATTAAATTAATGTCACTGTCAGTTTGTATGAATGTTTCTTGGGGTTTTTCTGGTGCCATCCCCAGAGATAGTCCAGGAATGTAACCGTGAGTTGGAAGAAATTGTTAGCCTTCTCTGCGAACTTATTACCAAACATGGTAAATAGCGCGACTGTTAAAACTATTAAATTAATGTCACTGTCAGTTTGTATTAATGTTTTGCTCAAAATATGGTACTACTATATAATTGATTTCCCACTGATGCTTGAATGGTGATCATGGACCAAAATCCAACAGGTTTTTGTGTAGGATCAAATTTTTGCCGGTCAAAATGATCCTGGTTGATGTCAGTGCACATGCCCATGCGTATGCACACGCAAACCTTAGTTTGGGCAAAATTAACCTCAATTATTAGCATTCTCTACCACTTTGCCCATCATTTTTCTAGGGGAACACTGCACATAATGCAATATTGTGTGACATAAGGTGTGTTTACACTGTTCAATCTGCATCGAACGTTGAAAGCAATTTGGGTGAACACTAGGCATTTTGGTATCAAAATGCCTAGTGTGAACACGGGATTGAAAGCAAGCAGCGTCGAATTCAAAGGTTGCTTTCGACGTTGAAAGGGATAGATTATGTTCTATCTGTTTTCAAGACTGCTTTCAATCAGCCCTTTTTTCAATTAAGTGGACCAATCAAAATCACGCAATTCCAGGGATTATTAATCTACAATGGCGTCGCTGAAGTTAAGCGATGAGCACACAGCAGCATTTATAGAATGTTTCCACCTTTTAACTGTTTGTGGAACATTTCACTTGAGTCATATCTCAAGAAAGAAGTAAAAAGAGATGCTCTTTGATCCATTGCGCTTCGAATGGACGCGAACCATGAGAAGGAAATGACAGGTGAGTTACAAATGTGACAGAGTCTGGTGAACTTACAGTTAACTCGCCTCAATAATTAGTGCCCTTTCAAAACGTTTTTACCACCTTTTTAATATCTATATGTTTATAAATAAATACTCCCGGAATTCTCGTGGTAATCAAAATATTTTGAATCGCAATTTATTTTGCTAACTATTTGTGTTGTTCCATATTTATTTTCACGATACAACAAAAGTGAGCATCAGTCATATTAATTGGATGGAATTAATCTCCAGCGAAACCATGTACAAAGCCAGAAGAAATAAGCATTGAAGTTTATGCAGGTGGGTTGCCGATCTGACCTCGATCAGTTGTAGTGACAGAGGAGTGTTGCAGGCTTTTACCTGTGTGTGCAACTCGCATTTCAGTGTTGACGCGGGGGTGGAAAGCACGACGCCTTTCGCCATGATACAAGATCTCAGCAATCGAGCGGCCCAGAGAAACGATCGAGTGGCATCGTTTTTCGTTAACCCAAAGGACCAGGAGATAATGAAGTGTGTCACTGTCATCGAGACTTTTTCGCCAACGTGGTCGCTGAACACAACCTTTTTAAATTTCCATTCAATGCATATGACATATGCTAGAGAGTGTCTATATAATGACAACCCTGGATTACAGGGATGGAGATTACAGAATTTCAGACAAACAATTTGCATGGTGACAAGATTTCTGATGTGTCCTTGTAACAATGTGTCATATTTTCATTATTATGTTTCATTTCTATTTATAATTGCATTCTTACTCTCAGACGATGTGCCTGAGTCTATGCCAGGATCGGAGGAGTTTCTCCCAATTGGTATGTGATCAAATTGTGTCATACTTATTGAGTGTTGTAAGTGTGAGGTGAGATTACATTTATGTTATGTATACTGCCATGTTTATAAACACTCCTGAAACTAAATGAATGCAGAGATTTTGCTAGAAGCATGGACCTGGCTAATAAAGCTAATACTTACAAGCTTTACTTATAAATTAACACATTTGCTCTAATCTATTTTTCCCATTAAGAATTAAATGTTCTTTTATGGCCACAAGACCAGTACATGAAAATCTTGCATAGCCTGTTCAATAAACAGGTGTGTTTATTATTTAATCATCAAATAAAACATGCGTTTTCTGAACGTGATGATGAAACAAAACAAGTGCATCAACAAGCTAGCATGGACTATTTCATAGATTTCCCTTTTCAGGAAATTAGTCAGAAAGGAGACGGAAAAAATTGAAATGTGCACATTATGAAATGTTTAAACTGCACATTGCTTAATGTTTAAAACTAACATGCATGTCCCATATTTAAATATGAGTACGAGAAGTGTACAAATTATCCAGGACAATGTCCAAGACTCATTTGCAATAACTTGCTTTTATGCTAAAATGATGTGTGGACTGTGGACTGTACTTGCTTGCAAGAAATGAATGACTAGCAAATAAGGCCATAAAGAGTCAATAGTTAACCCATTAGACCCCACGCGTCCGAAAGCGTCCGGGTTGCTCCTCCCCAGAGCGCCCGAAAGCGTCCGACACGGAAAAAGCCTCTAGCGGTGGCACCATCTTGCGGATACTTATGAGACTAATTCCCACTGATTCCTTGATATCTTAGCTATGAATCCTGGGTAATTTTGACATGGGTTCACATTGAAAAAATTCGAGTTTTTCGTGATTGAAGTTCATCATCTGTGGATCTCCAAAAATGGCGGCGTCTTGGACTTCGTAGCTGTTTACTACTGATTAAGTTTGTGCTTATATATCGTTGGATTTGGACACTTCTGGCATTGAACTGAAGGTAAGTTTACATTACGTTCGAAATACAACTGAATGAGCGATAAAATGAATGATCGGAGCTTTGTTTATGTTTCGTTGTCCAAGTTGGGTGAACACCAGTCGGGTTTTTAGCACCGAAACTGTTGATTATGTCGTGATATATGACAATTAGGTGTTTTATTATAACAAATCATTAGGTAACATTGTCAATTTTCGTAATGGTTGACATTTCGTTGTTTCAGGTTTCAAAATGCCAGTGATCCACGATGTCAACATACACATTGGCATGACACAGACGTCACATATAGGATGATGACAACCAAGATAGAAGTCTTGCAAAGCTGTGTTTCCTGTCCATATTCAGACAAAATGAACTGATTTATATAGTACTATGTCTAAACAAGGCAGAGCATGTGCAAATAGAACAATTATAATACATTTTATGTGAATAAAACGTGATATTCTACTATATTGTTGTCCAGAATAGTAATGTTCTATGTTTGTCACATTCATATTACAATATATTTTTTTACAACATACACCATAATTTCACCATTTTAAAGATAATTAAATGAACATCAAAATAAACACAACTTGCAATTATAGAAAATCAGTAGTTTTGAAGATACAGCTTAAAATGTGCAAGCACCCCGAATTGGTGAAATCAGTGGCTACAGCTTGGGGAACAGGAGCACAAGTCAATTTAAACGGCTGGGGTCTAATGGGTTAACCAGAAATGGAGCCCGAGAGATGTGATTATATATAAACGTGTACTGTCAATTTGTTCTAGAAGTATACAAATCATACAGACAGTGTTTCTTAATCTGATGTCATCAATTGACTATTACTATGTATATAAATTAGAGAGATTATTATATTTGATTTTGCTTCGGTTCGTATAATTCTCTGTTACACAAACAAAGTTTTGTACTATCCAAAGCTGACAGTAAAAATTATGTAACCGTATCATTAAGGTGAACTTGAAATGAGTTTGACTGCATTGGTGTACCTTTGTTTACATTTATTGTCAATTTGTTCTCTCAAATAACATATGTTGTTTCCAATGCAGTTAAGGAACGAACATATACCAAATGGAGTGCCAAAGAGACAATGCTGGCCCGTGATTACTTTGGAGAAAAAGATGAAGTGAGATTGCCTGGTTAGTTATATTACATGTATGCAGGGTACACATTTTTTTATTTGTAAAATAGAGTAATTGATATATTGTCATAGAAAATTAATTAAACAAATGCTGGCCTTTCAGTGAGAAACACAATAAAAAATTCCCAGTAACACTGGATGAAAAATGATGTATTATCTTCCTACCACCTCTGTGTCTGGATGATAAGGATGCTGTTGATGAATGAGGTATTGCTTGTTTATAGAAGGGTAGGTGCAGTAGATTCACAATTTGTTCTGCTCAGTTATTTCACGAACATTTCTATGGAAGCCCCGGCCCGTCATAAAGGCGGAATAGCCTCACGACGTAATTATTCGTGCGAAACAACGCAATTATTTGCGTCGTGAATAAGTTCTATTTTTGACACGACGTAAATCGAATTGCGGTATGTCGCTATTTAGCGCAACAACATAATTCGAATTACGTCGTGTCAAAAATTCGAATTGCATCGTTGCGCTAAATAGCGACATACCGCAATTCGATTTACGTCGTGTCAAAAATAGAACTTATTCACGACGCAAATAATTACGTCGTGTCGCTCGTGCATCAAGTCAACCAATCGCGGCACGTTTCGGAATTCGTTTTTCGTTATGCTTCGGTCGCACTGCCACATTGGGTGGCCGGTAAAACTTGGTAGTTTCGGCGGGATACTTCGGTCACACTGGCTGCATTTTGAAAACAAACTCGCAGAAATTGCATTGGCGAAGTGGTATATCTAAGTACCTATAGGTAATTTTTTGTCGTTTCGGCGCTGTGTTTTATGTTTCGACAATTTAATAAACTTTACTCAACCTTATATGTAATAGGTCGAAAGATGGATAAATCGAGAGTAGATGTATATATTTTGTAACTGCAACTATGTGATGCAATAGTTATTTAAATTTAGTTAATAAAATATTTGACTAATAAATAGTCGCTATCTTAGGGGCCCCTTTGGGTTTTTAAATTAGAAATTGTTTATGTAATTATTGAATGCCATTGACGGACCATTATGGATAGCCCAATTGTATTTAGGAGCATGTATATTCCTGAGCATTGTTTATTAACATTTGCTACTTTACGCATATTGCAAATAGAGGATATGTGGTAAAAATATAATACGTTTATGGATTAATGTGTTGCTAGATTTAGTGTTCATTCATTATTATTTTGCATATGTAGTAATTTATAACAGTAGAGGTATGTTTGCATATGTGTGTAATATGCAGCTTTACATAATGTATCAGTCTTTTTTAAATTGTGATTGGTTATGTTTTGATTAAATAAATATAGGTATTGTTTATTGTGTGAGGCAGACTATTTTTAATACTCTTTTTTACAAATGTATATTATGTCCTGAATGTATGTATTCTGCTGTGTGCTGGTGTGAAATTATTATGCATATTTCTGGTTTGTGTTATCTGCCAATTTTGAAAGTATGCGGGTAATGTTTTATGTTTATATTTATAATAAAGTTATAATATCATAATATCATAATATAATAAGTTGGTATTCAACTATTGCTTAAACATTAATTCTATGTGAGAGCTATATTTATTTGAAATTCTTATAAGTTTTTTTGCAATTTGTTTATTAAATTATATTTGTGTCCATAGATCAGTAGATAGTAATTAGTGTGAGGCAATGTTATAGAATTATATAGTGCAATTTTTATTATAGTTTGAATAATATGCTCTAATTTAGTTATAAGTTCAATAGTTTGAGAACATCTGTTTGCTATTATATCGATATGCTTAATCCAGTTTAAATGTGAGATTAATGTTAAGCGCAGAATGTTAAACAGGTTAAATCTCTCAATATTTATACTGTCAATTGTTAATGTTAGTTCCTCAACCTATTTATTAGGCACTTGAAAAAAGGTTTTGTTTTATTAATATTTTAAAGATAATATATAATAATAACACAAGTTTAATTGGCAACTCAACTGAGTTGGATTGACATTATACAATAAAATACAATCAACGCATCTGTATGTAGTTTTAGCTATATGCTTATTATAGGTCTTTATTAATCAAATACGCAACAATCACTGTGTTTGTGTCATCTGTGAAGACTTTATTTGTATTTATGTCAACAATTGTCATTAGTATAAGTTGTGCAGGCTTTCGGAAAATCATTGATATAATCATAGTAAATAACAATGTCAGTGGCCCTAAAATTGATCCTTGGGGGACGCCTCGTTTCATAGGTAAAGTATATCATTGTACCTCTTTTAGTCTTACAGACTGCTTACAATTAGTTGCATATTATTGCTGTGAGCTCCATTCCAATGGCTCCTGGTTACCTGTGATAATTGATGACACATGATAATTGATGACACAAGTACAAATAAACTTATTATATTATGATATTATAATTTTATTATAAATATAAACATAAAACATGACCTGCATACTTTCAAAATTTGCAGATAACACAAACCAGAAATATGCATAATCATTTCACACCAGCACACAGCAGATTACATACATTCTGGACATAATATACATTTGTAAAACAACCTATTACATATAAGGTTGAGTAAAGTTTATTAAATTGTCGAAACATAAAAAACAGCGCCGAAACGACCAAACATTACCTATAGGTACTTAGATATACCACTTCACCGATGCAATTTCTGCGAGTTTGTTTTCAAAACGCCAAAACGCAGCCAGTGCGACCGAATATCCCGCCGAAACTACCATGTTTTACCGGCCACCCAATGTGGCAGTGCGACCGATGCATAACGAAAAACGAATTCCGAAACGTGCCGCGATTGGTTGACTTGATGCACGAGCGACACGACGTAATTATTTGCATCGTGAATAAGTTCTATTTTTGACACGACGTAAATCGAATTGCGGTATGTCGCTATTTAGCGCAACGACGCAATTCGAATTTTTGACACGACGTAATTCGAATTACGTCGTTGCGCTAAATAGCGACATACCGCAATTCGATTTACGTTGTGTCAAAAATAGAACTTATTCACGACGCAAATAATTGCGTCGTTTCGCACGAATAATTACGTCGTGAGGCTATTCCGCCTTTATGACGGGCCGGTGCTTCCATACGTTTCTGTCCACATGCAGGTAAGAAAGAGATCCAGGAGTTTATGAGAAGGAACCCGTCAGTACAGTACCCATGGACTGTCATCAAGACTAAAATAATCAACATGAGGAGACAGAGACAGAGACAGAGACAGGGAAGATTGAAGAAAACACTGAACTCTGTTTGCGAACTTGGCTGCATAGTGCACACAGCCTTTCCTTTCTGCTGGTGGACAATTTCATGAAAGTCGTGAAGGAGATGTTTCCAGACAGTGAAACTGCCAACAAAAATTCCTGAGGCTGATCAATTTGAGGTGTTAACTGTATGGAGGTTAACTATTTAGGTTTTTGTAAGGTGTATCAGTGTGTGATGGTTTACAGCTGAATTCCTCAGCCAGTTGTAGATGTTTGCATTGTAAACTGTGGAGATCCACCATTGAGCATTTGAATTGGATGAGAATTATCACCTGGTCTTGTCAATATTATTCTATTGAAGCATTTGAATCCTGACCTACATAGGCAAGCTGACGATCTGGGCTGACCATTGCACTGATCAATATGGCACCAAAGCACGCACGAAGATGGCAGCATCTCTTCTGAAGAAGAAATGCTGAGAAATATCTCCAGGCGTGGGTCACCGATCTGGACTGGAGAAGTAGAAATATCTCCAGGAGTGGGTCACCGATCTGGACTGGAGAAGTAGAAATATCTCCAGGCGTGGGTCATCGATCTGGACTGGAGAAGTAGAAATATCTCCAGGAGTGGGTCACCGATCTGGACTAGAGAAGTACAAATATCTCCAGGCGTGGGTCACCGATCTGGACTGGATAAGTAGAAATATCTCCAGGCGTGGGTCACCGATCTGGACTGGAGAAGTAGAAATATCTCCAGGCGTGGGTCATCGATCTGGACTGGAGAAGTAGAAATATCTCCAGGCGTGGGTCATCGATCTGGACTGGAGAAGTAGAAATATCTCCAGGAGTGGGTCACCGATCTGGACTGGAGAAGTAGAAATATCTCCAGGCGTGGGTCATCGATCTGGACTGGAGAAGTAGAAATATCTCCAGGAGTGGGTCACCGATCTGGACTAGAGAAGTACAAATATCTCCAGGCGTGGGTCACCGATCTGGACTGGATAAGTAGAAATATCTCCAGGCGTGGGTCACCGATCTGGACTGGAGAAGTAGAAATATCTCCAGGCGTGGGTCATCGATCTGGACTGGAGAAGTAGAAATATCTCCAGGCGTGGGTCATCGATCTGGACTGGAGAAGTAGAAATATCTCCAGGAGTGGGTCACCGATCTGGACTGGAGAAGTAGAAATATCTCCAGGCGTGGGTCATCGATCTGGACTGGAGAAGTAGAAATATCTCCAGGAGTGGGTCACCGATCTGGACTAGAGAAGTACAAATATCTCCAGGCGTGGGTCACCGATCTGGACTGGATAAGTAGAAATATCTCCAGGCGTGGGTCACCGATCTGGACTGGATAAGTAGAAATATCTCCAGGCGTGGGTCACCGATCTGGACTGGATAAGTAGAAATATCTCCAGGCGTGGGTCACCGATCTGGACTGGAGAAGTAGAAATATCTCCAGGCGTGGGTCATCGATCTGGACTGGAGAAGTAGAAATATCTCCAGGCGTGGGTCATCGATCTGGACTGGAGAAGTAGAAATATCTCCAGGAGTGGGTCACCGATCTGGACTGGAGAAGTAGAAATATCTCCAGGCGTGGGTCATCGATCTGGACTGGAGAAGTAGAAATATCTCCAGGAGTGGGTCACCGATCTGGACTAGAGAAGTACAAATATCTCCAGGCGTGGGTCACCGATCTGGACTGGATAAGTAGAAATATCTCCAGGCGTGGGTCACCGATCTGGACTGGATAAGTAGAAGTAACACAGGATTCTCACATGTGTTTTGTCGCGTATACAACTCACAGTTTAGTGTTGCTGCGGGATGCAAAAATTATGCAATTCGCCAGCGCCAACATCCCTACATGTGAACCTTGACTGAGCGTCAAGTGAACAATCGTGCCACTTCACTTGTTGTGGTAGTCACCAGCCAAAGCCCCAGTCCTTGTCGTGATTCTCAACAGATGTATAGATAAATTCTATGGAATAGATAAATCACCGGCAAACTAAATACAGTGAATCCTATTGACCATCATCCTTTTGGGTATCGGCCAACCAAACCACAATGACAGCAGACCAACTCCATGTGTGTCCACCAGTCAGGACAATTGTAGAGGAGTAGATGTCTTAGTGAATACTCAGAGTAGTAATGTGACAAGTGTTACAACACCCCAATGGGAGTCTGACCAGACAAGACACAGAGGTGTTAATTCAGCCTCCAGGTCCACTGGTGAGGACAATAACAATGGAGTAGGTGTCAAAGCAGACACTGTGTGTAGTACTGGGGCAAATGTCAAAGTAAACACAATAGCAGAAGCACTTTGGACTACTGACCAACAATCACACCCAGGTGATTATGAGCCCTGGACATATCCAATAGCATTCTATTTTAACATCCACAATAGAATGCTATTTTACCCACACAGATTCCATAAATATGGCTGCGATTTGTGGATGCGTCAAGCACCTCGAGCGATTCCAACATTGCGGAACGCAGTGCATTTAGCTCTAATTCTGACAGTGCCGCGAGATGGGAGCACTGTAGGATTCCCTTATCATTAGCTTATTTTTTACAACCAGCATTTCTAAGTGTCGAATCTAAATGCTCTGAGCATGGGCCGTGGTTCATTCATGTAAATCATGAATGAATTGTACGCTTATGACCAACACAGCGGCACTAATATAATCAGATATGCCACAGAATAACAATAATTGTGGTCACAAATATTAAATCAGTGATGCATTATTTATTCTTGCAAAAACTTGCTTCTTCTTCGTACTTAGCAGCCAAACTAGTGTTTTCATAATTGAAGTTCCTCAGTTAAACAATAACATAAATAAATAGTTATCTATCTATCTACAAACTATACCTTAGTATATTACTGTTGAGTTATTATATTGCTAGTTTCTTAATTCAAGTGAACATTTTCTGGTTATTTCTTTACTTAATTTTTCTTACAAAATAATTCAATACTATTGTCTGACAGTAACACAGATTTATAATTAGACATGTAGTAGACACTAGCTGCCAAGTATGGTTTTCACTTTCAGCACAGTCTTAGTAAGAACTTGAAGTGATATTTTCAGCTGATGAGACCTATTTACAATTCAGGAAAACTTTGCTTCCTGAAGTAAGAGGTAGACCTCCTGCTCTGCCAGAATTAGTGTTTCTGACCAACCGCCTCCTTCTACAGTTAAGGTTGCTTCAATATGAAGGCCACAAAAGTTCAAATGATGTGAGTTTTTAAATGGCAGTTTGGACACTCTACATCAAGTTCACTTCTTGTACCAGGAGTATGTTATTAATATTATAATGAACACAACTAAAAGTAAAAAGCAAACACCATTTAGCAGCAATATCACTGTATTACTATTGTAAACAGCTCTCTGAATAGTGAATAACAATATTAGCAATACAATTATTCACTCACAACATATTATGCAAATTTATCATGCATATACAGACACCCACAAACACACACGCATCAAATAGGTATTTATTTTTAAGTTGCTGCATGGTTTGAGCGACTCTTCCCCAGTGTTAGTTATCCCTCAAATCGACTGGGTCGTGTACTTGATCGGCTGCTGAACAGGATCCAGAGCTTGCACCAAGAAGGGGGAAGACATTGAATCGTTCCTGCAGGAGAAAATTGACTTTGATTTTGTGTCACCGTCACTGTCTAGAATGGGTTTGAAGAGAGAACAACTCATGCAAGAGACTGTGTCAGCATCATAGCTTTATCTAGAGACCCGTCCACCCGTCATTTGGACGGGCAATTTCAAATATGGTACAACCCATCACAGTGTCACAAGGCCTCGTCCTGGCAGTTTGTATGACGGGTGTCACCGTGTCAGCATTGGAATATAACGTGTTCTGTATCCCCCAGAAACAAATCTGTCCAGTACTGTGAAAGATGCCTACCACCAAACTATTCACGCGTACTATAAATATACACTGCAGGCGTAGCGGTAGCGCAGCGCAAGAAGCTAATTTTACACGCGTGTGTATGGCGCCTACCCATAGCGGCGGTCCTACACGTGGTTTCATTTGCTGCTAGAGGGGTCAATGCAATGCTTTTGGGGTGTCACACGTCAATAATAATGGGCATGAATTAACTAGTAACGCAAACTTTATAATACAGATTATGCGCATTTTTGAAAGCATCAAAAATTCATATAAATTACATAGACGTTAGGGAGATTACATCAGTAATACACTATACAAGTGTTGTATGCCTGTATATTATTAACATTTCGACTTTATGGCATTCATGCCTGGAGTGACTCCCGGGAATGATCAGATTTAAAACGAGGCCACGTTAACAACGACCGAATAACCATTACATATTATCGTCCACGCGATGCCGCCGAAGGCGAAGGGTCATAAAACTAACAATAACCCAGTTTTTTTTTACGGAAACACAGACGCCAACTGTTACGGCAACAACTTCACCGCCGACGCCATTGACTGTCATTGACTCATTCACAATAATAGCCGATGTACATCGTGCTGATGTCTCCAATGCCATGGCAATGAAGCTGCCAACGAGTCGGACGACGTCGTTACTGCTAGCGTGTCACTGTCAGCCGAGAACGTTAGCTCGCCTACGGCCATGCCGGCTAGATTTGGCGACACCATTACTGTCATTGTCACTAACATTGGTTGAGAGTACTGTATATAATGACTGCATAATTTACCTAAAATGTGTTTTGTTGGAAAAAGTGAATACAAATTTGAAATTATTTAATATTTGCAGACATTTTTTTTACACTGCAACATAATATAACTACGTTTTTGTATAGGCATGGTTGGGTTATAAACGAAAATTGACATCTGAAATAAATAAGACAGTATTAATATTGTTGTGTGATTGATTGGATATAGGATAGCAAAAGTCTTCCAAAATAATTGCACATTGCTCCCAAAGTTGTGACGGGCAAAAATGTGATCCTGCATAAAGCCCTGGTCAGCATCTATTCCAGCGGATGAACCAGTAACACAAGAAGTCATTGCAGATATAGAAAACTTCTGAAGTAAGGAACATCTGCCAGAGAAGTTCACCATTGAGTGGATTAAGAAGTTAACACAGGGGTCTGAATGAGATCAAATGGTCAAAACAAGCTTGAAACAGATGATAACCTCTTATCACACATTAATGAAAAAGAAGAAACAGGAGCCAGAAAAACTTGCAGTCTTCTTAGCAACTACTTTCCGGGTGTACCACCCCCAAACACAACAAAAAAGAAGATTCTGCCACCAGCCAGAGAAACTGATAATAAGCTGAAGAAGGAAAATGCATTGTTAGCAGAGCGTTCTGTAAAACTCATGGAGGAGATTGTTATGCTCAAAGCCACAATCCAAGATTTATCAGATGCAAGAAAACAAATGTTACAGCAACAGGATGATAACAAGCAACTGCATCAAGAGATCAGCAAATTGCAGGATAAAAATAGACAGCAGAAAAATCTCATTCAGGGATTGCAGCCAGCCAAATTGCAGCGACTGAGACAGCAGCTGAAGCAGATGAAAAACAAACTACAGGCTTCAAAGCGTATGCTCCGTCAACATGTAGCAGTTCAGGAACAATTCACTGCTGAGAAGTGAAGAGCAACAGCTGAGAGACTGAAGCTTCTCAAGGCCAACAAAAACATACACAAACTCCGAAGGAAAATTAAAAATCTTACGCAGCAAGTTCAAGGTCTCACTGAGATCATTAACTATGTACATAGTGCTGAGGAAAGGGGTATCTACCCATTCCAGGTAAGAGAAGAAAACAATCGATTCTCCGACAACATGAGGCGCATACTTCTCGATCTGCAAGGCATTGGAAATGTCTCAGTGAGCAAATGTAGAACTGTAATCAAAGCAGTTGCCAAGAATCTGTTTAACACTGACATTGCAGATAAAGACATACCATGTCTTCAGACTGCACTAAATGTAGCAGATGAAGGTCATGTGCTTGCGAAATATCAAGCTGCAGAACAAATGCTAAATGTGGACAATTTCACCTTCCACAGTGATGGAACCTCCAGAAACGGGATGAAGATTGTTGGCCATCAGATCAGCCTTGACACTGGAAAAACACTGAGCCTTGGCCTTGCAACTGTTGCCACTGAGGATGCTTCGACTCTGCATGAGGTAACCGTTCACCTTCTTGAAGAAATCACAGACATATATAGCTCAGACAAATCTGAGGATGAGAAGAATCAGGTGTTCCATTCCTTGTTATCAAACTTGACCAATGTGATGAGTGACAGAGCTTCCGTGATGAAATGCTTCGACAGAAAACTGGAACATTTCCTGCAGTCAGAGCTGGGGCATGATGCCAGATTGCAATTTTTACATTGCAACGACCATTTTCTCCTTGGACTTAGCCGGGCTTCCGAAATAGCCTTGCAAAAGATTGAGGAAACAATACAGGAGATCATCCAAAGGCTTGGACGAGACAAGCTGACTAAGTTTCAGTGGTTTAAAATGCTGAAAATGTCACACCTCATCAGGACTGCGTCTGACATTATTCACGTGGTGATGAATAAAATGGCTGCAGAGCTGAATGGCTGGGTTTCTGAGAAGAAGCTGGAAAGAAGACCTGCATGAATAGCGACCGCTCGAATCGCTTCAATTTGTACTTCTTGGGTATCTTTGGTGAGATGGACTTTGACATGGAAAAGAGGTGTCATGCTTCATTGCAACCCAGATCAACTGTACTATGAGTGGATTGCTGATGGAGGCTCCTGTTGGCGCCTAAAGTTAGTAGTTCCACGGTCCATGAGAGAAGAAGTACTCAGATTGTCACATGATATTAAAACTGCAAGTCATCCGGGACATGCGGGACATGCAAGTCATTGGCATTGAAACAACACAGATCTATGCTGAAACATTTGTTTTCGGTTTTTGTTTAAAGTAATATGATGATAGCAGCTGCAAACAGCAAGCAAGCTGCTCAAAAGCCATGATTGACAACTCTTGTAAGTAATTAATGTTTCTCAATATTTATGATAACTCATATAATACACAAATAATATAAATGCCAACAACCGAGTAGAATCATTGAAGAAAATGTGTTTATGCACGTAATAAATTATAATGGAATGGTAGTCAAAAGTAGTAAACCATCATTTCTTGCATATTCATGTTTAATAACATTCCAATAATTTAATAAAATTGTACGAAAGTGCTGAAGTTAGACAACATATATATTTAGCCAATTCGTTACAACATTTTCTTTATTTATGCAACCTGCAACAGCAAAGTGGGCATTAAGTTGCACTGTCTAATGTGTACAAAATGCAGATTTAAATGTCCGGGTAATTTACCTTTAATTTTGAAATGTTTGCAGAATGTGCTATGCATACCTCATAACATTGTGTTTCAGTGACCTTTCTGCTAAATTAGATTTTTCACCGAAACAGTGAAAAAAACATCAAAAAGACGATTACTGCAGGATGAAGAAACATACAGAAATACCTGTGAGGATACCAAGAGAATCATTCTGGAGCAAGACAAACTGAAGCTCGAAATCGAAATGCTACGGAATCAAAATGAAATGATAAAGAAGAAAATGCATAACCTTGATGTGAAGTTCCATTTGAAAAAATTGAAAAAATTACACTTATGTTTAAGACTAAAAGCAGAATTTGGCATCAACTTCAAATAAAATTAATGATGACAAATTCTGATCTTAGTGTTGAACTGCATTGCAGGCTGGCTTAGTCTAGAATGCTGTTTTGTTTACAAAATTAGTTTTTTATTTATGATGCTTTCAATGAGTTTTATATATATGTCATATGTCAGCAATTTTAGGTAGCTTGCAAAGTCTTAGGTGAACCTGTATATGTAGTGAGATTTCCTAAAGAGATGAAACAAATTCACTTTTTTTTAAGAGTGGTTCTTAGACAGTGTGTTATCCATAATTTATCCTGCCTTTTTTGTGTTTCGCATACATATATATGGCTACTGATTGGATGATTTGTGTTTTTCGCTCGGCAACTGGTTGTGAGCTTGTGTCGCCAAGCAGTAAACGAATGGTCCTCATCTCCGAAAAACTGTCACAACATTCTGACTCCACGAACACTTAATTTGAAGCCCAATTGGTCTGATTGTGAATCAGAATTAAAAACGGATTCCTGCATGACGGGAATGAACGCACGTGCGCACCTAACTCAGGATGCTACAAATCGCAATGTAAACGATGTGAGTGATAATGTGCCAACTGTGGTTGTGAATGAACTGTTGTGCTTTGTTAACAACAAAATCAACTTGCTGCCCTCCGAGACGGTCATTCAGTTATGTGTGAAACAATGCAAGCCAGACGAAATCAAAACGGCAAAACGGAAATTATTTGAGGTATGTCTAAGTGATTCATGGATGCTGACCAGGAAAGGACCGAAGAAATTTTTTCAAAACCTTGAGGATGTCGTCAAGAGAACGAATGACTCAGCTGTTGACGTTATATACCGTGCTTTATTGTGAGAAATTTGGGGAATCTTCCTCTTATCATGTTTGACTCATTAGATGTATCAGTGCTCGTGACAAAAATTGAGTCTTAACGATGAAGTGCTACTGATGAGGGGTGCTATGAAATGCCAGCAGACAATGTCAGAAGCCTTGACAAAGGTTTTTTCTGAGACAATATCCAGAGGGCACAAGCTTGAGGGTGAAATGTTGGGAGTGAGGTCTTCAGGCTGGCCTGGGGCATTATGCATGGACCGAGACAACTAATAGTCAGAGCCAATGCTATTGTACGAGGCAATAAACATCGGGACTTCTGCCATGGCGAAGTTGGTATGCATGAACCGGACGATAGACAGACACAATGACGTCAGAGACTTTTACGCGATTGTCCCGACATTTGGAGTGGAACTAATTTTAGACTAGGCTATAAGGGGAATTGCCAATATTTCTTATGAAATGCGCAGTCATGGCCTACAGTTGACCTCATAAAACCACTTCCTTCCGGGCAGTTGTCGTCTGCTTTCACCGGAAAAAGGTAAATGTCGGGACAAGGAGAGATTTCGTCGAAAAGAGTAAAAAACAAAATGCAGCGATTTAGAAAATTTGACTTTATTAGAATAGAAAAAGAAAAGGAGTTATTAACTTCACACTTCCAAAACGGAGTGACGCTAAAAAGAAAAGAAATGTTGTGGCAACACATTGCCGATTCGGTTAACACAACAAGGGGAGATTTTGTCGAAAAGAGTAAAAAAACAAAATGCAGCGATTTAGAAAATTGTATTTTATTAGAAGAAATAGAAAAAGGAAAGGAGTTATTAACTTCACACTTCCAAAGCGGAGTGACGCTAAAAAGAAAAGAAATGTTGCCGTATCGGTCAACACCGTAGGTGGTAATGGTCGGAGTGTCGGGCGGGTGAAAAAGAGGTGGACAGATATGAAATCTGCAGTCATCGACCGGCAACGCAGAAGCATGACTACAGGAGGTGGGTGCCCTCTACCGGAGATACATTATGAAGATGTGATCAGATGGATAATCGGGTAAACCACCAACCTGGTGAACAGGGTGGAAGGTAAGAGCCAAGTTCCAACCAGCTGTAAGATTGATGCGTTCTTTCTAGCATTACAAATAATATTATTAAAACGTATTGCATAACATATGCAGTTATCAGTCTTAATTAGGTATTTCTTTTCCAGGCCTAGCCGTATATTAAGTCCTGTACTGGGCTTTGTTTGTAGTAACCAACTATATATAATCGAGCGATGTCATCCAAATTCAGAATTGCAGATTTTGAATGCACATTTGGCCTTGGCTAACAATTAGAAGCACTGAATTAACTCCCCTTGACTTTGAACCTGTTTGTGACAGTAGATGCATGACACTTTGCGAAGACACTTGTTTGTTTGAGGAAGTGTTGAAGCAGTAATATTATAATTATTACTACAATAAATGATTTCTATTCTGACAGTAGATATGCCCACGACACTTCTATGTGACAGCTGATGAACCTTCACAATTTTTAGGTAAGCACAGTTTTGTGTTTGTCTGTGTTAGCATAATTTGCAATGGGATCAGAATAGAACATAATTTATTCCTATCGTTTAATACTATGCCATTTGGAAAAGCTTTATAAGTAATAAACATCTTAAGCATGCAAATGAAAAACTCCATGTTCTTATGTCACTGTTATGCACTATACACCTCGAGATTGTAGTGCAAGTTATGTGTTTGTGTCAAGAGTCTTACCCACATGTAATATGTTAATTAGAAAAAATGTGTATAGTTTTTTGCCGTGTATAGCTAGATCGGGCAATGCAATACTAGTATACTAGTATCATGAATAGTGATGCTCTGTATACTTCACCACTGTGTCGTCATTGGCGGAAAATATATATAACTATATATATATATATATATATATATATATAGTTATTAGTCATACTTTGGTTTTTTATATGGATGTAATGTTCGGGAATAAAGTTATCAAATTGAATTGAATTGAAAACATACTTATTGCAACACTATATCGTACTGTCGTCGTGTGCCATTTCAGTTTGCAAATGTTCATGAAACACTGCCGTTTTAGGCACAACTCAGTGTCTGTCAAAACATTCGTGTTACACCACCTCTTCAAATGAATCGGCAACACCTCGGAAGCAACTCAGATGCTGAAATTGGACTGCATATCTTCTTTAAAAACGACGAACTTTGACAACGAAATCGACCAATTTCTACGTTAGCTGTCATCTTTGTTTGTCTTAGTACGGCGTTGAGCACGCTCTTGAACATACTCAGGATTTGGATGTTTCGTGCTCAAGTCTGAGTACGATATCATACTGTGTGTGGTAGGCCAGGGTAATTGTAATTTATATAATTAAATTATGTTATTAATGAATGTGTTGTGAAATGTTTGTTCAGATGTGTTGGGACTCTAAAAGAAGGGGGGAAGTGATTAGCCTTAAAACGTCATAAGGAGGGAAGAATGTGGTAGGTCAAGACCCACTCATGGTAGCATTATAGTTGCAATGCCTCGGAATGCCCCCTGGAAAGCTCCCCTTTGTTAGGTATATAAGGGCTGCAAACATTTTACACTGTGCTGTTACTGTGAATAAAGACCTATGAAGCAACATCCAATCATCGTCATACTAGGCCATCGCAGTAGCAGTCATTCCAATGTAATACGGGGCAAGAAAGACGATAACAAACTGCAAGTATATCACACTTACTTATAGTTGTGTTGTTGTCGCCCAGATGCCAGACACCGTTTACAACAATACTCAGAAAGTTTGCTGGCCTCTGTGAGTATGAGCATGGTACGAAAGCGAAGCTTGACATGGAATTTGAGCACTGTGCACTGAGTACGGCTTTATAACCTCGGGCCCAGAAGGAAGGAGTGCTGCGACAAACTCCACAATTAGTAGCTGCGTTCTGATCAAACCATGCTGAGTATACTGAAGAAGAACATTGATACATAATAGGAGGACGCACCCGTTTTAAAAGCTGAGGTGGAATCAGCTAACGAACTTAAGGATGGTAAATCACCTGGAATTAAAGGTGTAACAGCTTATATGGTGAAGTCTACATAAAGTTCTGTAATGAAGTTTGGAAACCAGAAACTTGGCCTTCTGCATGAACACATTCATCATCCCTCTTTCAATTAAAGGAAATTTGAAATGTTGCAGTAACTATTGCACCATCAGTTTGAAAAGTTATCCTAGCAAGATACTCTTGCATATATCATTTTGAATCGACTGCATCCATAACCAGAAGAAATCATAACTGAAAAATAAGCAGGGTTTAAAAAAGGGCACAGCACACTTGACCACATCTTCAACCTTAGATTGTTGAAGGAGCTGTATCAAAATGACCAAAAATCAATATTCCATAATTTCATAGACTTCAAGAATGCCTTCGATCGAGTACGGTGAGAAGGAATGTGACAATCAAGACTTTATATCAAGCATCACAGAGTGTGGTTATGCTTGGAGATGAAATTAGTACATGTAACTGGTTCTCCACCCAGGTTGGTGTGAGACAGGGAATGTTCACTCTCACAAACCATTTTCAACATCTTCCTGGAATACATTACTATGGATGCTTTCGGTTGATTTAAAAGGATGGTAGACATTGGAGGCATAGACCAATCACTAACACTTCGCTGATGATATTGTTCTATGTTATGAATTCATCACATTTTTAACACCATGATTAGTTATAGCTGAGTTTGTAAAAACACATTTTTTTGTTCAAGGGGTACAAGTAAAGATTTACTTGTACCCCTTCCTACACATACAAACATAATATATAATCCTAATAATAATAAGCTGGATCCACAGAAACTGACAGATAAAACATCACTGACTGAAGAACAGGAGAGGCTAAAAGTGTTGTACAAGTCAGCATGTCAGCAACAGGAGAGGCTAAGTGTTGTACAAGTCAGCATGTCAGCAACAGGAGAGGCTAAAAGTGTTGTACAAGTCAGCATGTCAGCAACAGGAGAGGCTAAGTGTTGTACAAGTCAGCATGTCAGCAACAGGAGGGGCTAAAAGTGTTGTACAAGTCAGCATGTCAGCAACAGGAGAGGCTAAGTGTTGTACAAGTCAGCATGTCAGCAACAGGATAGGCTAAGTGTTGTACAAGTCAGCATGTCAGCAACAGGAGAGGCTAAGTGTTGTACAAGTCAGCATGTCAGCAACAGGAGAGGCTAAAAGTGTTGTACAAGTCAGCATGTCAGCAACAGGAGGGTCAAAAGTGTTGTACAAGTCAGCATGTCAGCAACAGGAGACACTAAAATTTAACTTATGTGGAGTAGTGAGCAAGACGGTGGTGCCGCCTAGCGGAGTAGGCCAGTGTTATCCTAGTGGGGTAGCTAGGTACTATGCTAACCGGTTACAGCCGGTTCAATGATGATTCGCTATTCGCCGTAGTTGGAGCTGATCGTGTTTATCAAGCGATTTTCCTTATTAACAATTCCAGTTATTTGGTTTTACGGTTATATTTGGTTATTGTTATACGTTGTTAGTTTGTCTACTTCGGTTGGATTCGTGTGTTGATGCGTAACTCGGCGGCTTCAAGTTGTCGGAACAGCAACTTATTTGCCACATTTCCTTTGTGGCGGCCGCCATTTTGGACGCCGGCCACAGTAAACACAAGGGATTTGCGGTGTGACATTGCGAGTTAAGTATTATTTCTTTCGGTTTGCTTTTCGGGTTACCGGATGGGGTGTCCTTCCCCTTCTGGTGGGGAGGGGGATATTGTGTACAAGGCGTCGGGACGGTTCCGAATTAATCATGGTTATTTTTACACGCATGGTAAATGATGGTTATGACTTA
Source organism: Oasisia sp. SBJ-2009 (assembly GCA_964017155.1). Lineage (NCBI taxonomy): Eukaryota > Metazoa > Annelida > Polychaeta > Sabellida > Siboglinidae > Oasisia > Oasisia sp. SBJ-2009. Next base: position 41,223,153 of record OZ024865.1, read on the forward strand.
TGATGGTAAGCGACGGTTGTGTAAATACGATGGTGTTGCCTGTTGGGCTCACGGTTAAATCGTCGGTATACGATTCTGGTATGTATTTAGCACATGCGGGTTCTTAACATATCATGACACATTTATTACTAAGGAGGTCAGACGGTTTTGTTGTCACGCAATATCATTCTTCTAGACATAGGCCTGTTCGTTTATACTTGATTGCGCTCGTACTATTGAATTGTTTTGCTAATCCGTCGATGGGTCATGGCCATGGGAAGTGTTCGGCCATAGGCAATTGGGGTGGCCTCTGTTTGACGTGTGTGGGGTATATTCATGTTCTTGGATTCGGCGTGATACAGATGCGAGTGTTGAGCAAAACACACTAACATTTCATAATGATATTAGCGCCAATATGTATTACTTATAGAGGGCTATATCCACTCTGCTCAAAGTGTTGTTCTATACAATATAGTTAAAGCCAATATAACATCCTGACCGATGGCGGGTGTCTTTGATTAATACTGGTATCAGTTGATAGTTGGTAGGTACTTATGCTTGCACAAGCGACTGGGTACACTATTGTGTGTTTGTACGGGTTTACTTGAATAAAATAAATCTAAGAAAAACAACGACACAAACCAGCTTGGCTACCGTTGCCAGCATGGGGTGTTTTTCCCCATACCTTTGTGCGCATGGGCAGATGCGGGGGTATATTAACTTTTTGAACTCTCCAATTCCGCTGGCTTCAGACTGGTTAAGCTAACTCTTCATTGTTTTGGCCTCGCGATTATATCATCGCGATACGTCACCTGTCACGTATATAGCGCATGCGATGTATGTAACACAGGTTTGAGGATACATATAATGGTTGGGGTGCATTCCACAACTATGACATGGGTTGGCAATTAACGTTCTTTGTATGCATTTTGTACCTTGCGGTACGTTTCCAGCACTTAAAGTGTACCAGCGACCGCGTTCTACGCGTTTCATGTGGGTGTTGATACCAAGGGTGTACATCAAATGCATTAATAAAACAAAGGTTCCTTAGCTATACCAGCGACCTCAGTCACTACAGATTTATGTATGGGTTTCCGAGTTGCATATTGCCGAAGGTGTACATCGATTACATATGTTTAAACAAGTTTTGTCTGGTCCCTAACAGTGTACCACCGACCCTAACTACTACCTGCAATGTACATCAACTACTTAAATAAATCTAAGTATTGTGTGGTTCTAAGGTGTACCAGCACCCTAACTCAATACTATTTTCTGTCTGGCATTTCTACCTGAGGTGTACATCAAATTCATAAATAATTCCATGTCCTGTATGATTCCTAAGGTGTCCCAGCGACCTAAATCTATACGGTTTCCATGTCAGCTGTTCGTACCTTAGGTGTACATCAATGTCGTGCCCGGTTCCTAAGGTATCCCAGCGACCTCAATCAATACGATTTCATGTATGTTTTTTGTACCTTCGGTGTATATTAATATCAGGTCTAGTTCCTAAGGTGTCCCAGTGACCCACATCAATACGGTTTCATGTATGGCGTTTGTACCTTCGCTGTACATCAACGTAGTGTCCTGGTTCCCAAGGTGTCCCAGTGACTACATCAATACGGTTTTATGTATGGGATTTGATCCTTAGGTGTACAGCACATACATAGAGCAATTAGTCGTGTCGGGGTGGGTCCGTAGACAGTCCCGGGCAGGTAATGAGTCTGTTAGCGGCCGGAGTCCCGCGTGTGGTTATTCTCGCGATTCGTGGTAACGACATTGATTCCGCTACAGATCACGCGCTGTTGGTGGGTATGCGTGTCTTTGAATTCGTGAAGTCGTTGGTTAGTCGGGGTGTAGAACGGGTTGTCGTGACCCAGGTGGTTCGCCGCCAGAGTTTCCGCCATCTGTCCATTGCCGAGGGGTCCCGTAGAGTACTTGAAATTAACGATTTCCTCTCCGCGGTGTGTGCTACTGAGCATATAAGATTTTGGAGGCATAAGGGGATGTGGAATTCGCCTCTGATTATGTTTCGGGGGGATGGGGTGCACTTCAATGACTTGAGGAATTACAAATTGTGGCGTAGTGTGCGTGGAGCAGTATTTCTTGCTTTGAAGGGGATTAATGGCCGTGGTTAATAGGGGTATCGATGGGAAGGTGGCGCATCTCTGGGTGGCTGTCACCTGTGTCAGTATCGCTTGATTGGTGTGTTTGTCGTGTGTTATTTCAATAAAGTCAATAAAACAAAAACAAAACACAACAAAAACAGATCAAGAAAGAAGACAGGTAAGTGTCTGGTACTTAAAGTGTACTTGATACGTCTTTATGCGCTTTGCATGTGTCTAGTACTCAAGTGTACTCGCAGGTAGCATCTATGGTATGCTCGTGTCCAGTACTCAAGTGTACTCGCAGGTAGCATCTATGGTATGCTCGTGTCCAGTACTCAAGTGTACTCGCAGGTAGCATCTATGGTATGCTCGTGTCCAGTACTCAAGTGTACTCGCAGGTAGCATCTATGGTATGCTCGTGTCCAGTACTCAAGTGTACTGGCACATAACTGTTATGGGTGCACGTGTCCTGTACTCAAGTGTACAGGCACATAACTGTTATGGGTGCACGTGTCCTGTACTCAAGTGTACAGGCACCTAAAATGTCCGGAGTGCACGTGTCCAGTACTCAAGTGTACTCACCACTAACATATCCGGGGTGCATGGGTCCAGTATTCAAGTGTACTAGACAGCTACCTTATCAAAATTCCACTGTTCGTGTCTCGTACTTAACGGTGTACGTGCTACTTACATTATACGGTTAGTTCTTCTGTCTTGTACTTCACAGTGTACGTACAACAAAATATACTATTGGTATACATGTCTCCTACATACAGGGTAGCTGCTATGATACAGTTATTGGTTACGGTAATGGAGGGGTCACTTTCCTTTGACTATTGGGCTACGTGCATGGCAGTCTCTGCATAATACCGGTTTATGTTTATGAATAACAGTAGTTCTTCCTGTTACTCCACTTATGTTGGGTCTGATGTTGTAGCATGGCTCCGGTGAGACAGTCGGCTCGGCAACGGGCCAGATCGGCAACGCTAGGACGTCTACCACGGGTGACAGCATCGCCACTCGTCCCTATGGCTCGCTTCACCCAGCTGCGGCCACAGGGGTGGCTCAGCAACAACTCACTGCATCGGATGCCGCCGTAGCCGATCTCCGTCGCGAGATGACGGAAATTCACGAGATGTTGCAATCCGTGCGTCCCGCTATGGCAGCACCATCAGTCGAAGTGGCTACCGACCCTCCGGCGCCAATTCCTGGAACTTCGTCTGCCAACTTGCAGAGGGCAGCATGGCTCCGGTGAGACAGTCGGCTCGGCAACGGGCCAGATCGGCAGCGCTAGGACGTCTACCACGGGTGACAGCATCGCCACTCGTCCCTACGGCTCGCTTCACCCCAGCTGCGGCCACAGGGGTGGCTCAGCAACAACTCACTGCATCGGATGCCGCTGTAGCCGATCTCCGTCGCGAGATGACGGAAATTCGCGAGATGTTGCAATCCGTGCGTCCCGCTATGGCAGCACCATCAGCCGAAGTGGCTACCGACCCTCCGCCGCCAATTCCTGGACCTGCGTCTTCCAACTTGCAGAGGGCAGGTATGGTTGACCCTCCTTGGCCCACTGTAGCTGTTAGATGATGAGGTGACAGCATCGCAACTCAGCCTCACTGCTCGGTTCACTACAGCTCCAGCCACAGGGGTGGGCCAGCGACAACGTGCTGCATTGACGATTCTGTAGAGACTACGCATGCGTCCGTGGTTTCATCATCCAGAGAGCAGTACGACAGATAGCTATATAAACTGACGCTTTAAACCATAGTGGCAGGCGGTGCCCACATTCGTTACAGATTAAGGGTGCACGAGCACCAGACACTGCCATTTCCTCGGCTGCTTAGCTTAATGAATTTGTACAAGCTAGGGAAGGGTACAGGCCTCACTTTTTGCATAATAGATCGCTCTCCAATGTTGCTAAGAGAATTTGATTCTTCGATCAGGTCTCGCTAGTGATTTGGGTCTTAACAGTAGAGTTATAAATGGCATGGTGTCAGAATATGTGCGCCTATATCGGCAGCGTTACGTGGTGAATCCGAAGCTCAGATTAGGCCAGCCGGGTATCGGATGCTGCTAGAAAAATGTTCAGGGATGATACAGGAGGTTCAAAACTTACAGGAAACAGTTAAGTGTTGTCTTCCACAGTGGGTGGAAGCTTCAGAGTAGAAACTAGGTTTAGTGGGTGGGGGTCGGTCACATTTAATTTCAGGTGACCTAGTGGCGGAGTGACCCCCACCGATACGGTGTCGATGTTAAAGATAGTGTAAAGAGAACTGTTAATACCGGTCATTGGTAATGTGTTAGAATTTGAGGGACTTCTTAGCAAGACCAGTGGGGCCGGCATATTTGCTGTGGAGATGTATTGATGTATTTGTGGTATATCTATGTGATCCATCTGATTTATCTAATATAATAAATGTCATATATTTGGCCAATTTCAATCATCACTTGTCTTGCATTGCTGCTCTGCATAAGGGACTGTATGTGCAGCAGGTACATACATTTAACTTATGTGGAGTAGTGAGCAAGACGGTGGTGCCGCCTAGCGGAGTAGGCCAGTGTTATCCTAGTGGGGTAGCTAGGTACTATGCTAACCGGTTACAGCCGGTTCAATGATGATTCGCTATTCGCCGTAGTTGGAGCTGATCGTGTTTATCAAGCGATTTTCCTTATTAACAATTCCAGTTATTTGGTTTTACGGTTATATTTGGTTATTGTTATACGTTGTTAGTTTGTCTCCCACCCACCTCCCTGTGCCACACTTGATGTATACAATAGTTTTTTGACGCTTTTCCCGGTTGCTTATTCGGTACATGAGGTTTTGCCTAGGCTTTTTCCTCTAAGTTATGTACGCAGGGTTTTTAGAGCGGTAACTAAAGTAGGTGGTTTCACAGCAGGCGGCGGAGTGACCCCCACCGATACGGTGTCGATGTTAAAGATAGTGTAAAGAGAACTGTTAATACCGGTCATTGGTAATGTGTTAGAATTTGAGGGACTTCTTAGCACGGCCAGTGGGGCCGGCATATTTGCTGTGGAGATGTATTGATGTATTTGTGGTATATCTATGTGATCCATCTGATTTATCTAATATAATAAATGTCATATATTTGGCCAATTTCAATCATCACTTGTCTTGCATTGCTGCTCTGCATAAGGGACTGTATGTGCAGCAGGTACATACAGTGTTGTACAAGTCAGCATGTCAGCAACAAGAGAGGATAAAAGTGTTGTACGGGTCAGCATGTCAGCAACAGGAGAGGCTAAAAGTGTTGTACAAGTCAGCATGTCAGCAACAGGAGACACTAAAAGTGTTGTACAAGTCAGCATGTCAGCAACAAAAGAGGCTAAAAGTGTTGTACGGGTCAGCATGTCAGCAAAATGAGAGGCTAAAAGTGTTGTACAAGTCAGCATGTCAGCAACAAAAGAGGGTAAAAGTGTTGTACGGGTCAGCATGTCAGCAACAGGAGAGGCTAAAAGTGTTGTACAAGTCAGCATGTCAGCAACAGGAGACACTAAAAGTGTTGTACAAGTCAGCAAGTCAGCATGTCAGCAACAAGAGAGGCTAAAAATGTTGTACAGCTCAGCATGTCAGCAACATTCATGCGCCAAAGTTAGTTGCGATGTTCTGAAGGAATGCAGACGTTGGAGCTAGAAAACTTTGACAGCTGGCTCCATAGTGACTGAATATGCCAGTGAGCAGGTCTCCTCAGACCTTGCACACTGTGTTGCAGGTTCTATTCCTGCTGGTGTTATGCTGTTTGCAATGTAGGCCAAAGTCAGCCCAGAAGTAAGAGATAAGAGAAAAGATTGTTTTATTGCCATGTGTTCACATTGTAGTTACAATAAAACATTGGAATGTGTAAAGATATTGGTCGTCGTACTAGTACATTCACATTCACATGCTCCAAACGGTAATGATAAAATATACTGCTACTTTAAATAAAGTAAATCAATAAATAAGGACAATCACATAAAAAGGCCCAAATGATTTTTTTTCTTTATAACATCGATAAATAATTGATACGATCTAGTAGAAATATATTAGCTTAAAATGTAAAATATGAAATAAAATAATATATAATAAATTATGATAAAATATACACTAACAACTCATCGGAAAGTGGAATATGTGTTTGCTGCAGGTGGGAGAAAAATCACTTCTGTTTTGACATGGCTTGAATGGCTAAGGGGAAAAAGCTAGTACTAAAGAGGTTGATCCTGGTTTTGATGGATCTGAATCGGCGACTAGATGGAAGAGGTTCAAATAGGTCATGGGCAGGATGGGGTGAATCTTGAGAGATGAGAGTGCATGGCTCTTCCTAACAGGAACTGCTGATACAGTAATTAAGACTGCGAAGGTCTCTGCCGATGATTTGCGAAGCAGTTTTCACAACTCTGTTTAATTTGAGCATTTCTTTCTGTGTAATCGACCCAAACCATACTGTGATAGAAAATCACCACTAAACGCAGAAACCGAGTGGCCAAGAAAAAACTGAAATTAAGGTTATAAATGCTCTGAAAACTGTCAGTGACAGTGTCAGTGTGTTGTACATAACAACAGAACAGTTAAAAGAAGTAACCATTTTAATGCTTTTGAAACCCTTCCATAACATATATGCAATATATTTAGTAGATTTACAAGTAATCACGTAACATATATGTATACACAGGTTGCACGTGCTGCCGTGTCATTTATTTGTTGTCATTCGTAATGTAGGCGGATAATAAGAAGTTCCGTCCGGTATGCAAGGTGCTATCATCCACAGCACAGAAAGCAAAAAAGGACCATGACAAATTTGGGACAACCACGTGTAGTTTTAGAAGATGAGAAAGCATGATGCCTGAAGGTGGCACTGAAAGTGAAATCAGCCCATACATTTTCGTTAATGATTTTGCCTTATGGCAATTGTTGTTTGTATGACAATTACTACACAGTAAACAAAAGAGCTTTTAAAAAGTTGACTTTTGTTGCAATGAATGAAATCATTTTTTCCCATTACATACAAAAAAAACTTTTTTATGTAATACAGTTGACATAACTGTATTACATAAAAAAGTTTTTTTGTCAGTTTTATATAATAACTTGGCATAATTGTTTTTATCAATTATTATGATTTATTAATGGTGTTTTGTGCAAGTGTGTTTTTATACATTACATTAAAAGTAAAAGCAATATGTTACATTTGGATTTACCATAATATTATGAACACGAAGGAGAATAATAGAAAACATTGTTAAAGTATTACCATTATATGACACTTGATCTTGTTTTTACTTCTTTGTATGAGGTCAAATTGTATGTGTGAATGCAATTTGTATGGCTTTCCGAGCTTCAATGCAATTTTTCACACCTTACGATGTTGCATTGCCTGAGCTTTTTGCTGGCCACGAGAACTGTGCTTTGCGCTCCGATCGGACGTAGGTCCTACATTTGCTCTCTTCTTGAATGTGATATTTTATAACGATTCTGTTACATACACGATTGCTAGTCATACTACTAAATCATTAATCAATGATTGCTTTATTCAAAATATTATGTAATTCCTAATGTTCCATTACATTAGATGATTTGGGATATTTGTTGCAACATCCGGATTCTTAAAATAACTAAATAATGTGTCATTGAATTTAATCCCTATACTGAAATTCAAAAGTACTGTTGGTGCAATTATGAACACTGAACATTGAACCATCTACAAATTTCCAATACAAAAATCCGACGTTTTCCATCTAGGACTATTCATACCAATCCAAATTATTGTTAGCCCATGCACAAAATATGTTGCAGTAGCATGTTCTTCTCCACATATATAGCTGCCTCATTTCCAATTCAGTTTAGTGAAAGAAATTATAAATTATGTCTGGCTAAATTGTTTTCAACATTTGTTTAACAGGTGTTGCTCCAACTACGCCGAAGAATCGTAAAGTGGGGACGGAACTGGTAGAAGTTCTGCGCCTCAAGATACAGGCAGAGAAGGAGGCCAGAGAAGAAGACAGAAGGGAGAGAAAACAAATGGAAAAGGAGAGGCAGGAGATGGCTCAAGTGTTGCACAAGTCAGCATGTCAGCAACAGGAGAGGTAAGTGTTGCACAATTCAGCATGTCAGCAACAGGAGAGACTAAAAGTGTTGCACAAGTCAGCATGTCAGCAACAGGAGAGGCTAAAAGTGTTGCACAAGTCAGCACGTCAGCAACAGAAGGCTAAAAGTGCTGTACAAGTCAGCATGTCAGCCACAGGAGAGGCTAAGTGTTGTACAAGTCAGCATGTCAGCAACAGGAGAGGCTAAAAGTGTTATACAAGTCAGCATGTCAGCAACAGGAGAGACTGAAAGTGTTGCACAAGTCAGCATGTCAACAACAGGAGAGGCTAAAAGTGTTGCACAAGTCAGCATGTCAGCAACAGGAGAGGCTAAGTGTTGTACAAGTCAGCATGTCAGCAACAGGAGAGGCTAAGTGTTGTACAAGTTAGCATGTCAGCAAAAGGAGAGGCTAAATGTTGTACAAGTCAGCATGTCAGCAACAGGAGATGCTAAGTGTTGTACAAGTCAGCATGTCAGCAACAGGAGAGGCTAAGAGTTGTACACATTAGCATGTCAGCAACAGGAGAGGCTAAGGTATTGTACAAGTCAGCATGTCAGCAACAGGAGAGACTAAATGTTGTACCAGTCAGCATGTCAGCAACAGGAGAGGCTAAGTGTTGTACAAGTCAGCATGTCAGCAACAGGAGAGGCTAAGTGTTGTACAAGTCAGCATGTCAGCAACAGGAGAGGCTAAGTGTTGTACAAGTCAGCATGTCAGCAACAGGAGGGGCTAATAGTGTTGCACAAGTCGTCATGTCAGCAACATTCATGCACCAAAGGTAGTCACGATGTTCTGAAGGAATGCAGACATTGGAGCCAGAAAACTTCCGACAGCTGGCTTCATAGTTACTGAATATGCCAGTGAGGAGCTCTCCTCAGACTATGCACACACACGTGTGTTGCATGTTCAATTCCTGCTGGTGTTATGCTGTTTGCAATGTAGGCCAATCAATGTCAGCCCAGAAGTAAGAGATAAGAGGTAAGATAGCTTTATTGCCATGTGTTCACATTGTAGCTACAAAAAAACATTGGAATGTGTAATGATATTGGTCGTCGTACTAGTACATTCACATGACAATACACATTCACATGCACCAAATGGTGATGACAAAATATACTACTTTAAATTAAATAAATAAATAAATAAAAACAATCACATAAAAAGGTCCGAATAATTTTTTTTTCTTGATAACATGGATAAATAATTGATATGATCTAGTAGAAATATATTAGCTTAAAATGTAAAATATGAAATATAATAATATATAATAAAATATACACTAAAAACTCACCAGAAAATGGAATATGTGTTTGCTGCGGCTGGGAGAAAAATCAGTTCTGTTTTTACATGGCTTGAATGGCTAAGGGGGAAAAGCTAGTACTAAACCGGTTGATCTTGGTTTTGATGGATCTGAATTGGCGACTAGATGGAAGAGGTTCAAACAGGTCATGGGCAGGATGGGATGAATCTTGAGAGATGAGGGTGGCTCTTCCTAACATGCGCTAGTAATCCAGTATTTCACGACTGGGAAGGTCTCTGCCGATGATTCAGGAAGCAATTTTCACAACTCTGTTTAATCTGACCATTTCCTTCTGTGTAATCGACCCAAACCATACTGTGACAGAAAATATCAGAACACTCTCAATTAGAGCTCTGTAAAAGTTGAGCATGATATGCCAAACCAAACGATCTTAACCTTCTTAAAAAGTACAGCCGCTGCTGGATCGTTTTGGCAATATATTAACAACATTTAGCTCCCATTTAAGATTACTGGAGATTGTAGAAATGTGAAATGTTGGACGATTTCAACTGTCCTGCCATCGATCACAAAAAGCGAGGGAGGAGAAGATTTCTTTCTCCTAAAATCCACAATCATTTCTTTCGTTTTATTTACATTAAGTTCCAGATTGTTATTGTTGCACCAACTAATGAGTTTGTCACACAATAAGAGTTGATGTAGTATTTGACCGCTAAACAGAGCAACATTCAATCAAGGCACTGACCAGGTCAAATTGAGTGGGGAAGAAGCCAATTCGCAAGGTCATTGATGGACATAATGTCCTACTTCCACAGGTGTGGAGCAAATTCTTTGTGTACTCATGGTGGTTATAAAATGTGTTGCTTACGTACTCAACTGAGCACGCAGCCTTGAGTATATGCTCAACGGCGTTCTAATGGAGGAGCTCGTTGGACGAAGTGACAGTGTTTTTTTAAAAATAGACGCAGAGGAAACTGAACTCTTTCATCGATGAAGGTAAGTATCCACGTAAACAAATACAGTGTCGTCTATTGTCATCTGCTAGCAGAAAGACGATTATAGCAGCATGACATCGGTCGAGCAGTGTGGTACAAGTAATAGTAGCACTTGGCGAACTTGTGAACATACGATCTAAACCATCGGGGTGATGTTGAAGAGAAACCATTAATAAAAGAAATTCTTCAAATGGAAAATGTTTTATTTGGAACCATGAAGGGCTCGGAACAAAGACTTCCCATCAACAGCGAACGGAAGGGTGACAAGAAGTTGACAATATACTGAGAGTGTATGTGCCATGTGAAACTGCAAGGTTTGACTAAACCAAGCCCAGTACATGCATGTCGAAATTGTTATTTTAATAATGTTATAACACGTGAACTGTGTGTAGTGTAATTGTTATTATTATTTAAAAATTTATAATATTGATTAAATTAAGTATTACTATTAAGTACCATATGCATATATTCATTTATCAGTGTTATTTCAGAATTAATTCCTAAGTTGTTTATTATGTTTTAATGACTAAAATGTAATTTATGTATTTACTTCTTAATTTTTAAATATGAAATATTTAATACCGTGTTAATGTTAGTTTTTATATTATAGATAACCATAACATTTAAATATTATATGGGACACAATTTAAAAAACTGTTTTTCAATGATCACCACACTAAAGGCAGAAACCTTGTGGCCAAGTGAAAATGAAATTAAGGTTATAAATACTCTGAAAACTGTCAATGACAGTGTCAATGTGTTGTACATAATAACAGAACAGTTAAAAGAAGTAACCATTTTAATGCTTTTGAAACCCTTCCATAACATATATGCCATATATTTGGTAGATTTACAAGTAATCACGTAACATATATGTATACACAGGTTCACGTGCTGCCGTGTCATTTATTTGTTGTCATTCGTAATGGAGGCGGATAATAAGAAGTTTCGTCCGTTATGCAAGGTGCTATCATACACAGCACAGAAAGCAAAAAAGGACCGTGACAAATTTGGGACAACCACGTGTAGATTTAGAAGATCAGAAAGCATGATGCCTGAAGGTGGCACTGAAAGTGAAATCAGACCATACATTTTCGTTAATGATTTTGCCTTATGGCAATTGTTGTTTGTTTGACAATTACTACACAGTAAACAAAAGAGCTTTTAAAAAGTTGACTTTTGTTGCAATGAATAAAATCATTTTTTCCCATTACATACATGTCAACTGTATTACATAAAAAAGTTGTTTGTCAGTTTTATATAATAACTTGGCATAATTGTTTTTATCAATTATTATGATTTATTAATGGTGTTTTGTGCAAGTGTGTTTTTATACATTACATTAAAAGTAAAAGCAATATGTTACATTTGGATTTACCATATGAACACGAAGGAGAATAATAGAAAACATTGTTAAAGTATTAACATTATATGATACTTGATCTTGTTTTTACTTCCTTGTATGAAGTCAATTTGTATGTGTGAATGCAATTTGTATGGCTTTCCGAGCTTCAATGCAATTTTTCACACCTTACGATGTTGCATTGCCTGAGCTTTTTGCTGGCCACGAGAACTGTGCTTTGCGCTCCGATCGGACGTAGGTCCTACATTTGCTCTCTTCTTGAATGTGATATTTTATAACGATTCTGTTACGTACACGATTGCTAATCATACTACTAAATCATTAATCAATTATTGCTTTATTCAAAATATTATGTAATTCCTAATGTTCCGTTACATTAGATGATTTGGGATATTTGTTGCAACATCCGGATTCTTAACATAACTAAATAATGTGTCATTGAATTTAATCCCTATACTGAAATTCAAAAGTACTGTTGGTGCAATTATGAACACTGAACATTGAACCATCTACAAATTTCCAATACAAAAATCCGACGTTTTCCATCTAGGGCTATTCATACCAATCCAAATTATTGTTAGCCCATGCACAAAATATGTTGCAGTAGCATGTTCTTCTCCACATATATAGCTGCCTCATTTCCAATTCAGTTTAGTGAAAGAAATTATAAATTATGTCTGGCTAAATTGTTTTCAACATTTGTTTAACAGGTGTTGCTCCAACTACGCCGAAGAATCGTAAAGTGGGGACAGAACTGGTAGAAGTTCTGCGCCTCAAGATACAGGCAGAGAAGGAGGCCAGAGAAGAAGAGAGAAGGGAGAGAAAACAAATGGAAAAGGAGAGGCAGGAGATGGCTCAAGTGTTGTACAAGTCAGCATGTCAGCAACAGGAGAGGCTAAGTGTTGTACAAGTCAGCATGTCAGCAACAGGAGAGGCTAAGTGTTGTACAAGTCAGCATGTCAGCAACAGGAGGGGCTAAAAGTGTTGCACAAGTCGTCATGTCAGCAACATTCATGCACCAAAGGTAGTCACGATGTTCTGAAGGAATGCAGACATTGGAGCCAGAAAACTTCCGACAGCTGGCTTCATAGTGACTGAATATGCCAGTGAGCAGCTCTCCTCAGACTATGCACACACACGTGTGTTGCATGTTCAATTCCTGCTGGTGTTATGCTGTTTGCAATGTAGGCCAATCAATGTCAGCCCAGAAGTAAGAGATAAGAGGTAAGATAGCTTTATTGCCATGTGTTCACATTGTAGCTACAAAAAAACATTGGAATGTGTAATGATATTGGTCGTCGTACTAGTACATTCACATGACAATACATTCACATGCACCAAATGGTGATGATAAAATATACTACTACTTTAAATTAAATAAATAAATAAATAAGAACAATCACATAAAAAGGTCCGAATAATTTTTTTTTCTTTATAACATGGATAAATAATTGATACGATCTAGTAGAAATATATTAGCTTAAAATGTAAAATATGAAATATAATAATATATAATAAAATATACACTAAAAACTCACCGGAAATGGAATATGTGTTTGCTGCGGCTGGGAGAAAAATCAGTTCTGTTTTGACATGGCTTGAATGGCTAAGGGGGAGAAGCTAGTACTAAACCGGTTGATCCTGGTTTTGATGGATCTGAATCGGCGACTAGATGGAAGAGGTTCAAACAGGTCATGGGCAGGATGGGATGAATCTTGAAAGATGAGGGTGGCTCTTCCTAACATGCGCTAGTAATCCAGTATTTCACGACTGGGAAGGTCTCTGCCGATGATTCAGGAAGCAGTTTTCACAACTCTGTTTAATCTGACCATTTCCTTCTGTGTAATCGACCCAAACCATACTATGATAGAAAATATCAGAACACTCTCAATTACAGCTCTGTAAAAGTTGAGCATGATATGCCAAACCAATCGATCTTAACCTTCTTAAAAAGTACAGCCGCTGCTGGATCGTTTTGGCAATATATTAACAACATTTAGCTCCCATTTAAGATTACTGGAGATTGTAGAAATGTGAAATGTTGGACGATTTCAACTGTCCTGCCATCGATCACAAAAAAGCGAGGGAGGAGAAGATTTCTTTCTCCTAAAATCCACAATAATTTCTTTCGTTTTATTTACATTAATTTCCAGATTGTTATTGTTGCACCAACTAATGAGTTTGTCACACAATAAGAGTTGATGTAGTATTTGACCGTTAAACAGAGCAACATTCAATCAAGGCACTGACCAGGTCAAAGCAAGTGGGGAAGAAGCCAATTCGCAAGGTCATCGATGGACATAATGTCCTACTTCCACAGGTGTGGAGCAAATTCTTTGTGTGCTCATGGTGGTTATAAAATGTGTTGCTTACGTACTCAACTGAGCACGCAGCCTTGAGTATATGCTCAACGGCGTTCTAATGGAGGAGCTCGTTGGACGAAGTGAGTGTTTTTTTAAAAATAGACGCAGAGGAAACTGAACTCTTTCATCGATGAAGGTAAGTATCCACGTAAACAAATACAGTGTCGTCTATTGTCATCTGCTAGCAGGAAGACGATTATAGCAGCATGACATCGGTCGAGCAGTGTGGTACAAGTAATAGTAGCACTTGGCGAACTTGTGAACATACGATCTAAACCATCGGGGTGATGTTGAAGAGAAACCATTAATAAAAGAAATTCTTCAAAGGGAAAATGTTTTATTTGGAACCATGAAGGGCTCGGAACAAAGACTTCCCATCAACAGCGAACGGAAGGGTGACAAGAAGTTGACAATATACTGAGAGTGTAGGTGTCATGTGAAACTGCAAGGTTTGACTAAACCAAGCCCAGTACATGCATGTCAAAATTGTTATTTTAATAATGTTATAACATGTGAACTGTGTGTAGTGTAATTGTTGTTATTATTATTTAAAAAATTATAATATTGATTAAATTAAGTATTACTTTATCAGTGTTATTTCAGAATTAATTCCTAAGTTGTTTATTATGTTTTAATAACTAAAATGTAATTTATGTATTTACTTCTTACTTTTTAAATATGAAAAAATGTAATACCGTGTTAATGTTAGTTTTTATATTATAGATAACCATAACATTTAAATATTATATGGGACACAATTTAAAAAACTGTTCTCAATGATCACCACACTAAAGGCAGAAACCTAGTGGCCAAGTGAAAATGAAATTAAGGTTATAAATACTCTGAAAACTGTCAATGACAGTGTCAATGTGTTGTACATAATAACAGAACAGTTAAAAGAAGTAACCATTTTAATGCTTTTGAAACCCTTCCATAACATATATGCAATATATTTGGTAGATTTACAAGTAATCACGTAACATATATGTATACACAGGTTGCACGTGCTGCCGTGTCATTTATTTGTTGTCATTCGTAATGTAGGCGGATAATAAGAAGTTTCTTCCGGTATGCAAGGTGCTATCATCCACAGCACAGAAAGCAAAAAAGGACCGTGACAAATTTGGGACAACCACACGTATTGTTTTAGAAGATCAGAAAGCATGATGCCTGAAGGTGGCACTGAAAGTGAAATCAGCCCATACATTTTCGTTAATGATTTTGCCTTATGGCAATTGTTGTTTGTTTGACAATTACTACACAGTAAACAAAAGAGCTTTTAAAAAGTTGACTTTTGTTGCAATGAATGAAATCATTTTTTCCCATTACATACATGTCAACTGTATTACATAAAAAAGTGTTTTTGTCAGTTTTATATAATAACTTGGCATAATTGTTTTTATCAATTATTATGATTTATTAATGGTGTTTTGTGCAAGTGTGTTTTTATACATTACATTAAAAGTAAAAGCAATATGTTACATTTGGATTTACCATATGAACACGAAGGAGAATAATAGAAAACATTGTTAAAGTATTAACATTATATGATACTTGATCTTGTTTTTACTTCCTTGTATGAAGTCAATTTGTATGTGTGAATGCAATTTGTATGGCTTTCCGAGCTTCAATGCAATTTTTCACACCTTACGATGTTGCATTGCCTGAGCTTTTTGCTGGCCACGAGAACTGTGCTTTGCGCTCCGATCGGACGTAGGTCCTACATTTGCTCTCTTCTTGAATGTGATATTTTATAACGATTCTGTTACATACACGATTGCTAGTCATACTACTAAATCATTAATCAATGATTGCTTTATTCAAAATATTATGTAATTCCTAATGTTCCATTACATTAGATGATTTGGGATATTTGTTGCAACATCCGGATTCTTAACATAACTTAATAATGTGTCATTGAATTTAATCCCTATACTGAAATTCAAAAGTACTGTTGGTGCAATTATGAACACTGAACATTGAACCATCTACAAATTTCCAATACAAAAATCCAACGTTTTCCATCTAGGGCTATTCATACCAATCCAAATTATTGTTAGCCCATGCACAAAATATGTTGCAGTAGTATGTTCTTCTCCACATATATAGCTGCCTCATTTCCAATTCAGTTTAGTGAAAGAAATTATAAATTATGTCTGGCTAAATTGTTTTCAACATTTGTTTAACAGGTGTTGCTCCAACTACGCCGAAGAATCGTAAAGTGGGGACAGAACTGGTAGAAGTTCTGCGCCTCAAGATACAGGCAGAGAAGGAGGCCAGAGAAGAAGAGAGAAGGGAGAGAAAACAAATGGAAAAGGAGAGGCAGGAGATGGCTCAAGTGGAGGAGCAGCATAAGCAGGCTGAAGCAGCAAAAATCAGGGCATATAGGGGCAAAAAGAGGCTGAGACAGCACACAGCCGGAAGCACCCGCCAAACCGGAAACAAGTTGCGTCCCTGCAACGACTCCATGCGGCAGCTTAGTGCAATTGCACAGGAAGTTATGCAAACACGGGATTTTACAAAGGGATCAGTGCAGTTGAAATTATTATGTGACGCGGCACGCCAAAGCCACCTCTAGGCGCTTTTCGCAAGACACCGTTTGTGCTAAAGCCTAATTAGTCAGTATACCCTCAAATTGTTAAAAGTGGGGTACTTGCATAATCAGTCAACTAAATCATTCTTCTTTCCATATTTTTTCATAACCATACTTCTACATAATCTGTGTCTGACCTATGTCTAAAAAAACGATGTGCAAAAATTTCATAAGATTATGCATGGGTGGTTGCTATGTATTTGAACTGGAGAAGGTCTGTTTATCAAATCGATTTCTTTAGTTATTTTCTCGGATGTGATATTCCACAAATGCGTGCCCTTCAAATGGAATATATTTACCCACGAGTAAGATACAATGTTTATCTTGGCGTCATTTTAAAGCTATGAATATCGTCTATTTAAATAAATAATAATAATGAAATGTCAACGTGACTGGAAAAGCCTGGTTTTGTCATGCCACCTCACATATAATTTATTAAACGTAGATCATCAATTTGTTTTAGAGACATAGAATATCGCCCAGTGATTTAAACCCGACGCATTGCCGATGCCTTGGGTGGCGCCATTGAAGCTTGAGCCACACCATGTGTGACTACAGAGCTATTCATGCTAATAATTGTCATAAAAATGTTTTGTATTAGTAGGAACACTGTACAGTTGTAAATCGAAGCAGGAAAAGATGGCGATTGAGGGGAAGTGGTTTGATTTGTGTTCTTTGCAAAAAAAGTGAAGAGTGTTGTAGATCAAATTTCACAGTGCTCATCAGTTGTTGTGAAGAATCCTAGAAACTCATACGACATTTTTATTAATGCGTATTCGTACTTAACTCGCATGTAGAACGTGCGAAGCTTGTGAATGATGGCCAGGCTGAGTGGCGAAAACACAAAGTCAAAGTCGACGGTCAAACTAAAATCGACAATCAGCGTCAGCTTCTGTTGAGCATCATTGGTGAAGCTGGTACCAAGCTCAAATCTAGACCAGTTATAAAACCAGAACGCCAGTCAACTTTATTTGACGTCGTCAAGAAAGTGACGCCAGCGCAGAAGAATTTGTAATGTATTTTTTAAATGGTTATAATACTTAATAATATGAATTCTGGTCAAATAATGAATTATGTTCAAACACAATACAAGGTTACATTTAAAAACTACTTCAATTCTTTTAGTTCTGTTAATTGTCATGTTCTTGTAATGAATGAATACAATAAACCAAATATGAAAATAGTGCTCGAATTATTTGCTTGTATGCTAGTGATTCATCAGAATGACGCATTATTGCGAAACATGGCAACTGTGAAACACTGTCATCATTTTCAACATTTACATTTGTATACTTTCAAGGGGGAGGGGGGGTCAGAAAAAGTGTATGTTTTGTACACTTGTGAAAATGATGATAATTATGGATGACCCCTAAGTAAGTTTAAATTTGTGTCATTATGATCAGCAGTATGGAATTAAATATTGATGGTTGTGTTTACAATTTAAATATTTCATGCACACAACAATAACATTGTAAGCTGCTTTAAATGCACAAGTTTGATTAACTGAACGACATTTGACTTTCCAGCAACATTATGATTATAATGAGTGTTGAACACACCTCACTTTGCTCTACTACAACCCTAATTCAGAGAAAAACATTATTATTATATCAGATGATTTTGTAGTGTTTGGAAGTTGATTCCAGATTCGTAATCACCGGTTATGTAATATCAGGAGCAAAGCAAACTTGCCTTCCTGCTCCTTGTCAAGTCTCAGAGTCAAAATTACCAAGTGGACTTGAAAGAACTCATGCACCACCAGCCTTGGAACACCAGCGGGGTTTTCTCTAAGTTGAACAAAGCTAGAAACTGTGACGAAAGTCTTGATTTGGCCTCCCAGTTTAACCCATTTTATCCGGAATACGATTCTAGTCGTAGTTACCCTTTTTATCCGGAATACGATTCTGGTCGTAGTTTGCACTTGGCACGGCTTCCCCGCACTCTGACGTTTTGGAATCCCATTGGCTGGTTAACACCGAATGACGTCAGTATATCGGGATCACTAGCCCATTTTATCCTGAAGCTACTGCAGACGAGTTGCAGCCAGTTCCTGATCATTTCCTCAAATCAATCTGTCAGCATTAAAAAAATACAGGCCTTCATTTAAAATGGACATAACTTTATTATTTCTCAATCAATTTTTAAATGTGATATACCTTTAGAAAGCAGATAAAGTAAACTATCAAGTCGCATTGACAAACTCATAGTTTTATCATATATATTTTATGTGGCATATAACAAAACATGCCCAATAAATTCAAACCTATGTTGAGGGTTGTCACATTACTTTTCACCTGACATTTTCGCCAAGAAGGATGCAACATGTCAATGAGCAAGTTGAGTTTATTTTATGCATTATTCTCTGCTGAAAACAAAGGTATACAACTTGTCCACATATCTTGGATAATAATCTCATTATGTAAAATTGTTTGTAATACCCCCATGTCAGTCGATTGAATCGCCAACGTGTGGCGCCGCTGAGCGGAATTATGCAAATTTGTGAAATATTTTTTCAACGATGTATAATTTTGTGGCTAATTTCTTATAACTAATAAAGAAGTACTCTAAAGTAACAACGTTGGTCAACATTTCAACGTCACTTTATTGATGTTACCGTCGTTGCAAATAATGAACTTTGGCGCCAAAAAACGGCGTGGTGCGTGGTGGGCGAAAATGGATGCCGTTGTCGGTCGACCCCACTTCGATGGCTTCAAAGTATGTCTTCACGGACAAATATCGCATCAAATACCATAACCGTCCATCTTATATCGTCTATCCACTTGTCTGCTTTCTTGTCATCAACAGTATGAAGTAAATTAATGGAGTTATCCTTTGAAATACGTCAACATTTAACGATCTTAGCGACTCGACGCCATCTTTGATTTCACTTTGGCTTGGGGGTGCTCACTTTGTACTGCAAATACCCAAAGAACGGCACTGATTGGTTGAAAATATGGGTTCCCTAGTGATCCCGATATACTGACGTCATTCGGTGTTAACCAGCCAATGGGATTCCAAAACGTCAGAGTGCGGGGAAGCCGTGCCAAGTGCAAACTACGACTAGAATCGTATTCCGGATAAAAAGGGTAACTACGACTAGAATCGTATTCCGGATAAAATGGGCTAGGAAACCCATATTTTTCAACCAATCAGTGCCGTTCTTTGGGTATTTGCCGTCCAAAGTCGGCACCCCCAAGCCAAAGTGAAATCAAAGATGGCGTCGAGTCGCAAAGATCGTTAAATGTTGACGTATTTCGAAGGATAACTCCATTAATTTACTTCATACTGTTGATGACAAGAAGGCAGACACGTGGATAGCCGATATAAGATGGACGGTTATGGTATTTGATGCGATATTTGTCCGTGAAGACATACTTTGAAGCCATCGAAGTGGGGTCCACCGACAACGGCATTCATTTTCGCTCACCGCGCACCACGGCCACGCCGGTTTTTTTGGCGCCAAACAAAGTTAAGATTATTTCCAACGATGGTAACTACTTCATCAATAAAGTGACGTTGAAATGTTGACCAACGTTGTTACTTTAGAGTACTTATTTATTAGTTATAAGAAATAAGCCACAAAATTATACATCGTTGACAGAAAATATTTCACAAATTTGCATAATTCCGCTCAGCGGCGCCACACGTTGGCGATTCAATCGACTGACATGGGGGTTATTACAAACAATTTTACATTATGAGATTATTATCCAAGATATGTGGACAAGTTGTATACGTTTGTTTTCAGCAGAGAGTAATGCATAAAATAAAGTCAACTTGCTCATTGACATGTTGTCTCCTTCTTGGAGAAAATGTCAGGTGAAAAGTAATGTGACAAACCTCAACATAGGTTTGAATTTATTGGGCATGTTTTGTCATATGCCACATAAAATATATATGATAAAACTATGAGTTTGTCAATGCGACTTGATAGTTTATTTTATCTACTTTCTAAAGGTATATCACATTTAAAAATTGATTGAGAAATAATAAAGTTATGTCCATTTTAAATGAAGGCCTGTCATTTTTTAATGCTGACAGATTGATTTGAGGAAATTATCAGGAACTGGCTGCAACTCGTCTGCACTAGCTTCAGGATAAAATGGGTTAAGAATCGGTTCATGGTAGCTGCTCTGAAACCTCTGCAGGAGAAACACAGCATAGAAATCACTTGCAATTTCTTTGCCACATCACATGGCAAGGGGCCTGTAGATGGTATGTTTGGTGTGGAACTCTGTTAGAAGCAGAAAGAACATTGTAAATAATGCTTCAAGTTTCACAAAAGCAGCTGGCACACGCCATGTTAAAGTGGTCGAAGTAAAACCATATGAGATTGATGAGATCAATAAAGCATTGGGTGTTCAAAGAAGCTGGTCAAATCCAGGGGATAGCTAGAGTGCACTATGTGGCCTACAAAAATGGAAAAACAGTCCACCTCCCCTTGACATCAGATGCTGACTCGAATGAGTGGGATGACAATGTGTCAAAAATATCTGTTAGAGACTGACCAGTGTGTAGTCGAATACCACGGTAACATGTACCCAGGAGAAGTTAAGAAAATAGTGTGTGGTGAATACTAGGTGTCAGTCATGGTGCCGGCTGGCAACAACTGGAAATGGCCTGTTATGCCAGATGAAATATTCTACACCGCTGACAAACTGTCCTAGAGACTGAAGCCACCCTTCTTTGTCAACAACCGTGGACATTTTGGCTTTCTGGATCTGTAAATGATCTCAAGTGGGTGCAGAACGTTTGTTTTTCAGAACATTCTGAGCAGACATGATTGTTAAACATGTTTAGTTGGTCTTAATAATAAAATGTGCATGTACGTGGTCTTGCAAAATAATTGTAAATGCAAACGTTTTATGAAAAATAATCGCTTTATACATTTCTTTTAAAACATGAAATTATTTCAGGATTTACCTATAAATCACCATGTTCAAGTGTGCATTATATAAGTTAGTTAATGTATGTTTTTAAATGTATTATTGTGTGCTATCTAAGTTACAGACTGAAACATCCATTTCCCTCAAGCTAGTGTGTATAATGACTTGTTCTGTAATAATGATTTTATGTAACGCGATTGTGTAAGATTTGTGTATGTTATTTACAAAATGTCAAATCACACAATTGATGTTTTTGAAACCCTATTTATTTGTGTTTCACATAAGGGTGTTCATTGTTTGTTATCATTTATAATTTCAGGAGAAACTTGTCATGTATCAAGTGACGTTTTTATGTTTTCCGGTTGCTGTAACGCGAGTCACGCTATAATAACACATATAAAAATCAAGCCATGTAATCAAATTACTATAGTTGTTGATATCACTTAATATAGGTTGTATACCATTATGTCCCTTTATGCATAAGTTGAATTTTTTAAATACATTATTATTAGAGATATACATTGATGAACTGTAACTCACAGTAGACAATACTGCTCATATACATTGATGAACTGTAACTCACAGTAGACAATACTGCTCATATACATTGGTGAACTGTAACTCACAGTAGACAATACTGCTCATATATGGGTAAGGCTCATGAAAACAACTCCACCCTATATGTTATTTGTCCAATGCCTATAACTTCGTTATTTTCTTACAAAGTCTTATGAGTATGGTATCAACATAAAGGACTCGATTAGAGCTACACAGACATATATAACTTTTATGGGTCTGTGACAAATATTTCCCTTCATTTTGGTCACTTGAATGTACCTAAAACATCAAATTCCCTGTTTTTTACCATGTCCACACACCAGGGTTCACATGTTTATGCATGTTTTTAAGCAATATCACTTATACAAATGTGTTTAATATTAACTGAAATGTGTAACACAATGACAGAGCTATATTCAGACACCCAATTCCGAATCCAGCTGTCCAAACTGACTCGTTGACATTCTCCAGCAAAATGTCCACAAATTCATGTTTTTTACTTTATCCATTTGAAACTAGCCATATTTCTTGTAAAAAAATAAACATCAGGAAACAAAATGAGTGTCCATATAATAGCAAAATATTGAAATGTGAGGCAAAAGAGCAACAATTGTGTGAAAGATAAATGTGCTGTTCTACACTCACACCTCTATGACTCACTCCCGTGCGTACGGTTTAAGCTTATTTTTTACGTTATCCATGTGTGGCCGAAATTTGAATACACAAGCCTTTCTGATGGACTTAAACCTTCTAAGTACATGTCATACACTCTATAAATAGATTAAAAAAACCTGTAAACCTGTGTTTGGTCTTTGGTCTTTATGGCTCAATATCGATCATATCAGTTTTTTATATTACCTGTTTTTTTACGTTATAGAGAGCGGCACGAAACAAATTCTCTCATAGTGGCGTTGTAACCCGTTCGTGGTGCTGCAGCCAGTGTTTTGCCCTTTCCTTAAACCATCCAGTTCTGGCACAGCTTTAAAACACCGATTTGAAAGACACCACAGCAAGCACAGAGAAGAAAATGTAAGTTTTTTCAACTTTTTACACCATGATCGGTGTAAATCACGTTGTAATATTGTACAACATATATTAGGGAATGTGTTTACCGAAGATCCGGTATTTCTAGGTGATATATTAGTGTTTTAGGTCCAAAAAGACTTCGTTTGCGATTCAACACGTGTTCACATTGCAAAGTAAGTAACAAGTAGTTTGGGTCACATAAAAAACATCGGATCACGTAAAACACTTTTTCAGCGACTGTCCGATGTAGGACTTTAGGACGTTTGTGCATCAATATGCTCGACCCATATCATTTAGCACATATCATGAACATGCTATGTACATATTTAGTGTATTTTTACTGTGTTTCCATCACTTGTATGAATTCTGAGGCTGTGCCATTGGATAACGTAAAACACTTTTTCAGCGACTGCCGATGTAGGACTTTAGGACGTTTGTGCATCAATATGCTCGACCCATATCATTTAGCACATATCATGAACATGTTATGTACATATTTAGTGTATTTTTACTGTGTTTCCATCACTTGTATGAATTCTGAGGCTGTGCCATTGGATAACGTAAAACACGTTTTCGGCGATTGTCAGAATGACTACCCGCTGCTGTAGTCCGCGGTCTCTGTCTTCCGGCTGCTGTCGTCCACCAACACTGTCTCCCGGCTGCTGTCGTCCACCCACACTGTCTCCCGGCTGCTGTCGTCCACCCACACTGTCTCCCGACTGGTGTAGTCCACCCACACTGTCTCCCGACTGGTGTAGTCCACCCACACTGTCTCCCGACTGGTGTAGTCCACCCACACTGTCTCCCTGCTGCTGTAGTCCACCCACACTGTCTCCCGACTGGTGTAGTCCACCCACACTGTCTCCCTGCTGCTGTAGTCCACCCACACTGTCTCCCGACTGGTGTAGTCCACCCACACTGTCTCCCTGCTGCTGTAGTCCACCCACACTGTCTCCCTGCTGCTGTAGTCCACCCACACTGTCTCCCGACTGGTGTAGTCCACCCACACTGTCTCCCTGCTGCTGTAGTCCACCCACACTGTCTCCCGACTGGTGTAGTCCACCCACACTGTCTCCCTGCTGCTGTAGTCCACCCACACTGTCTCCCGACTGGTGTAGTCCACCCACACTGTCTCCCTGCTGCTGTAGTCCACCCACACTGTCTCCCGACTGGTGTAGTCCACCCACACTGTCTCCCTGCTGCTGTCGTCCACCCACACTGTCTCCCTGCTGCTGTAGTCCACCCACACTGTCTCCCTGCTGCTGTAGTCCACCCACACTGTCTCCCGACTGGTGTAGTCCACCCACACTGTCTCCCTGCTGCTGTCGTCCACCCACACTGTCTCCCTGCTGCTGTAGTCCACCCACACTGTCTCCCGACTGGTGTAGTCCACCCACACTGTCTCCCGACTGGTGTAGTCCACCCACACTGTTTCCCTGCTGCTGTAGTCCACCCACACTGTCTCCCGACTGGTGTAGTCCACCCACACTGTCTCCCGACTGGTGTAGTCCACCCACACTGTCTCCCGACTGGTGTAGTCCACCCACACTGTCTCCCGACTGGTGTAGTCCACCCACACTGTCTCCCGACTGGTGTAGTCCACCCACACTGTCTCCCTGCTGCTGTAGTCCACCCACACTGTCTCCCGACTGGTGTAGTCCACCCACACTGTCTCCCGGCTGGTGTAGTCCACCCACACTGTCTCCCGGCTGCTGTCGTCCACCCACACTGTCTCCCTGCTGCTGTAGTCCACCCACACTGTCTCCCGACTGGTGTAGTCCACCCACACTGTCTCCCTGCTGCTGTAGTCCACCCACACTGTCTCCCGACTGGTGTAGTCCACCCACACTGTCTCCCGGCTGCTGTCGTCCACCCACACTGTCTCCCGGCTGCTGTAGTCCACACACACTGTCTCTCGGCTGCTGTAGTCCACCCACACTGTCTCCCTGCTGGTGTAGTCCACCCACACTGTCTCCCTGCTGCTGTCGTCCACCCACACTGTCTCCCGGCTGCTGTCGTCCACCCACACTGTCTCCCGGCTGGTGTAGTCCACCATCACTGTATCCCGGCTGCTGCTTTAGGCCGAGGGGGGGGGGAGGAGCACAACAGATTTTTTTTACAATTACAAAATGGGTGAATTTGTTTAAGTGTTTTTTTAATTGCCCCTATGACCAGGTTAGGAGGTAGGTGTTAGTTAATATGGGCTTTTTAATATTTTTTTACAATTGTAAAATGTGATTTTTTTTTAGCTGATTGCCATCAGAATTATGAATTTATTATGCTTGTGCGTCGATATGCTCAACTCATATCGATATCCTTGTATTTAGCACATATCATGAACATGCTATGTACATATTTGGTGTGTTTTTGCTGAGTTTCCCTCATTTGTATCAATTCTGAGGCTGTCATTGGATAACGTAAAACACTATTTTCCTTGTTATTCTACCTGCCTCCCAGGGAAGAAGGATGTGATCAAAGTCGACGGGAACCAGGAACAACGCCACATCCTCACAGACATGATGGACATCCTGCACCATAAGTTGAACTGTGAGAACCCGACCAGAAAGATATCATTGGCAACGTTTAAGCATTACAGGCCACGCAACGGCCTCCCTGTTACCCGGATGCGACGGAATGTAGCTCTGTGCAAGGTTCACCAGAATTTTCTTCTGCACCTGGCTCCTCTTAGAGCCATAGGTGTATCAACTTGCACATCTACATTCCTTAGCTCATACACCAATGCAGATGCTGCAGAAAAGCTTCTGGAGCCTGAGGAGGTGCCGGTGAAGCTGCACCCGTGGAAAGTGGTTACTGAGGACTTGAAGGGCAAGCCTGTTAATCGAACCACCCTCGTTGAAGTCACTGAGCAATGCGAGGACTTCATCAGTAACTTCAAGCAGGACCTTGTCAAGTTCCGATCGCACCATGAACGGGTCCTGAACCAGTAAAATCACATTGGCCTCCTGAAATCGAACCTGGCTCATGATCAAGCGACGATGCAGATGGATTTCGCTGAAAATTATGTCTGCAGCCTCCGTGATGAGGTGGCAGCCGCATATTTCTCCAAGGTACAGGTCACGGTACATCCAGCTGTAATCCACTATCGGGCGGCTGACAGTTCCCTTCAGCACCGTAGTGTGGTTGTCCTCTCCAATGAGACATCGCACAAGGCCACAACAGTCTTTGCCTTTTTGAAGGCACTAACATCGTGGTTGAAGTTGGAGCATGTGAAGAGGATTCACTATCTGTCTGACTCGCCAACATCACAATATCGGAATTCCACGATCTTTTCGATACTGCAGTGCCATGACCAACTGTTGAATGGCCTGTCAGCAACATGGCAATATTTCGAGAGCGGCCATGGGAAAGCGCCATGCGACGGTGTTGGGGCGGCCGTGAAATGGGCAGCAGACCTGGCTGTACGCAAGGAACAGCTCATCAAGTCCGCGACTGATTTCATGGCCTGGGCATACAATCTTGGAGACAGAAGTCTGGCTTTCTTCCTTCATGTGTCATCAGAGGAAGTTCAGGCGGCGGCAATGGAGCTGGAAGGGGTACCAAAAGTCCCCATCCTCAAGATGATGAAGTTACATGCAGTTGTGGCTCATCAAGGCACCCTCGTCAGTCGAGATGCCTCTTGCTTCGACACCTGCTGTTGGCAAGATGGCGTCTTCCAACCAACTTGTCCTGGATGGGTCACCCATGTCCATCTTGTGCCACGAGAGGAACCACCACAGAACAACCACGGAACCAACACAGAACCACAAGAGGAAGCAGCCCAAGTCACACCACCATCACCAACACCTCCGGAGGAACCAGTCCAGGCTGAGGATCAGCAACTTGACGAGACCGAACTGGAACCGGATTGGAACGTGGGCGACTTTGTTGCGGCAAAGTACAATGGAGAAACATTTGCCGGTAAAATAACAGAAGTGGAGGATTGTGAATACAACATCACCTTCATGGAGGCTTGATGTATGTAAAATACGGAATGGTTTGCGTAAAGATTTGCTGAACGCTTGCTTAAATCATCCTACAATCTAGCTGTTGAACTCGCATGACTCCGAAGCCTCACACATAGCCAAATAGGGATACAGTCTGACATGACCGTCAATGTGAAGGCATAATATGTACATTAATGTACATTTACAGCCGATAGGGCCCGTAAGTATGTCACAATACATGGCGAAACTCCGCGCGACTGGGGCTGATTTGGGGACTAGTCACAAGAATAATATTCGATGGATGACAGTTGTAACTCCCGACTGATGAATACTAGGATAATCAGGACATAAATATCTTGTGTTATAACTTTCTTATCGAAAATGTCCGATTTAATATTGAGTTTACCACACAATCATAGACATAGCGATTTAGACACAGTGCAAATAATAGACACTCCCCACAATTTTAGGTCCTATGTGTCTTTTAAGGGATTTGCATTTTACAATGCTGTACTTTGTGGTTTCGATAAGCACTTATATCTGACAAGTTGTCTAAATGCACATAATCATAACACATGTATACGTTTGCCCCAAACAGGTTGTACTGCGCGAAAATGGCACTTTTCATTATTAGTCAAGATTGCCAAACACAAGTACAAGTCGGTGATGCCATGGCAACCACCATAACAATCGATTAAAAGTCATGATTTCCATGAGCATTGTCACCGGTAAAGTGTTCCACTGCTTCTGCTTGTAAAAATCTTTCGGACAGTACAACTGAAATAGTTAGACTGGAACAGTTCGATTATTACAACCAAAAACAAAACAAAGTCCTATACGTTAACATGGAGAATATGGACTTCCTTCCCCCAACTGCCCCCAGCCTCGTTTTCGCATGCGAGTCGACTGGTGGCCCGATGATAGGTGTGCTGGCTCAATGCCGGAAAGGATGTATAAAATCATCTACAGCTCACCGTATGCATCCTACTTCACAAGTAGTTCAATATTGAAATCGTATAACATGTCCGTCAATATGAAAGCATAAGGTCTACATTAATATACTTTTACAGTTGATGGAACATCGTGGGACATTCGATCAAATTCAGTGCAAAGATGGCATTGTTTTGGCTGTTCTGTCTATTGAGCACACATGGTATGACATGCCCACACATACAAACTATCGCTGGCTACGTTCGTGCACGGTCAATAGCTTACATACCCTTCATATATATGAAAAGGTATTTCACCATACAGAGAAAGGGTGACATAATTGCTTTTGTCATGGTTTTTGTTGATAAAAGCTGTGCAACGACATCAACGTGGAAACCTGGTCCTGGTGCCGTTTCTTTTAACAATTAATTACATGCACCCTAATCCAGACTATAATAATATTACGTACACAATTTTATTTACAATGTCAATGACCTCACGCTGGTTTCACTGACACTATCAAATGTGTATATGTAACCAAAATAGAATTCAATTCAATAACATTAATTATTTTGTTAAGTAAACACAGCCAAATTCACCAAGTGACACACCAACCTTAATTTCACAGCTGAATACGATACAATGTAACATATTTTACCCGCATAAAAATATCGCGCACTGGTATTCGTCGATATTAGTACAAAACAAATAAAAATGAGTATGTTTTGTAAGACCATGTGATCGGTCGCGGCAAGAAAATGCGGGCTATTTCGACATTATCTCAGGTGGATACAGTGGTTAAGGTTGTTCTTGAGATAGATGGTGAGTGAGATATAAGCTGTTCAGTCGTAATAAACCCGGTATCGCTATCCGCAAAAATGAAGGTTGATCGTGTAGCAGTGTAGCCTGTATCTGAGATATGGGTGTGTTCGACAAAGTCAAGACCGAGAACATGTGATCAGTGCACGACAAAAATAACTGGGACCGTGCCATTTTTACTTTAAATGTGCATTAATGTAGGCATTATGCATGACACTTTGTGAGGACACTTGTTTCCTTGAGTAAGTGTTAAACCAGTATATGTAATATTATAATTATTACTACACTACAATAAATGATTTCTATTCTTACAGTAGATATGCCCACGGACTCCTATGTGACAGCTGATGAACCTTCACAATTTTTAGGTAAACATAGTTTTGTGTTTGTTTGTGTAAGCATAATTTGCAATCAGATCAGAATAGAACATAACTTATTCCTATCGTTTAATACTATGCCAATTGGAAAAGACTCTGGTTACAACCTTATAAGTAATGAACATCTTAAGTATGCAGATGAAAAACTCCATGTTCTTATGTCACTGTTATGCACTATACACCTCGAGATTGTAGTGCGAGTTACATGTTTGTGTCAAGAGGCTTACCCACATGTTAATTAGAAAAAATGTGTATAGTTTTTGACGTGTATATATAGCTAGATCGGGCAATGCAATACTACAGAGTATCATGAATAGGATGCACTGTATACTTCACCACTGGGTCGCCATTGGCGGAAAATGCTATATGTATATAGTTATTAGACATACTTTTGTTTTTTATATCGATGTAATGTTCAGGAATAAAGTTATTGAATTCAAAATATGCTTATTGCAACACTGTTTGTATTGTCGTCGCCTGCCACTGAAGTTGGCAAATGTTCAGTAAACACTGCCGTTTTAGACACAACATAGTGTCTGTCAAAACATTTGTGTCACACCACCTCTTCAAATGGATTGACAACACCTCGGAAGCGACTCAGATGCTGAAATCGGACTGCATATCTTCTTAAAAACAACAAACTTTGCCAACGAAATCGACCAATTTCTACGTTAGCTGTCATGTTTGTTTGTCTGAGTACGGCGTTGAGCACGCTCTTGAACATACTCAGGATTTGGATGTTTCATGCTCAAGTCTGAGTAGGATATCATACTGTGGTAGGTCAGGGTAATTGTAATTTATATAATTAGATTATGTTATTAATAAATGTGTTGTGCAATGTTTATTCAAATGTGTTGGAACTCTAAAAAGGGGGGAAGTGTGATTATCCTTAAAACATCATAAGTAGGGAAGAATGTAGTAGGCCAGGCCCCCAATCATGGTAGCTTGTTAGTTGCAATGCCTCGGAATGCCCTGTTTGTTAGGTATATAAGGGCTGCAAACATTGTACACTATGCTGTTACTGTGAATAAAGACCTATGAAGCAATGTCTACTCATCGTCATACTGGGCCGTCGCACTAGCAGTCATTCCGATGTAATACGTGTGTGAGGCAAGGAAGACGATAACAAACTGCAAGTATATCACACTTACTTATAGTTGTGTTGTCATCGCCCAGATGCCAGACACCATATACAACAATACTCAGAAAGTTTGGTA
Organism: Oasisia sp. SBJ-2009; assembly: GCA_964017155.1. NCBI lineage: Eukaryota > Metazoa > Annelida > Polychaeta > Sabellida > Siboglinidae > Oasisia > Oasisia sp. SBJ-2009. The sequence continues at coordinate 41,253,646 of OZ024865.1, forward strand.
ACCTCCGTGAGTATGAACATGGTATGAAAGCGAGGCTTGACATGGAATTTGAGCACTGTGCACTGAGTACGGCTTTATAACCTCGGGCCCAGAAGGAAGGAGTACTGCGACAAACTCCACACTTATTAGCTGACTTATGATCAAACCATGCTGGATATACTGAAGAACATTGATACATCGTAGGAGGATGCACCCATTTTAAAAGCTGAGGTGGAATCAGCTAACGAACATAAGGATGGTAAATCACCTGGAATTAAAGGTGAAACAGCTGATATGATGAAGCCTACATAAAGTTATGTAATGAAGTTTGGAAACCAGAAACTTGGCCTTCTGCATGAACACATTCATCATCCCTCTTTCAAAGAAATTTGAAATCTTGCAATAACTATCGCACCATCAGCTTGATAAGTAATCCTATCGAGATACTCCTGTGTATAACTTTGATCCGACTGCATCCACAACCAGAAGAAATCATAGTAGAAGAACAAGCAGGGTTTAAAAAATGGCACAGCACACTTAAGCACATCTTCAACCTTAGATTGTTGAAGGAGCTGTATCAAAATGACCAAAAATCAATATTCCTTTATTTCATAGACTTCAAGAAAGCCTTCGATCGGGTATGGTGAGAAGAAATGTGACAATCAATGCTTTATATCAAGCATCACAGAATGTGGTTATGCTTGGAGATTAAATTAGTACATGTAACTGGTTCTCCACCCAGGTTGGTGTGAGACAGGGATGTTCACTCTCACAAACCTTCCTAGAAAACATCATTATGGAGGCTTTAGTTGATTTGAAAGGAGGGTAGACATTGGAGGCATAGACCAATCACCAACTTACACTTTGCTGATGTTATTGTTCTATGTTATGAATCACATTTTTAACACCATGATTAGTTATAGCTGAGTTCGTAAAAACAAATTTTTGTTTTGTTCTTTACCTTGACCCCCTCCTACACATAAACATATTCTATAATCCTAATAATAATATGCTGGATCTACTGAAACTCATCACTGACTGAAGAAGAACAGGGGAGGCTAAACGTGTTGTACAATTCAGCATGTTACCAACAGGAGAGGGTAAAAATGTTGTACAATTCAGCTTGTCAGCAACAGGAGAGGGTAAAAATGTTGTACAATTCAGCTTGTCAGCAACAGGAGAGGGTAAAAATGTTGTACAATTCAGCATGGCAGCAACAGGAGAGGGTAAAAATGTTGTACAGGTCAGCACGTCAGCAACATTCATGCGCCAAAGTTAGTCGCGATGTTCTGAAGGAATGCAGACATTGGAGACAAACAATTTGACAGCTGGCTCCATAGTGACTGAGTACGCCAGCGAGCAGGTGTCCTCAGACTATGCACACACACACACACACACACACACACACACACACACACGTGTATAACGTGTATTGCAGGTTCAATTCATGCTGGTGTTATGCTGTTTGCAATGTAGGCCAATCAACGTCAGCCCATAAGTAAGAGATAAGAGATAAGATAGCTTTATTGCCATGTGTTCACATTGTAGCTACACTAGAACACTGGAATGTGTAATGATATTGGTCGTCGTACTAGTACATTCACATGACAATACATTCACATGCACCAAATGGTGATGATAAAATATACTACTACTTTAAATTAAATAAATGTATAAATAAGAACAATCACATAAAAAGGTCCAAATATTGTTTTTCTTTATAACATCGATAACTAATTGATACGATCTAGTAGAAATATGTTAGCTTAAAACGTAAGATATGAAATAAAATAATATGTAATAAATTATGATAAAATATACACTAAAAACTCATGGGAAAGTGGAATGTGTGTTTGCTGCGGGTGGGAGAAAAATCACTTCTGTTTTGATATGGCTTGAATGGCTAAGGAGGAAAAGCTAGTACTAAAGAGGTTGATCCTGGTTTTGATGGATCTAAGTCGGCGACTAGATGGAAGAGATTCAAATAGGTCATGGGCAGGATGGGATGAAACTTGAGAAATGAGAGTGGCTCTTCCTAACAGGCGCTGCTGATACAGTATTTCAAGACTGGGAAGGTCTCTGCCGATGATTCAGGAAGCTGTTTTCACACCTGTTTAATCTGACCATTTCCTTCTGTGTAATCGACCCAAACCATACTGTGATAGAAAATATCACAATACTCTCAATTACAGCTCCAGATGTAAGAGTTGAGCATGACCTGTTTGGTAAAACCAAACGATCTTAACCTTCTTAAAAAGTACAGCTGCTGCTGAGCCTTTTTGACAATATATTAACAACATTTAGCTCCCATTTAAGATTACTGGAGATTGTAGAACTGAGAAATTTGAAATGCTGAACAACTGTCCTGCCATCGATCACAAGGAGAAGATTTATTTCTCCTAAAATCTACAATCATTTCTTTCATTTTATTTACATTAAGTTCCAGTTTGTTATCATTGCACCAACTAATGAGTTTGTCACACAATAAGAGTTGATGTAGTATTTGACCACTAAACAGGGCAGAGCCGTAATGTAACGAAGTACATTTACTTCGTTACTTCACTTAAGTAGAAAAGTTTACTTTTCTTGAGTAACGAAGTACATTTTTGGGGAAGTACTTTTACTTGTAACGAAGTACAAATGTGTGTACTTTTTCTAAATGTAACGAAGTACTTATAATTTCCTTGTTAAATTTGCGAAGCTCCTAAAACGTTCCGCGAATGATCTGTGTCAGAAGCACGTGCGGCACTGTTTGCAGTCAGCACAGATTTATTTACACATGTCAGAGGAAACAACAAATAGAAATAACAGATAAGAAGAGACAGGCATATTAAATGTCCAGGACTGGCCGGATTTCTTTTGTTACTTGATGAAGCCAGTGAGCTAATTGCAATCTGGGGTCTGGCGCTGAGCCTGAATTAGGTGTCAGTAGGATCACAGCCGGCTGCAACTGGGCTGCTCGACAACAATGGCCAAGAGTTATTTAAATCCTTGCTTTGACCAGACAAGAACAAACAGCTGCCTTAATTACTATCTTCTTGTGTCTAGCTTGTTGTTGACACAGTTTGTTAACTTTAGATGGTCGTTGTGAATGGCACATGTTCGATATCGATATATTCCCCATTATCGCCCATCGCAAACCTGCCGATCTTTATTATCAGTAGGCCTATTTGTCAGTAATATAGATCAGTGTGTGTAACTGAGTGAAATAATTTTCTATATATATTTACATTAACATCTGTTTAAAATAAATGTTGCAATTATACATGAAGGCATAATTATTATGAAAGGAATGTTGTATAACCACTGGTCTAGAACTCCTTCGTCAAGTATCACAAATGACAATAATATTCTTCATCCGTCCAAGATGGACACAAATTAAGAACTCTATGATAACGTGTATATCTTCTCCTTATGAATATGACGGTTGTTGTAGTAGGCCTGTTAGTAATCAAACATGATGGAGACTATTTACAGCTTGTATGCAATGCTATTTGACTTTAATATTTATATTTCACACTGTTAAAACATTTACTTATTGTGCAGAGAAAAATATTACTGAACAAATTATATCTGCGTGATATATACACAAAATTATATTATGAATATTTTTTTAAATTCATAACAGTTGGCTGCATCGGCCATTTTTTTATTACAGGTGAAAAGTACTTTTGTGTTTACTTCAAGTACAAGTTTTTACTTTTTACTTGTACTTCAAGTACACATTTCTAGAAGTACTTTTACTTTTACTTGAGTAGCTTTTTCTAGAGTTACTTTTACTTTTACTCAAGTACAAAATAAATGTACTTGTTACAGCTCTGAAACAGGGCAACATTCAATCAAGGCACTGACCAGGTCAAATTGAGTGGGGAAGAAGCCAATTCGCAAGGTCATTGATGGAGGTAATGTCCTACTTCCACAGGTGTGGAGCAAATTCTGTGCATGCTCACGGTGGTTATAAAACGTCTTGCATTGTACATACTTAACTGAGCACGCCGCCTTGAGTATATGCTTAACGGCGTTCTAATGAAGGAGCTGGTTTGACCAAGTGAGTGTTTTTTTCTAAAATAGATGTAGATGAAATTGAACTCTTTCATCGATGAAGGTAAGTATCCACGTAAACAAATACAGTGTTGCCTATTGTCATCTGCTAGCGGGAAGACGATTATAGTAGCATGATGTCAATAGAGCAGTGTGGTACAAGTAATAGTAGTGGCGAACTTGTGAAAAGACGATCTAAACCGTGGGGGGAGGTTGAAGAGAAAACGTTAATAAAGAAGTTCTTCAAAGGGAAAATGTTTTATTTGGAACCATGAAGGGCTGCGGAACAAAGACTTGCCATCAACAGCGAACGGAAGGGTGACAAGAAGTTGACAATATACTGAGAGTGTATGTGCCATGTGAAACTGCAAGGTTTGACTAAACCAAGCCCAGTACATGCGTGTCAAAATTGTTATTATAATAATGTTATAACACGTGAACTGCGTATAGTGTAATTGTTGTTATTATTATTATTTAAAAAAATTAATATGATTAAATTAAGTATTACTATTAAGTACCATATGCATACATTCATTTATCAGTGTTATTATAGAATTAATTCCTAAGTTGATTATTATGTTTTAATGACTAAAAATTTAATTGTTGTATTTATATCTTAATTTTTTTAAATGAATTATTACTGTGTTAATGTTAGTTTATATATATATATATATATATATATATATATATATATATATATATATATATAACCATAACATTTAAATATTATATTGGACATAATTTTAAAAACTGTTCGCAATGATCACCACACTAAAGGCAGAAACTGAGTGGCTAAGTAAAAATGAAATTAAGGTTGTAAATGCTCTGAAAACTGTCAGTGTCAGTGACAGTACATAATAACAGAACAGTTTAAAGAAGTTACCTTTTCAACACTTTTGAAACCCTTCCTTAAGATAATTATTATATGCAACATATTTTGTAGATTTACAAGTAATTACGTTACATACAGGTTGCACGTGCTGCCGTGTCATTTATTTGTTGTCATTCGTAATGGAGGCGGATAATAAGAAGTTTTGTCTAGTACACAAAGTGCTATCATCCCAGCACAGAAAGCAAAAAAGGACCATGACAAATTTGAGACAACCACACGTGTTGTTTTAGAAGATCAGAAAGCATGATGCCTGAAGGTGGCACTGAAAGTGAAATCAGCCCATACATTTTCGTTAATGATTTTGCCTTATGGCAATTGTTGTTTGTATGACAATTATTTCACGGTAAGCAAAAAGGCACTTTAAAATGTTGCCTTTTTGTTGCAATGAATGAAATAATTGTTTCCCATTACATGTACATACATGTCAACTGTATTACATAAAAAGTTTTTTGTCAGTTTTACATAATAACTTGACATAATTGTTTTTATCAATTATTATTATTTGTTAATGGTGTTTTGTGCAGGTGTGTTTTTATACCTTACATTACAAGTAAAACAATATATGTTACTTTTGGATTTACCATATTAACATGAAGGGGAATAATAGAAAACATTGTCTAAGTATTAACATTTTATGACACTTTATCTTGTTTTTACTTCCTTTTACGAAGTCAATTTTTATGTGTGAATGCAATTTGTATGGGTAGGTGTTTTTTTACAGGTGCATCATGGTTGCCATGGCGACTATGCTGATGTGTTCATGAGCAATGTGACAAGTTACTTCAGGGCCGACTTCGATTGAGCTACGCGAATAACCCGAGTACCAACAGTGTCATCACAATTAAATGGGTCAGAGGTCAATCGTTCTGTTTCTTCAGATTCTACCGCAAGTATTTTTGCTTTCCGAACTTCGCTGCGATTTTTCACACCTTACGATGTTGCGTTGCCCGAGCTTTTTGCTGGTCATGACAACTGTACTTAGCGATCCGATCGGAGGTAGGTCCTACATTTGCTCTCTTCTTGAATGTGATATTTTATAACGATTCTGTTATGTACACAATTGCTAGTCATACAACTAAATCAATAATCAACGATTGCTTTATTCAAAATATTATATAATTCCTAATGTTCCATTACACTAGATGATTTGGGATATTTGTTGCAACATCCTGATTCTCAAAATAACTTAATATTGTGTCGCTGAATTTAATCCCTACTTCATACTCAAAAGTACTGTTGGTGCAATTATGAACACAACATTGAACCATCTACAAATTTCCAATACAAAAACCGACATATCCCATCTAGGGCTATTCATAACAAGGAAACCTGCTATTATCCATAGCCATATTGTTGGTATCACCAAGTGCCCCGCCGCGCACTTAGCAAACACCAGCGCGATTTGGTATTGTGACGTCACAGGAATGTTGCTCGTTTAACGCGTCAGGTGGCGCGTGGTCGAAAAAGAGGCTGAGACAGCACGCAGACGGAACCACCCACCAAACCAGAAACAAGTTGCGTCCCTGCAGCGACTCCATGCGGCAGCTTAGTGCAATTGCACAGGAAGTTATGCAAACACGGGATTTTACAAAGGGATCAGTGCAGTTGAAACTATTACGTGACGCGGCATGCCAAAACCAGCTAGCTGCTTTTCGCAAGGCACCGTTTGTGCTAAAGCCTAATTAGTCAGTATACTCTCAAGTTGTTAAAAGTGGGGTACTTGCATAATCAGTCAACTAAATCATTCATCTTTCCATATTTTTTCATAACCATACTTCTACATAGTCTGTGTATAACCTATGTCTAAAAAAACGATGTGCAAAAATTTCATTAAGATTATACATGGGTGGTTGCTATGTACTTGTACTGGAGAAGGTCCGTTTATCAAATCGATTTCTTTACAGTTATTTTCTCAGAAGCAATATTCCACAAATGCGTGCCCTTCAAATGGAATATGTTTACCCACGAGTAAGATACAATGTTCATCTTGGCGTCATTTTAAAGCAATGAATATCGTCTATTTAAATAAATAATAATACAGAAATGTCAACTTGACTCGAAAAGCCTGGTTTTGTCATGCCACGTGACATATAATTTATTAAACGTAAATCATCAATTTTTTTAGAGACAGAATATAACCGAATGATTTAAACCCGACGCATTGCCGATGTTTTGGGTGGCACCATTGAAGCTTGAGCCACACCATGTTTGATAACAGAGCTATTCATACTATTAATTGTCATAAATACGCATAATGTTTTGTATTAGTAGGAACACTGTACAATTGTAAATCGATTCTTGCATGATATACATTCTTCTTAACATCCATATTTTATAAATAATATATATTTATATGTATCTATATATTATTTTCATGTTTTTATTTACACATAAGCACTGGTAATTACCATATGAGTACTCATTTTAGATGCACAAAGTTTGGTTGAGTGGTGTGTTGCAGGTTCAATTCCTGCTGGTGTTATGCTGTTTGCAATGTAGAAACCAGTAGTATGCATAATCACTGAATCAATTGATTTCCTTTAAAAGTTTCTATCTATGTAGTAATGCCTGATAAAGGGGGTGATACATGTACGATAGATTCGTACGAGTGCATGACACTTGTAGTCATGGCGAAACAATCGGGTCGGGAGAGTTGAATGAGTGATGTCATAAGGTGAAGGCCATAACAGATGCACACATGCTTGTTTACAGCAATGGCTGACAGTTGCAACAGCAGCAGTAAAGAAGAATGTGCATTTTTGCTCAGTGCATTGGCTGTGCTGCTGCAAATTGATGAAGAAGAAAAGACTCCCGGGAGTCACTCCAGGCATGAACGCCATAACGTAGAAATGTTAATAATATACAGGCATATAACACTTGTATAGTTTATTACTGATGTAATCTCCCTAACGTCTATGTAATTTATATGAATTTTTGATGCTTTGAAAAATGCGCATAATCTGTATTATAAAGTTTGCGTTACTAGTTAATTCATGCCCATTATTATTGACGTGTGACACCCCAAAAGCATTGCATTGACCCCTCTAGCAGCAAATGAAACCATGTGAGCTTCTTGCGCTGCACTACCGCTACGCCTGCAGTGTATATTTATAGTACGCGTGAATAGTTTGGTGGTAGGCATCTTTCACAGTACTGGACAGATTTGTTTCTGGGGGATACAGAACACGTTATATTCCAATGCTGACACGGTGACACCCGTCATACAAACTGCCAGGACGAGGCCTTGTGACACTGTGACGGGTTGTCCCCCGTCCTCGAAAAATTTCCCCCGTCCATATTTGAAATTGCCCGTCCAAATGACGGGCGGACGGGTCTCTAGATAAAGCTATGTTGTCATGTCTTACTTGCAACAGCTGTTACATGTACAGGCAAGCAAGGGGGATATGGTTAATAATACTGTTAATGGTTTATGGTCATCTTTGATTAATTTTAATTGAGGTTGTCTGTTTCATGGTTAGGGTAGATAATTATCACCACCCTGTGTGTGTTAAGTAAGTTTCAATTTGTGTCATTATGATCAACAGTACGGAAATAAATATTGATGGTTGTGTTTACAATTTGAATATTTCATGCACACAACAATAAAATTGTAAGCTGCTTTACACAAATTTGAACAGCATTTGACATTCCAGCAACATTATGATTATAATAAGTGTTGAACACACCTCACTTTGCTTTACTAGAATCCTAATTCAGAGAAAAACATGATTATTGTATCAGATGATTTTGTAGTGTTTGGAAGTTGATTCCAGATTCGTAATTCCAGGTGATCTAATATCAGGAACAAAGCAACCTCGCCTTCCTGCTCCTTGTCAAGTCTCAGAGTCAAAATGACCAAGTGGACTTGGAAGAACTCATGCGCCACCAGTCTTGGAACACCAGCGGGTTTTCTCTAAGTTGAACAAAGCCAGAAACTGTGAAGAAAGTCTCGATTTGGTCTCCCAGTTTAAGAATCGGTTCATGGTGGCTGCTCTGAAACCTCTGCAGGAGAAACAGCATAGAAATCACTTGGAATTTCTTAGCCACATCACCTGGCAAGGGGCCTGTAGATGGCATAAGTGGTGCTGTGAAGAGTGTGGTGTGGAACTCTGTTAGAAGCAGAATGAACATTGTAAATAATGCTTCAAGTTTCACAAAACCAGCTGGTACAAGCCATGTTGAAGTGGCCGAAGTAAAACCATATGAGATTGATGAGATCATTAAAGCATTGGGTATAGAGGAGGTGTTCAAAGAAGCTGGTCAAATCCAGGGGATAGCTAGAGTGCACTATGTGGCCTACAAAAATGGAAAAACAGTCCACCTCCCTTTGACATCAGATGCTGACTCGAATGAGTGGGATGACAATGTGTCAACAATTTCTGTTAGAGACTGACCAGTGTGTAGTCGAATACCAAGTTAACATGTACCCAGGAGAGGTTAAAGGTACTCAATCCACTCGTTTGCTAATCGCCAAACCGGTTCTTTTATTACCAGATGTGTAATGTGTTAATAGTTTAACTAGTATGCACAATCAGTTAATTTTTTAAATGCGTACTTGTCATTTTATAATTGTAAAAAACGAATCGCCGTTACACCTGGTATAACTGGCGAAACACTCATGTTTCTTTATGTTTTCAGTGTTCGCTGCAACCAGGCTGAATCTGTCCAGCACTGACTTCACTCACTCACTGAATGAGAAAATATACCACGCCAGGAGAATTCTTAAGCGTCTGGACATTTGACCAAAAAAATGAAGAAATGAAAAATAAAAGAATGGAATCTTTATTGTTGTCAAGCTTTGTGAATGCCAGGACTTGCATGCATGCCTATGTTCCTACAGATGATACGTGCTTCATCTTTCGACACATGCAGTTACACCGATGGAAACCAACAGAAATTCCACAGTTCACAACCAGTTGAAAATGAACTGAGATTCAACAGTTAAACGCGGGTTGAACGCGGGTTGAACGCGATTTGAATGCGAGTTGAACGCGGGTTGAACACGGGTTGAACGTGGGTTGAACGTGAGTTGAACGTGAGTTGAACGCGAGTTGAACGCGAGTTGAACGCGAGTTGAAACTCAACTGAACTTCAACAGTTGAAGTTCAACTGAGCTTCAACAGTTGAAGTTCAACTGAGCGTCAACAGTTGAATGCGAGCTCATTTGCATGTGAAATTTTCAACTGCCGTTCAACTCGCGTTCAACGCTCAGTTGAGCTTCAACAGTTGAATGCGAGCTCATTTGCATGTGAATTTTTCAACTCCTCCATAGTTGAAGCTCAACTGAACTTCAGTTGAACTTGGGTTGAACTTCACTGGTTGAAAGTTCTATCTTTTTTTTGTTTGGGATGTCACATAAACGGTTCAGGGCAATTCCACCATGAGTAGGACACAGGCCAAAAAAACAAAGTATTAATATTTGAAGAAAACTCAATTGGGATGGTTTGTGAAAGCATTGAATGTCATGGATTCACAGGGTTTAGTTTATATAGTTGCCCGAAAACATTTTTTGAGCAACATAACATCATGTGATTAAAAAGGCACAAAAAGTTATAATATTAAAAGGCTTTCCCACCTGCTCTACAGAATAGTTGTGAAGACTGATTCAATATATTTATGGCTGATTACAAGGTTAAAGGCTTCAATTGAAGATATCCAAAACCTTAAGAAATAGATCCTTGAATTTTTCTCATAACGTTGTACCGAAGATGTTTACATCAAATATGTACTGTCAGTCACAAAAACAACTATTTGTTTGTGCTGTAGAGATTTTTGAATTTTTAAGCTGCCTTTCAGTTTTCTCCTACTAGATACAAGGAGCAATAGATTAATTATTAACAAGATCCTCCCACTTGTATTTGTAGGAAATGCTGAGGGTGCAAAATGTGTAACATCAGTCACGTCAGTCACATCTGTAACGTCGGTCACATTCGTAACGTCAGTCACGATGACTAATCAGACTAAATAAATTAACAAAAAACAAAAACTAATTGCACACATCAGTAATAGATGGAAACAGCACCAAGTCAGTTTGTTCACTGTTGCATTTTGTCACTCTGGCAAGCTGCACTCAAAGATTGTTGCATCAGATTACCTGACATATTCTAAGGAGACACTTGTGGTGTATGTCAGCCGGCTGCTTGATGACATCCCAGCAACAGTTAGGAGTGTCTCAATCTGGTCCGATGGACCGTCTTCACAATTCAAAAACCACTACATTGCAGCGTCACTCCATGAACTCGAGAAGCACGGGATCAAGATTCTGGGGAACTTTTTTGCAACTTCTCATGGAAAGGGTCCTGTTGATGGCATTGGGGGATCTGTCAAATGTCATGTGTGGACAGCTGTGAAGACCAGGAAGGTCATCGTGAATGATGCAGCATCATTTGTGCTGGCGTGCAATGCACCTGAATCAACAGTTGAGGTCTTCGAGATGTCAGCTGCAGATATCGCACAGAGGAATGCGACACTCAATCTTGACCAGGTCTTCAGTGATGCTCCTGCCATTGAAGGCATATTGGCAGTTCATCATTTCCATGTCCACAATGGTGCAACTGTCGCTTACCCATTGAGCAAAGATTTACCAGCCACTGGAAGTGATGTGAAAGAGACAGATGAAGTTGGTGCCTCAGAGATGGATGAAGAAGGGGCAGATGAAGCCTTTGACATAACAGTGAAGGACTGGTGCATTGTTATCTATGATGGTGAACTGTACCCCGGTGAAGTTCAGTCACAGCAAGGATATAGCTACATGAGGTTTCCATCACATGGCTAAATCTGGAGGGTACTGAACAATTCCAAAGCCAAGAGGACAAAATCTTCTACACTTCAAGGGATAAAATTAAGCAAAAACTGGCAATCCCTATTCTTATCAATGCAAGAGGGCTTTACAAATTCCCTGATTTCCCAAAGTGACAGTTGAAACCCATCAATTGGCTGACTTGATACCAATTGACCAGTGCCCACAGCCTGTTATGTTATCTATTTTACAACAGCTCTGGTACATGACTTGAGTTCCTACTTTGCCATAGTAGTCTAGTTGCCACCTGTATCCTTTCAATGGTGAACCTAGAAATTGTAATAACTGTAAGGTTTTTTGATTGATATGTATTCACATGGGTGTCTGGAAGATTTTGAGCTTTGTTGGCACTGGGCCAATTTTGGGGAACTTTTTTTATTAGCTAATTAGCATAATTAGCATTGTTAACGCTAGTTAAGCTTGATCCAAGTATAACGTTTGAACTAATAGGCCTAGAATCATGTGCAATAGCACTTTTCTATATCAGTTTGAGTCGAGGAATTCATATCTGATATTATTTTCGTGATTAAAGGTCAAGGTCAATGTATAAAATCAAGGTCAATGTCATTTTGGCTCAAAATTGTTGAAATATACTTAAATTCCCCACTTCGCGTAACTGACAATGAAACAGACAATTAATGGTTTTATTTATAGTTAATTTTATTAAACATAGCAACACTAGCCTATGGCTAATATAACCAAATGTAAACATTCATAGTCAAACCAAATTAGCATAGATAGCTGTGAGCACACATACTATCTATCCAATACTGAGTGTTGTTCTTATGACTCATCACGATCTACACAAACATCATCATAGTCATGGTCATGCTGGTCATCGTTCTTCTCCATCTCCTCTTTCTTCGTAAATGGGTTGCAGCATTCATCACCTGCTGTGCAGATGCAGTAGATTGTGCAGCTGCGTTTTTCACGGTAACAGCTACAATTGCCTTCCTTGCATGCCTTGTCCTTCGCTCGACAGCGGCAGCTAATGACGTTCATTAGAAGCGGTGGTCCAGGTGGACCACTGTCAGTGCTGGGGCAAGTTATCCCATCATCTATTTTCCAACCATAGTCTGCGATGGAGACATCTGGCGGTCCCTGTTGGTCAGCTGCCTTCCAAAGCAACATCTGCAGGTGAGCAGGTCGCACGTGGAGGTAAAGGTTTGTGTCCGTCGGAGGCAGTAACATGATGCGCAGTGGCTTCGCCTGTTTGCGGGTGTACATATTGTAGCGAGCTTGAGTAATCGAGGTGCCCGTGGGTTGTCCATACAGTGCCGCAAAGAAATGCTGTCCAACTGCCATGAGGTCCACGTGATTGGCACTCTCCTCACCCAGTACGTCGAATAGCCCTGGAAAGTTGCCTGCTTTCAGTGACTTCAGAACAGAAGCCTTGCCTTTGCCGAAGGGGTAGGAATCAGTATCACAGCCGCTTAATGCATGGGCTCCAAGTAGCTGTGAGCACACTGTGTCTCCTAAGTTGGCACATGTGGCGTTGATGTCAAGGACAACACCATCCCACTTCTCCATTTGCACAGAAACACGAACCTGAAGGTCATAGCGCCACTTCCAATACACCAGCAGCACGAAAATGTCGCTGAAGACCAGCATCAGCGGCTTGAAACAGATAGTTGATGATGGTGATGTCAGCTTCATCGTGCAAGAAGACACCATCATCCCTGCTCTCAACTGACACTAAGACACCCCAGGTTGAACGTGCTGAGAAGACGTGACAGGCCACGCTTGTTGTGTTTGTTCTTCATCACTGCCTCACGACTTGGCAGAGGGCTGTTGAGGTCCAGTTTGAATGTATTGGAGCCAACACCAACTCGCCGCTGCCTCTCATGGTCCTTAGCCGATATTTAGCCGATATTTCGGTGTAACGGTCAAACACTAGGATTTTCTCTGGAGCAGCACACAATGCAAGCCGCGCTTTCAGTGACTCCGCCAGCACATCTACACTTTCGTCACAGGGCCAGACCACGTGACATAAGAGTTGCTGGGCGTCCACGATGATGACATCAGGGCGTGGAGCCTTGTGATGCTTTACTCCAAGCTTGTAAACTAGTATCGCCTTGTTCCTTCTCCGGAGGCAACCATACTCATCCATAAGTGATGGAGGGACAGCACATAGCTCATACCCAAATATTGGCAGGAGTTCCATCTCGCGCTGTTGACCGTCTACCAGAAGACGAAGAAATATGGACTCTAGGTCGAACACGACCTTGTCACCAATTTTGACACCTCGTTTCAGATGTTCAAAAGTATTCACTGGCGAACTGAGCTTTGCATGGAATCCGGTTGGGAGTGAGTTTTGGAATGCAGTTGCCATCGTCCCACCAAATGCCAAGGAGTCTGAAACATTGACTATCGTTGGAGCCACTTGTCCATTATGGATGTTGTAGAGGATATCACTCTCGGTATCGAGTGGGTGGGAACATTTTCCAAGTTCTGTACTGATACGCTGGCGGTCATCTTCATCAACTTTACATGTCTTCACACCTTCCTCCTTGTGCGGTGTCTCGATGGAACTGCTTGACAGATCTGGAGAGTAGCAATGGTCAAGCGTGTCAGAAATATATGCAGATATTGGGAAAGTGTCAATCCATTCTGCTACTTGTGTTGAGGATAGCGTGATACCATTCAGGCCACCTTTGCCGATCTTTATTGCTGTCTGCTCCCCGAACTGATAGGCAGAGACAGTGTTCCAGCTGCCTGCCTTGTGCCAGCAGACAAATGCACCAGAGAGAAGGTCGTCCTTGGCCTCGGCAGGCAGGAGCACTGACAACTCGAGGCAGTACCACGAGAGGTACCTTGCATAGTTGTGGTGTCCAGCGACGAAAAAGTAAGGTAACAGACGCTTGATACAGAAGCTGCTGTAGATGCCAATCCCCCTCTCTCTCGGAGCGGATCAACTGGTGTGCGAGCAAGGTTGGGGTTATGAGGTTGTCTACCCATTGGCGACCAGTTGGATAAAGCTGTGCTCTCTCCAGGTATTCACATATCTCCTCCCACGTCTTGAATCCAGTCTTCAGGAAGGATTGTAGGAGAATGGAAGAAACCATGTTTGACCGTTACACCGAAATATCGGCTAAGGACCATGAGAGGCAGCGGCGAGCTGGTGTTGGCTTCAATACATTCAAACTGGACCTCAATAGCCCTCTGCCAAGTCGTGAGGCAGTGATGAAGAACAAACACAACAAGCGTGGCCTGTCACGTCTTCTCAGCACGTTCAACCTGGGTTGTGGGGTGTCAGTTGAGAGCAGGGATGATGGCGTCTTCTTGCACGATGAAGCTGACATCACCATCATCAGCTATCTGTTTCAAGCCGCCGATGCTGGTCATCAGGTGGTTAGAATCTTCAGCGGCGACAGCGACATTTTCGTGCTGCTGGTGTACTGGAAGTGGCGCTATGACCTTCAGGTTCGTGTTTCTGTGCAAATGGAGAAATGGGATAGTGTTGTCCTTGACATCAACGCCACATGTGCCAACTTAGGAGACACAGTGTGCCCACAGCTACTTGGAGCCCATGCACTAAGCGGCTGTGATACTGTTTCCTACCCCTTCGGCAAAGGCAAGGCTTCCGTTCTGAAGACACTGAAAGCAGGCAACTTTCCAGGGCTATTCGACGTACTTGGTGAGGAGAGTGCCACTCACGTGGACCTCATGGCAGTTGGACAGCATTTCTTTGCGGCACTGTATGGACAACCCACGGGTACCTCGATGACTCAAGCTCGTTACAATCTGTACACCCGCAAACAGGCGAAGCAACTGCGCATCATGTTACTGCCTCCGACGGACACAAACCTTTACCTCCACGTGCGACCTGCTCACCTGCAGATGTTGCTTTGGAAGGCAGCTGACCAACAGGGACCTCCAGATGTCTAGTCTACATCGCAGACTATGGTTGGAAAATAGACGATGGGATAACTTGCCCCAGCACTGACAGTGGTCCACCAGGACCACCGCTTCTAATGAACGTCATTAGCTGCCGCTGTCGAGCAAAGGACAAGGCATGCAAGGAAGGCAATTGTAGCAGTTACCGTGAAAAACTCAGCTGCACAATCTGCTGCATCTGCACAGCAGGTGATGAATACTGCAACCCATTTACGAAGAAAGAGGAGATGGAGAAGAACGACGACCAGCATGACCATGACAATGATGATGATTGTGTAGATCGGGATGAGTTATAAGAACAACACTCAGTATTGGATAGATAGTATGTGTGCTCACAGCTATCTATGCTAATTTGGTTTGACTATGAATGTTTACATTTGGTTATATTAGCCACAGGCTAGTGTTTCCATGTTTAATAAAATTAACTATAAATAAAACCATTGTCTGTTTCATTGTCAGTTACGCGAAGTGGGAAAGTTAAGTAAATTTCAAAAAATTTGAGCCAAAATGACCTTGACCTTGATTTTATACATTAACCTTGACCATTAATCACGAAAATGATATCAGATATGAATTCCTCAAGTCAAACTGATATAGAAAAGTGCTATTGTACATGATTCTAGGCCTATTAGTTCAAACGTTATACTTCGATCAAGCTTAACTAGCGTTAACAATGCTAATTATGCTAATTAGCTAATAAAAAAGTTCCCCAAAGTTGGCCCAGTGCCAACAAAGCTCAAAATCTTCCAGACATCCATGTGAATACATATCAATCAAAAAACCTTAGTTATTAACATTTCTAGGTTCGCTATCTGGCAACTAGACTATAGATATTCCTGCATTAAGATTATCTACGCAAGCACCTTGTATCATTACCTTTTAAATGTTCGTGCATGCTGATTAGAAACCTGCAGTGCTTTGATTAGATCAAGAGTGTAATTTGAGACATGTTTTAAGTTACATTATAATCAAATCAAGCTTCGAACATTTCTATATATTTAGTCTGACTCAGTCCAAAGCTGTTAGCTAGATTGTTCAGAGTTGTAATATAGTAGCAGTATATCAACATGTAGTCAAACCGTAACGTCAGTCATGTGTAACGTCAGTCACGCACATTTACATAAGTTTCTTGGTAACAAAATATTATTTTGTACCTGAACATACATGTGTGTGTGTTTTTGTTGATGTATATCCTTTCAATCAATATTATGATCAATATTCACCTGCCAATAGTTTGAGGAGAAATTTGAAATAAAGTAGACTGAATTTGTGCTATGTCCTTTTTTCGTAACGTCAGTCACGCACTTAACTTCTGCTCCCATATTGAGCACAGCAGACCTAAGGATATATTGTCAATGCCCTTAGAATATATAAGGGCCTAGGGTCTCAGACAGATAAACACAAGGATCAGTGTTGATTAACTTGTCTGCAGCAGGCCTAAATGTCTCTGAAATTGTAACGTCAGTCACGATGGAATTGCCCTTCAGTGAAATATGTGTTACTTTTGTTATGACAGTCACTCGAAGTCAGACGTGATTTTCATCGCATATCCAGCGTCATTAACGACAAATTACAACAGTACGTACAATTTGAGTAATTAGTTAAATATAAACTGACTGAATATCAAGAGTTATACGATTCAATTTGACTTGGAAACATTGTGTATCGTTGTTGTTACAATAATAGTGATCGTTTTTGCACATCGTTGTTTCTTGGAACAGCCTATTTTCAATTAGTGCAGTTTTCTCAGAAAAGCATGTGGAATGATTGTATGTGCATAACCAGTAACCACGACCATTTATATTTATCAATGCCAACTGTCACAGGCGTCTGGCAATCGACAGTAGGTAAACTGTGACTTACAAAATTGGTATGCATATGTTTATGACGCTGGACTGGACACGCAGTGTAGCTTTAATTGAACACAATCGTTATCCTTCGTCAGAAATTACAAAACAAGTACTCATACGATTTTAAACATGCACCTACATGGACAATAATGATTATATTGATTTTTTATAGTTCGTATTGACACTTAATATGAACATATAACTGACTTGTGTTATCAACAAACATGCCACATGTCTGTATAAAATTTATCTGGGAGTGTACTCCTGCATTAAATTATTTAAGTATCAGGATGCCCTTGTTGTACAAAGCAGCGTCACTCGTAAGTCAGTGTAGAAACTTGTATTGATCTAGTATTTTAAAGACTCAAGGTAGGTACTTGGAATGTACTTTACAGTTTCACAAGCACAACTGACTAAGTACAAGTACAAAAACCTAAGTACAAATTCAAGTGCAAGTACTGAAAAATGCTATTAAATGAAAATACAATAATTTGATCCACCATTCTGATCATGTACAAGCACCTAAAAGTAAAATGGTATTAAACTACAAATACTTGATTCCAAGTTTCCAACGTGGTACGTACAAGAAGAAAATTAGAAAGAAGGCTTCCCTACCTGTTGTCTTCCATCGCACCTGCTTGGTACCATCCATATGTCCACTTTGAAGTAATCAGCCTGGTACCATCCATATGTCCACTTTGAAGTAATCAGCCTGGTTACCATCCATATGTCCACTTTGAAGTAATCAGCCTGGTACCATCCATATGTCCACTTTGAAGTAACCAGCCTGGTACCATCCATATGCCCACTTGGAAGTAACCAGCCTGGTACCATCCATATGTCCACTTTGAAGTAACCAGCCTGGTACCATTCATATGCCCACTTGGAAGTAACTCTCAATACACACTACAGTCGGACTGTCACCTTGTTCTGTCGATCTGCTACTCAGGAATTCTGGGAAAGGTGGCACTGCAGCTGCGGGCAAAATACCTCAGTGGCCACCACTGTGTTGATAGAAAGCCTCTTGTTTCAGCGACTGCCGTAAGGGGTCACATGTCCGTCGTTCATGTTATCCAACAAATTGTCACGAGGACTGATGAATATCGCATGGATATTTCCAAGGACCAAGAAAACAGGTCATGTTAAAGGTCACAAACTGTGGACCTGCCGCGCCACCTGGTGAGTGTATTGTAATCTCCATCTGCCAGTATGTTGTGAAAATCGAGTTTTTAAACATGAAGTCCAGAATAGTGATTTGTGTTTTATCCAAAAAGTAACCGAACTGCAGTAAAATATCTTGGAATCAAGCAACGTCGCACGTCTCAATTCTACGGTATTGAGTTGGCTCGTTATTGTGTTCGCAAGTTGAAGATACAGGTCTCTAATGTCTTCATTTGGTTCCCTGTATGTTCCAGCAAGTCCACAGACAGTGGATAACAATTTGAGCCTTTTCTGCAGGCCATATCTAATTGCACTACAACTACGGTATGATCTAAACACACAAGAGTGCACACAAAGGTAAAACTGAAGTCACCATTAAAACCAGATGTTGACAATTTTCGCTGTCTTGTGCCGTTGTAAGGATTTGTCCAACCACCAGTCAAAATTAATCTTGGCTGCTTGGAAGGAGTGACATTGCATGGATTGGTGATTCTGTGGAGTTCTCTCATGTTGTCCGTGTGGCGAAAACCGTTAGAATATCAAAAGTCATCCAGTCATTTTGTCACAATATCACCATCACTGGTGACACATTGTGCTGAAACAACACAAACATAATATTATTGATGATGCACAAATGTGCTTTTTGACAAATGACAAACCAACTTAGGGCTGATCTCATAAGATCTTAGTGTTGGTTTAAATCACCTTCACACTGACGGATATTTCAATGTTCTGGGACATGTACTGTTTATGACTCAAAACTAATAAATGTCAGTGTCAATTTGCAATAATATATTTCTCTCACAAGATGGCACCACTGTACAACTGCTTTCCCACATATATTTGTACTCATAATTAAACAAAACACACCAGGGCCCGGTTTCATAAAGCCGTGTAACTTTACGCACAATTACGCGGTCTATTGGTCGCAGCTAACAGCGAATAGTCAATGCAGCTTATGGCTGGTTTCATGAGACCAATTTAGCAGTTTGCGCCACTAATTCGACTTAGAATTTACCTAGTTAGGTCACACTGGGGAATCCCTGTATTTGTGCCGTGTCTGAACAACCTTTTTCTTTCTAGGTGCCGCCTTTGTCGGTCGCATAGCAAATGGGAAGCTATGGTGAATGTAAAGGATATCCAGTGTAAACATTAAAAATAATTATGTTGTGAGTGGGCAAGTCGTGAGCATACCGTACATATTTCAACTTCAGGAGCATACCGTAAATATTTCAACTAGCGTAAAGTTATGCCTACTAAATACATGGTGCAGCCTAAGTGCAACTATGGAGCAGACTCATGAAACGCAACTAGCGCAACTTTACGACGTTGTGGGCTTTCGACGGGTTATCGCCCGCTATGACGTCTTAAGTACGCTCCATGAAACTGAGCCCAGGCTTTAATGCACAATAACATTTTTGCCAGTCCAAAACGTTGTTGTGGTTGGGTGTGCATATGGCCACGTGTATGCACGCATGCATGCAAACCTTGGTTTGGGTAAAATTTCCATGTCTATTTTATGGCTAATAGGTAATTTTACTTTATTATGTAGACACATGTACTTTTATTATTTATTATTAATATTACTTGTGGGTAGCATTCTTCTTATTGCATATATTTATTTAATGCTCAGTGTGATGTGAAGTACCACAAACAATTATGGATTTGGCCCTACATGAAATAAAATAATATAATGTAATTATAATATTTTTACTATAATATAATTATAATATTTTTACTCTATTCAACTGTACGCCGCAACAAATATGCATATATTCGAAAAAGTCCACTAGCATAGCACAAAATGTGGAATTTCAAATTTATTGATTTTGTAATTGTTTATTTCTTTGTGGACATGGAGCTATACAGCAGCATGTATTATAATATTGATCCAGGCAATATGTGTTTTGATTAAGTTGTTAACTAGTGGTAAGTGCTAAATGTGTGTTAGTTATAATTTCAGACTATCATGGACAAGTTCTATGCAATGTTCAGAGTTCATGAGAAGGAGGAACTTTGAGTCAGCTGCGTAACCTCATCAACAGGAGAAATGTGGTGACTAGCAAGTTACAAGAGACTACCATGCAGTTTCAGACTGTGTTGATTTGGTAGCTGACTGCCATGTATTTGACACAGCCATGAAACACCTGGGAATGATGCCAGTAGACAGCAGACCGAGCAGTTTATCATGACTATATGGCCTTTGGTCTGCTGAGAGAAAAAGAAATACCTTCTGCAAATTGGAACCATCATCAATCTTTTGCATTATTGTTTATTTTTAAGATTATAGGATTAGATTCCTGAATACATAGTTCAAATGAGGCATGGTTGGTGTTTTGGAGGTTTTTAGTACTGTGATAAAACAGTTACAACTGTGTAATACAAACAAATATTAGTTTGCAATTTTTTAAAGTAGACTTAATCTTATCAAACAGTTTTAGGTGTGTTCTTACAATTTTTATAGCACTGTGTGATGTGTCCCATTGTTAGGAATGCTCAAAACAGTACACTTCAGCTCCTCACAAACTTGTTCACTGATACACCAATCTTGATTCATCTGCAGCTTGGAAGTATAAATTTAACCATGCTGCAATTAATTCAAACAGCCCGACCCACCACTATTTACATCCTGGTATTGGTTGAACGAAGCCACTGACATTGTGAAGTACAGAAATGACAATTAAAAACCAGATGTGTTTGACTGTCTTAGCCTAGGTTTAGCATAGTTTTAACCATGGTCATGGACATGGACATGGACACGGTCGACGGCACTAGCCGTGAGGCGTGACGGGCCCTGGGTCTGGGAAGCTGCGAGACGAGAGTGACTCTGAGATATGACATGTGACAGATTGTGACAGCTTCTGCTGGTCTTGGACCTTGGTCTAGGCCGCTACCGCCAGTGGCTGGGTATCTAGAGGACAGAGTTTAGTCTTTAGAGTTGTGTTTTGATGTATCCATTACATCGCGGTTTGTTTACGTCACAAGCCTCAAGCCTCAACTCAAGGTGACAAGCAAATGTGAGCGGGATCCCCGTCAAGCCTTGCATTTTTGCCAATTGTGGCCAACAATGCCTGGTCAATGCATGTCACAATGGTAATCATAAATAATTATAATCATGCGAACGTTGACTAGATAATGGTTAATAATGATATGTTTAGTTTACGAAGTAATTTACTACTGCGACATGACATGTCCTAGACCTAGTCTCGTCTCGACCTAGAGTAGAGGCTAGAGCAAATATTACTGCACACATTTGATATTTTACGTTTATCGACTTTCCCTTGGGTTTCCGTCATTAATACAATCTTCTGAAACCAGAATTTGAACAGAATATATAACGAAAAGCACGTGTTGGGCAGCCATTTTTGGATCGCTTGATCAAGTTGATGTCGGCATTTGCTTGCCTAACCCCCGCCAAGGGCAAGGCTCAAGCAACCTGGATACATCAGTTTAGACATTAGATGGGGAATTATTTTTTTGCCGCGTGTGCAACGCCATTCAGCAACACATCTCTAATATGCACTTATACATCACAACATTTGTTATATTTAATATGGTACCTGTATATCCTAGGCTTGGTTCAAGCTATAGCTAACGAGTAATCCACATATCACGAGCTCTGTCACTGGCAATGGCGTCAGCGCCAGGCAGACGACACGTTGGACTTGAGTTTTGACACTCTTGGGTACGGGGACAGTTCATTACCTGGATGGCGCGTGCAGCCAGGACGCAAACATTGCAGTTAAAACGTCCCATTTGATCGGTTATAAATGTGACATTGGCTCTGCATAAAGATGAATATAAAAACGTTTCACTGCGTACTATTTCCGAACCCTCCATTTTTCGTGTTTTTCCCGTATGCAAATCAGCGGTTCGTGTTTGTGAGGAGAATGTTGTATTTCATCGGCGCGACGGATGTATTTCTTCTCCCATTTTAACCAAAAACTTAAATATTTTGAAGATTATTGTTGGTATTGGCAGAAGATGCGCATCGCTGTAGAAATATAAGAGAAAAGTGGAAGAACATTGTTTGCTGCTGAATAAAAATGAATTTGACGTGCATGAAAGAAGTCGATGTGGAAGGGATAAGGCCAAGGCAATTGCAAGTTTATTTGCTGGGCTCAGAAATAGGCGACGCTAACCTTGAAACAGCCAAGACTATCCTCGCGTGCTAGAGGAAGCTGCAGCTGTTTACATCAGTACCAGTGATACTATCCTTGGCATATCCATGTGCATACATTTCAGTCAATAAAATCGCTCACTAGTAGAGTGGTCGGCCTCTGATCATATTAGCCAATAATGTTTGCGCTATTTCAGCTACACGCCTATAGCATCTTCAATTTAGGGCGGGTATTTGCGCTGTTCCCATATGGCTGATGCAGTAGCAACTGGCGAAGTTAAGAGCTATAGGGGTCAGAGCACAGTTAGACTTTCTGGTCTAACCCATACGAATGTAGTACCTTAATAATTGTGTCATTTGAGATTTTGAAAAAATAAATTAATGTGAAATGAGTACCGTAGGACATACCAGTAGGTTAAGTGCTATAATATATCTGCAGTGCAATGACGCATGTTAGGCAGAGTGTTGTTGGCGTAGTGATTTTTAGCCATTTTTTCTTACATGACCCTGCGAATGCAGAAAAACGTGCTCAGTTTGGTCAATATTGAGGGTCAGAACACATGCATGCATTTTAAGAGAGCCTGAGATATGCTTTTTTGACGAAATTTGATCAGCATATCAGTGACATGACTGCAGTGATTGTGTTAAAATTTAATTTTTTTCTCAGGTCCAGTTTCCTTATAATCTGACAAAACGTTAACATGGCCGCCAATGGGAAAATCAACAGTGCTCTGTGCCCTATAATTTTATAGCTCGACTCCGCTCAATCCCACGGTTTGCGGAGACGATCAGCCAGGAAGTATAGCGCAGCGAGGATGTTGAGGTGTGCCCAAATGTGCGCTATCATCTTGGTATATACGAAGTGGAATATTCTGCTGTATCACAAATAGCACCATTTTAACACAATATTTTGCTACTGAAATATTTGTTTTTGCTAGCTAGTACAGCTGTTGCTGTGAACAGGCAACTGAACGCCAGCTGTTACCTTCTTGATATTCGTTGCGACCACAAACCATAGGCCTGCCAATAATTAATACTGGCCCTTTCCTTAAAAGTGATGTTTAAAACCAAAGAGGCTTTACGATAACTTTCGGGGTATGTTCGTGTGACAGCAAACTGTGATATTTTGTATACAAAAAAGTGTGTTGACTTAGCCTTAAGTTATGCCTTTACTCTTGGCGAACATTCACTAATGGAAAATAAAATGGTGCTGTTATTCGCCATAATTACAATTGCGTTTTGTAGTATCACTAAACATATTGTTCTACCGGTCCATTGTTACTTAACAATGACAATATAAAGACACAAACAGACGCACGCAGCACGCGCGCGCGCGCGCGCGCACACACGCACGCACGCGCGCGCGCACACACACACACACACACACACACCAAAACATGTAATACCATTTGAAACCCCATAACTCATATTCCAACAAGTTGACATAGACATGCATAAATCCAAAGTCAAATGTCTTAACTGATAATGAAATCAATCACTCCCAGGTTCTAGCAGAAATGCTGGGATGTCAGTATGCTAATTTAACGAATTTTCCTGGACACTTATCTCAGTTCATAAAATAGATGCTGCGATAATTTCAGGAAACGTTCTGAAAATAGTTGTTGGTTATGAAGTAACGTTAAAAAGACGTATGTAGGGAAATGAAACGGAGTCTCATCTCGCATTTATACAAATACACACATTCGGGCATGCACATTGCACAAACACGCGCAATCTCTTGAACACACGCATGTAAAGGTAAAGGTAAGTTCTTTCATAGCGCAGTATCCAGTCCTCATGACTGCAAATGCGCTTCACATTTTACGTCCATGGCAGATATGTTCAAGTAATGATCTTTCAACTGCGCTGGGAAGCATTCAGCCATATATAGAATATATTCTTCATGTAATCTACACTGAGTCTTGCAAACATTCTGCCCGTTGAGATGTGTATATGAACTTCGCAGACTGATAGCTCACAGGGGATCCTCATCCAGTCGTTATACTCAACACCACGAAGTCCGAAAAACACCAGGTCGATTAGTTCGGCGACAGGTGAGCAAGTTCAGCTCCAAATGTTTTCATCAGAATAGCGTATCCCAATCACGGTTTGAAGCTGAAGAGCACTCACCGCATACACATCCCGACCAGGACATTTGGTAAAGAGGACACCCCGACTGGGTCGCGTGCGCGGGGGGGGGGGCATCTTCACGGCGTGTGTGGGCGTGTAAACGGTTATGTCGTGTCGACACGGCGCTCGCCAGGATCAGAAGATTTATGTATGATCCAATGATGTAGCAATCAACGCTCGATTCCAGATACAACTTCGAATTTATTCATCGCAACGAATGCAGCATCATACAATCGACTAAACATACAGTGTATTGCTTTTGCAATACATAAGTACTACAATATAAACTCAAAGCTCTGCCCTCCCTACTTTTTCTTCGGGTCTTTACAAAACCTCTACACTTTGACCTGTTTTAAAAGTAGCCGCAAAATTTAGAAGTTCATGATGAAAATAGGAGCATCAGTCTCATATTATAATAGTGAATTTGAAACGCCAAAATGGTAGACCGTAACGCATGTTCGAACGCGTTCGGTCTCCCTGTATCTCCCAAAAATCTCCCTATTTCAATGCTCAAATCTATCCCAAGTATCCCTGCTTCTTTCTCACTGCACATGCGTAGCCATGACCGCTTGTAACGATAATTCACGTATTGTCCTTTAAAGGTTAACAGTTATCCCAGATTGCTCTGCTTCCCGCAGATCCGTAGTTAAACTGTTCACGTATAACCGTGACCGTTTACAAATGTCGGCCCTACGTAAGTTATTCGTTCTCCCAGGGTGCTCCAGGGTGGGGCAGACCACCCTTCTGAGCAATTAATCATATACAAGGTTGCACGAACTGGGTACCAGTCGCTATTCTCTCCGTTTTATAAACACTTCTGTCTCCCTAATGTGAAACTTGTTTTCTTAGTACACGGGCGTCAACCCGTTCCCTGTTTGTCTGAGTAGAGTGTTTCCTTATGTCTAACGTGCTAGTCTACGATTATATAAAGTGTCTTTCTACATGTCTAGTAGCCAGTACAAGTAGCCAGTACATTGATTATATAATTAATATGATTAAATATTCAAAGCTAAGCAGTGCATTATGATTATATATGATTAAATATTAAAAGCTAAGCGGTGATTCTTTACAATTTGGGTGTTTTGGTGGTCGCCACGAACAGGCACTAAATGCATTACCTCCACCGCAGCGACGCCGTCTTGTCTCCCGATTTTAAAATCTGACGAGCGAGAAACTGTAAACGGCACCGCGAAAAATGTCAACACCTCCCAGTCCGATAGGTAACCTAGGTAAGTTCTTATAAATTATAGCGCAGTATGTACAGTTCTTTGGAATGCCAAAGCGCTCTACACTTTTCTTCCATGGCAGACCTGTTCCATCAAGCACCATCTCAACTTGGCTAGAAAACATTCAGCCACGCACACATTAATGCGCGAAGGCTGCTCATACACATAAACACCACTGACGACACCACTGTGAACAACAGCAATGTAGGATGAAATAACATGCTTTTATTGGCATCCCAGTTCCCCAAAACTCTACTTTCACCGGTAAAAGACAAGTGTTGTAAAACGATAAATACACGCAAGAACGCGCACGCAAGAACGCGCACGCAAGAACGCGCACGCAAGAACGCGCACGCAAGAACGCGCACGCAAGAACGCGCACGCAAGAACGCGCACGCAAGAACGCGCACGCAAGAACGCGCACGCAAGAACGCGCACGCAAGAACGCGCACGCAAGAACGCGCACGCAAGAACGCGCACGCAAGAACGCGCACGCAAGAACGCGCACGCAAGAACGCGCACGCAAGAACGCGCACGCAAGAACGCGCACGCAAGAACGCGCACGCAAGAACGCGCACGCAAGAACGCGCACGCAAGAACGCGCACACAAGAACGCGCACGCAAGAACGCGCACGCAAGAACGCGCACGCAAGAACGCGCACGCAAGAACGCGCACGCAAGAACGCGCACGCAAGAACGCGCACGCAAGAACGCGCACGCAAGAACGCGCACGCAAGAACGCGCACGCAAGAACGCGCACGCAAGAACGCGCACGCAAGAACGCGCACGCAAGAACGCGCACGCAAGAACGCGCACGCAAGAACGCGCACGCAAGAACGCGCACGCAAGAACGCGCACGCAAGAACGAGCACGCAAGAACGCGCACGCAAGAACGCGCACGCAAGAACGCGCACGCAAGAACGCGCACGCAAGAACGCGCACGCAAGAACGCGCACGCAAGAACGCGCACGCAAGAACGCGCACGCAAGAACGCGCACGCAAGGACGCGCACGCAAGGACGCGCACGCAAGGACGCGCACGCAAGGACGCGCACGCAAGGACGCGCACGCAAGAACGCGCACGCAAGAACGCGCACGCAAGAACTAGCACGCAAGAACGCGCACGCAAGAACGCGCACGCGCACGCGCACGCGCACGCGAACGCGAACGCGCACGCGCACGCGCACGCGCACGCGCACGGGAACGCGAACGCGAACGCGAACGCGAACGCGAACGCGAACGCGAACGCGAACGCGAACGCGAACGCGAACGCGAACGCGAACGCGAACGCGAACGCGAACGCGAACGCGAACGCGAACGCGAACGCGAACGCGAACGCGAACGCGAACGCGAACGCGAACGCGAACGCGAACGCGAACGCGAACGCGAACGCGAACGCGAACGCGAACGCGAACGCGAACGCGAACGCGAACGCGAACGCGAACGCGAACGCGAACGCGAACGCGAACGCGAACGCGAACGCGAACGCGAACGCGAACGCGAACGCGAACGCGAACGCGAACGCGAACGCGAACGCGAACGCGAACGCGCACGCGAACCAGTCCGATAGGTGACCTATCGTGTCCTGCTGAAGTTACGCCTCAGTCCTCCCAATTTTAGGTATGACCCCCCTTCATAGGACTACGCAACTGTTTTTATGTAGCAAGCGGCCAAACCGTGACCGATGTCGGTGAGTTTTGTTTGTATTGGTGCAAGTATCATTTATTTCGTCATGTCATCGCGATGAATTCTTCTCTGGCTCTAGCAGAAATTATGGGATGTCAGGACAGAAAATGGTTTCTTGGGAAATGTGGTGTGATAATTTAACAAATATTCCTGGGCACATTTGTCAGTCCATTATATAGATGCAGTGATACTTTTAGGAAATGTTCTGAACTTATTTTCTGGTTATGAAGGATAGTTGATATACACGTATGTAGGGTGAGCGTGTGCAAACACGCCCACTCTTTTGTATACATGCATGTATAAGTAAAGGTAAGTTCTTATAAATTATAGCGCAGTATTCAGTTCTCTGGAATGCCTAAGCGCTCCACACTTTACTTCCCTAGTAGACCTGTGCAATCAAGCACCATCTCAACATGCCCAATAAAGCATTCAGCCACGCGGCAATTAATGCGCGAAGACTGCTCATACACATAAACCCCACTCTCTATACCCTTGCAGTCCTATATACAACTGTATGAACTAGAGCAATGTAGGATGAAATAATTTCACTCTGAAATGTGTCCGTCTTTTGACTGACGGGATAGTTTCCTAAAGCGCTGCTTTCACCGGTAAAAGACAAGTGTTGTAAGAAGACAAATTCACGCACGAACACCCACGCGAATGCATATGCGAACGCATGCACACCACACAGGAAACTAAAAATTGGCGCATGCTTATAACAAGACAACGTTGTCAGGAAGTTGCGCGTTGCGCAGCTGCAGGTTCGCACAATTAGTGGTCACGTGATTGCTGTTTCCGCCCAACAACGAGCAATGTATAACCTGAATGCGAAGTCGAAGTGGATTTGCGGAAGGTTGGTTGTTTTCATTTCTTCGTCATTTTCTCCTTCGTCGTCTTTATTGGTTCGTTCCTGATACAATTATCATTTATTCGTTTCAATGTTATTGTAGTAATCGGCCACGATGATATCGAGATATGGACTACGATCTCTACAACGCGTGCGGCACGGCCATCGGATTGGAATTCGAAGAGGCTTTCTTACCGAACGTCGATCGAACAAGAAGGGATTTCACATTCGGATCAAACTGAGGAAACGGCTGTTACGCCTAACTGACTGACTTTATTCGTAATTATCGAACTTTTAACGTTAGCGTATTCCGAGGTGTAGATTGTTGCAATTTATTTTAGGTAACCACGCTCGGGAGGAGAGTAAACTCGTTTCGCTGTTGAAGCATTGGAAAATCACACCTCCTCCTCCCTGAAAGGGGTTTGAGGTTGGGTGGCCGGCTTGCAGATTCCTTCCATGGCTTACCCGCCGTCTTCATCTGTCAGTTATTTTAATAAGATATTGTTGATATCTTATCAAAATTACTGATTAACTGGTGACGGTGCATTTCTCGTCATTCGATGTATCATTTCTTTATGTAATGAAACTAAGAAATCAAAGAAATTATGTATTTTTTAGAAGCGTTGTGTAAGCGAACGAAATGTGTGTAGACTTATAGATTATAGACACGAGCGAAATGACGAATCCCCAAATGCACCATGACAAACATTACACAGGAATGCAATATATTCTGAGTTTTGCAAACAGTCTGCCGTTTGAGATGTGTGTAAGTACTTCGCAGAGTGAACGCTCCCCGTTAATCCTCATCCATACGTTATATTCAACACCAAGTTAAGCTCGAAATGTTTTTTTTAATCAGAATAGCGTATCCGATACAAGCTTTGACATTGAAGTGCCTCCAACGCATATACGTCCAGCCATGGACATTCACGTGTTTTGGAGGTCGCCACGAACAGGTAGTAAATGCGTTACCTTCTGCGCCGTGTCTCCGTCTAGTCTCCCGATTTTTAAATCTGACGAGCGAGAAACTAAACGTCGCCGCGAAAAATGTCAACACCTCCCAGTCCGATAGGTGACCTATCATGTCCTGCTGAAGTTACACCTCAACCCTCCCAATTTATGGTATGTTGTTTTTGTGTAGCCCGCGGAGTATCACAGCTGCCAAACCGTGGCCGATGTCTGTGAGTTTTCTTTGTATTGATACAGGTGTCTTTTATTTGGTGATGTCATCACGATGATTTCATCTGTGGTTCTAGCAGAAAGTGTGGGATGTCAGGGTGGAAAATGCTTTCTTGGAAAATGTTGTACGGTAAAATAAAATATTTCCTCGGCACATTTGTCAGTCAATTATATAGATGCAGTGACAAGTTTAGGAAATGTTCTGAAAATATATTCTGGTTATGGAGGATAATTGAAATAGACGTATGTAGGTAAATCGAAAGTGGTCTCAGCCCGTATTTGTTCCTTAGACTCATGCACACTCAGGTGGGCGGGACCAAACACACGCACTCTCTTGTACACATGCATGTAGAGGTAAAGGTAAGTTTTATAAATAATAGCGCACTATCCAGTGCTCTGGAATGCCAAAGAGCTCCACACTTTACTACCCTGGCAAACTTTTTCAATCAAGCACTATCTCAACTTGGCTAGAAAGCATTCAGCCACGCGGCAATTAATGCGCGAAGGCTGGTCATACACATAAACACCAGCTGAGTGAACTGGAGCAATGTAGAGTGAAAAAACTTCGTTCTGATTTTTTCCTTAATTTACTGAGTGATACGTTCCCAAAACTCTACTTTCACCGGTGAAAGGCAAGTGTTGTGACAACTCAAATTAACGCACGAACGTACACGCGAACATACACACACGCATGAATCGTATACATTTGCGATTTATATCCGTGGTGGTTTTTCTTTGTTTTGGTACAGTTGTCCTTTAATGTGATGTTAACATTTCACTGTTTATATTTACGATTTGCTCATTATAATATTTCCTTGTGTGATGGGTCCGCCTCATTTGCTACGTCCCCCCCCCCCCAGTTCTTTCCACCTCTCACTCCCCTCTCTCTGTCACTCTCTCTGCCTGCCTGCCTGCCTGCCTGCCTGCCTGCCTGCCTGCCTGCCTGCCTGCCTGCCTGCCTGCCTGCCTGCCTGCCTGCCTGCCTGCCTGCCTGCCTGCCTGCCTGCCTGCCTGCCTGCCTGCCTGCCTGCCTGCCTGCCTGCCTGCCTGCCTGCCTGCCTGCCTGCCTGCCTGCCTGCCTGCCTGCCTGCCTGCCTGCCTGCCTGCCTGCCTGCCTGCCTGCCTGCCTGCCTGCTCGCCCGCCCGCCCGTATTCCATATTCCAGTCTCTCTTTCTCTCTATCACTCTCTCTCTCTCTCTCTCTCTCTCTCTCTCTCTCTCTCTCTCTCTCTCTCTCTCTCTCACTACACACACGCGCGCGCACGCACGCACGCACGCACGCACGCACACACACACACACACACACACACACACACACACACACACACACACACCACATAATGACGTGTGGGTTGTGTTGATTTTGTATGACATGAAACTCGCAGTTCTTCCCTTTGTCTTTGATATTTAGAACTCCAGACATAGGGTTGTTTAAATTGCGGTTAATTGACAAGGTCATAGATTTTAAAAAATCACCTATAATTTCTTGGTGTCGCCGGCGCCGGCATCAGTGACGTATTTTCAGACGAGGAATAATTTCCCAAATACAGAGTATGTTTTCATCAAGTTATATTACGCGCCCTAGCTTTGTCCTGGAATAAGGTTATCCACATTTACGCGTGTTTGTTTACAAACAGACGTCTGTCGTACAGAAACAACGCACGCGCCTAGCGACTCCCTCGCGCGCGCCAGGGGTCGCTGCTGTTGATCACGTCAGCGCGAGGAAGTGTGTTCTATTTATAGCTGTGGTGCCCCGCGCCATTATTAGACTGAGATCTGTACAGCATGTCTCACATTATCTGGTTTTATCACAAAGTGGCTATATGACCAGAAGAAAACCTGACTGAAACTTCAGGATACATAATCCGAGTGTGTGATTCCGTCATCAAAATCATGACATAAGGCGTCGCAATTTATAGCTTTACGGTTTTGAGTATTGTTTGACATCAAGACTCTCGTTGAAGCCAGGCGAATGGGAAGGTATGCTGACAGTGATTGACAGTGACAGGTACGGTATATAGGTACACCAGGGCACAAATCGCGTGTTCTATAGCTTTTTTGCCGTTATGACAAAAACAGAACTGAAAAGCAATCTTCCTTAATATATCTATCACTATGAGCTAAATATGTTATACACAATCTGTTTTTTTAATACTTTTTTGTACTTTTTGTATAGCAATCAAAATTACTAGCCACACAGGCCCCCAACAACTTTTTTAAGAACTACTCATATATGTGTGGAAGAATGTGCTTTCATTGTATTTATCTAGTTTAGATGTTGGTTTTAGAGGCAAAAATGCATGCACAACAACAATTGTTTTAACTCATTTGTAAAACTGTTTGTTTTGTGTGTGGCGCACATACAAAACAAACAGCTCTTTAAATCATTTACCACACATATCTGAAAGACTGGTATCATAGGAGCTGTAGGTTTTATGTTTAAATGGGTTAATTTAGCAGTGGTCTGCACATGAGTCATGTCATATTTGTACTGCAACAAATGTCTAAATTTGAACATTTGAAATCAATACAGTTTACCTAGGCTGCTCCATGTATTTGTTTACATATTTTCTTATGGATGATAACAAAACTGGAATGCATTAGTTAACCATATTTAGTCACCCACCAAACTCATACATATTCTCATTTGTCTTGAGTGGGTTTGTTTTATATTATGAACTGTGTCGATGACAGATAAGTTACAACCAGGATTCTAGTTAGAGGAGTCAACATGGAGGGACATTTACAAATTCTTGACATGCCTACATTGACACTAAAATGCATAGTATATTTATAATTTGTGATGTGATATGTGCTTACTTGGGGAGGAGATTCATGTTTAGAGTATTTGATTGGTTCACTTTTTGCTAAATCCATTTTCTGGAATCTGTTAACAACAAAAATGATTAACTCAAATGCAGTGACAATGGAATGCATTCTTTTTCACAATTAATTCTACAAGATGGAATCAACCACTTGTTACGAAGTGAACGAATCTATTGTATTATATTATAGCATTATGAACACTGCCGGCCACCTGCACTGTTTGATCACATAAACCATTCAACAGTCACACAGCATATGAGTTATCTGACATGTACACTTTTAATGTATTGATACAACAACATCAGCAATGTGTATACATTTTGATACCAATTACAAGACTGTGTTCCAAATTCTGTCACATCAGAATGCATTCAAAATCCAAAGTTTAATTCTCCTCCCATCTGGAAGACAGCTTCACAGGGTGACATAACTCACTGACTGGCATACTTATCATCTGGCAATTATAACTGCTCCATCAAATGATCAAATTAATTATTGTGATAACATTTTCTAAAACTATAGACACCTTTCATAAGAAATTGAAAATACAGTTGTTTGTAAATGCTTTTCCACCATGGAATGCCACCAGTTACATTCTCCAATGACGACTTGTGCCTGTCCCCGTGTAGGACTAGCTCAATGGTTTTGTCTGTTGCACCTCTGAGCTGGAATATTGTTAAGGATTTAGGCACTATAGAAGTTTCACAGTTAATATTATTATTGTTATCATTATCAGATGCTGTCAAATATAAAAAGTCCAGAAACATAAAAAAACCATTGATCAACTGGTTGACCAATAGCATATATATTGGTAGAGATTATTTATGTCATTTTATCAGAACAAAGTTTTGATATCCTTGAATGTTGTGTATGGCTCAATCTACTTCAATGCAACAGCACAGGTTTCTCATGTAATTACCGGTACATCTGTAGTCACTTTTCAGTTGACAACAACTTGTACTTTGGCTCTCCTCTCTGTCTCTGTCTCTGTCTCTGTCTCTGTCTCTCTGTCTCTCTGTCTCTCTGTCTCTCTGTCTCTCTGTCTCTCTGTCTCTCTGTCTCTCTGTCTCTCTGTCTCTCTGTCTCTCTGTCTCTCTGTCTCTCTGTCTCTCTCTGTCTCTCTGTCTCTCTCTCTCTCTCTCTCTCTCTCTCTCTCTCTCTCTCTCTCTCTCTCTCTCTCTCTCTCTCTCTCTCTCTCTCTCTCTCTCTCTCTCTCTCTCTCTCTTTCATGCCTACAATTTTCTGTGCTGTACTTCATCTGAAACCTAAAATTCAAATAAAATCATTACTTTGAAAAACACCAAAACCATCAAATAGAATACAAAAACGCAACACAACACCAAAATAAGGAACAACAAATTGGACATGCATGAATTTTATTTAGGAACACAGTGATAGACGTTTTATGTTAACATACTGGCAATCTCTCTAACAATTAACACCATTCACCTATGGGTATTCCCCTCGAGTGACAATAATTACCAATATATTTTCAAATATGCACATCAACAACAGCAACCAGGAAGCACGATTTTTTTTGCCAGGCATCTTTTAGAATGTTTTGATTTGGCTGGTCTATTTTCAGAAATACTAGATTTAAATAATATTTTTACTACTTTGTTTAAAAAAATAGAAGGTAGGTGGGCAGGCGGGTGGGTAGGTGGGCAGGCGGGTGGGCGGTCGGGCGAATTATTTACGAGTTACGTATGTGTTATATATTTATATTTTGACCAATGAATAAACAAAAACAAGGCTTAAAACAGGTCTATGATTCACTCAAAGGACTGATTACCGACTGCTTGCACACCTCCAAGGCAGCCTGCTAAGTAGTTTGGGTATTAAGTCTGTGACTTCATGTTTTAAGGCTATAACATTATACATGCCCCTTTCAACACACCATGATGATACAGTGAATGAGGTGGGAAATTAGTTATGAGGAATATTACAACAATATATTAGATTTTAGACAATTACATAAGAACAGGCATCACAAGATGAGTAAGTGCCAGTCAACCATGACGTTTGCTAGTCATATTCAGCCAAGGGTGACCATTCTGGCAAGTATTGACTACCCAGGGGGTACCAGTGGCATATGTAGGGTGCAGCCTACAAGAAGAGGGCAGCGAGGCGGAACGTGTCTGCACAGACCAGCTGCAGTTGTCTGTATTCAGAAGCAACCTTTGTGCCAGTTGTGTGACCATCCTCCCCCCTCAAACACTCCTTGATGTACTGGGATGACACAACCTGTCTCTCTGTCTGTCTCTCTGTCTGTCTCTGTCTGTCTCTCTGTCTGTCTCTCTGTCTGTCTCTCTGTCTGTCTCTCAGTCTGTCTCTCTGTCTGTCTCTCTGTCTGTCTCTCTGTCTGTCTATCTGTCTGTCTCTCTGTCTGTCTCTCTGTCTGTCTCTCAGTCTGTCTCTCTGTCTGTCTCTCTGTCTGTCTCTCTGTCTGTCTATCTGTCTGTCTCTCTGTCTGTCTCTCTGTCTGTCTCTCAGTGATGTACTGTGATGACACAACCTTGTATGTTTCAGCTACATCAGCACCAGCAACAGTGAAGGCAACAACAATGATGACAGCAATAGCAGAAATGATAGCAGCAATAATGGCCACAACAACAGCAATGATGGCAACAACAACAGACAAGAGCAATGATGGCAACAACAACAACAATGATGACAACAACAACATTAATTATGGCAACAACAACAGCAATTATGCAACAACAACAACATCAATGATGGCAACAACAACAGCAGTGAAAGAACCAGCAACAGCAATGAGAATGATGATGTGTTTAGCATCTGTGGAGCCAGAACAGGTATGTTACACATTGACACAATAACACATATTATCTGAGAAATGTAATATGATATTATTCCTTGAAGCTGCCACACCGGTTAGAATAATCAGTATTAATTAAGGAGGATGGGTGTCTACAGAAAGCTATGTTTGCTACTGAGCAATTGGAGTCCATGTTTTCTTAAACTGAATCTGAATGGGGTACATCATAAGATGGTGTGTGTGTGTGTGTGTGTGTGTGTGTGTGTGTGTTTGTTTGTGTGTGTGTGTGTGTGTGTGTGTGTGTGTATGTGTGTGTGTGTGCAAGTTATTGAGTGTTTGAGCTGCAGATCAGGCGGCTGAAATCAGATATGGTTTCAGCCTGGACCTGCGACTCGTTAAGTTGGTTCCAGTCAACTATTGTTTTTACAAAAAATGAATTCTTAAATTGCTTAGTGTGGGCTGTAGGTACTATGGAACATCTAGGGTTGTTGATTGTAAGTTGTTGTATGAAATGTGAGGATACATGGTCTGAGAAGTGCTTAGGCTGAATGTGTCTTTTGTTTGTTTTTTGGGCCAGAAGAATGTTTCAGTAGGGAGGGCTGGGATAAATCCCATAACAGTTTGGTACATATATTGTAGTCTTTGGTCTCGTCATCTATGTTCTAATTTGTCGAGGTTAAGGTTGGTGACCATAGTTGTAACAGATGCTGGGTGTCTAGACCAGTAGACTCCAGTAATGAAACAAGCTGCACAGGGTTGGATTCTTTCTAATTTATCTATGTCCCCCTAGACACTAGACTCTATTAAATATACATTTGAAAACCATCAATTGATGTAATATTAACATAGAAGTAACATGTTGCATAGTAAAATATAATTGTTCTGTATTTCCTACAATTTATCCTGTTTCCCTTGTCTAAAATGTAACATATCTCTGTCTCTCTGTCTGTCTCTCTGTCTGTTTCTCTGTCTGTCTCTCTGTCTGTCTCTCTGTCTGTCTGTATCTCTGTCTCTCTGTCTGTCTGTCTGTATCTCTGTCTGTCTGTATCTTTGTCTCTCTGTCTCTCTCTATGTCTGTCTGTATCTCTGTCTCTCTGTCTGTCTCTCTGTCTGTCTGTATCTCTGTCTGTCTCTCTGTCTATGTCTGTATCTTTTTCTCTGTCTGTCTGTCTGTCTGGCTGTCTGTTTCTCTGTCTGTCTCTCTGTCTCTGTCTGTATCTTTGTCTCTGTCTGTCTGTCTGTCTGTCTGTCTGTCTGGCTGTCTGTTTCTCTGTCTCTGTATATCTCTGTCTCTGTATCTGTCCCTTTTTCTCTCTCTGTCTCTCTTTCTCCCCCTCTCACCCTCTCCCTCTCTCCCTCTCTCCCTCTCTCCCTCTCTCCCTCTCTCCCTCTCTCCCTCTCTCCCTCTCTCCCTCTCTCCCTCTCTCCCTCTCCCTCTCTCCCTCTCTCCCTCTCCCCCTCTCTCCCTCTCTCCCTCTCTGCCTCTCTCCCTCTCTCCCTCTCTGCCTCTCTCCCTCTCTCCCTCTCTCCCTCTCTCCCTCTCTCCCTCTCTCCCTCTCTCCCTCTCTCCCTCTCTCCCTCTCTCCCTCTCTCCCTCTCTCCCTCTCTCCCTCTCTCCCTCTCTCCCTCTCTCCCTCTCTCCCTCTCTCCCTCTCTCCCTCTCCCCCTCTCCCCCTCTCCCCCTCTCCCCCTGTCCCCCTCTCTCCCTCTCTCCCTCTCTCCCTCTCTCCCTCTCTCCCTCTCTCCCTCCCTCCCTCTCTCTCTGTTTCAGTTCAGTTTTGTCTTGGTCTGTCGCGGTCTTCTTGGTCTCCTCTGGTCTTTCTCTGTCTGTTTGTTGGTCTGTGTGTCTGTCAATCCATCTGTCTGTCTGTCCGTCCGTCTGTCCATCCAACTGTCCATCTGTCCATCTGGTCCATCCGTCTGGATTGCATTTATGCTGAAATTTTGAATTTTTTCTAGTGAGCGAGCAGGATGGTTGGTAGATTAAAATGTGTATTCGTCTTGGTGGGGTGGGACTGCAGTCACAATTTTCAAACGTTTCTGGCTGTGATTGTTTTTTTTCTCAGGTATAACTGTGTTACTCGGCTGGTATACATTAACTTACTTTTATATCCATTACTCATAAAATGAGTACTTTGAGAGTACTTGGGAGTTCATCACTATATTTATTTCATGATCTTGAGTCCTAATGTCATATACTTAAGATTTCTCATTGTACAAAACCTCTGCATTGTCATGGGAACTGTTTAATGACTGGTCAAGATCAGTTGAATAAGACTGACCATCACATCAATGACCTACACTAGCAATTGATTTTCAAAAGTATGAATACTTTCAAATCTGCTCAAGTATTCCAGACAATACCTAAATTGTATTGACTAGACGGTGTTTGAATACAACTTTTTGTGACTTCATTTCCTCGGACTTTTCCTAGACTAAACTGCGACTTATAGGCTGAGATTTTTCCTATGACTTTATACTTCATTTCTGCCAACCTGGGCAACTGTCCACTGGGAACAGAGGAACTGCCCCTTCACACTAGACCCTGGACACCTCTTGTATTTATGGACTTCAAATGATGGGTGTTAAATGTCAGTACTCTTACATAATACAGTACACTGTCACTGCCAATCCCTGTGGAGCTTATTCACTGATTCACACTGGCTGGACAGTGACATTGTTCAAAAGGTCCACTGTTTGTCTGGTGTGGATTGAGTGGACCATGGTCACTGTGAAAGTGACTATTACAGCTGAAGCAGCAGGTAGGTCAGTGACTGTCACCGGATGTTGTCATTTTATATTAACCTGTTCCAGAAAAGTAAATTAAATTAGTTTAGGCATTTTGAGAAAATGTTAATTATTTGAGTTACCAGGTAGTTGCATTGGCATTGAAATTAACCTGGTGTGTAAAGTTCTACTGCTGTGTGAAATGCACTCCAGTGATGTGACATGTGTGTAGAATGGTGCACGGACAAAACCCCCTCGGACAAAACCCCCTCGGACAAAACCCCCTCCATACATAACTCCCTCCATACATAACTCCCTCTAGACATACGCCATTTCCGGACAAAACCCCCTTGGACAAAACCCCCTCCATACATAATTCCTTCTAGACAATCCATTTCCGGACAAAACCCTCTCATTAATTATACTAGTCAGAGGGTGACTTGCTTGAATAGCACCTTTATTATGCCAGTAATTATAAAATATTTGGTATGTATTTACATTTTTTACATACCAAATTATATATATATATATGTATATACAATAAAATGAAATATGGAAAATAAATATAAGATTTAGATATAAGATATACACATTGTACATAATTTGTTCTTTAAAATGAAAAAATATTTTACTATAATAAAGAAATAAAGATAAAATTAAAATAATACATCTATTTAACAATAATTGTGGTGTAAACTAGTTTATAAATAAATAAATATATATAAAATGTCCTTTAAAATTGTTTAAAAAATAAATATATATATTATCTTCTAAAAATAAGTATAATTTAAATTAGTAGACATACATTATAAGAGGACTAAAATATCATTTAAAATTATAATTACAATTGAATGCGTCCAATTTAAAAAAAATATATATTTATACAATTATTAAGTTAAGCTAAAATTTCAGAAGAAAAGATTGTTGTTCAGCACCACCGATCCGCTATATTATATATAGTATGCACAAATATACAGCCAAGCTAAGTTTACTTCTTTTGATAATTCTTGAGGCTAGTATCTATGATGAGGGGGTTTTGTCCGAATGGGTTTTGTCCGGAAGGAGCTTTTGTCTTGATGGAGTTATGTATGGAGGGGGTTTTGTCCGAGGGTTTTTTGTCCGAGGGCGTTTTCTCCGGAGGGGGTTTTGTCCCGCCTTCGCATCAAGCAGCTCTGAATGGTGATAGTATGTATGTATACATGAACCATAAGACCGAACCATGCATGCATGTATAATATATCAAGAAAGTCTGGACACCCACATCTAAAACCAGTGGTTGGGATTTTGTCCGTTGGGGTTTTGTCTGGTCGTGTAGAACCCATACATTTGAGGGGACACTTGTTGGACTTGGTGGTGACAGTACATCATGCTCAGTCGTGTTGTCAACTACAGCATAACAGATCACCACAGCGTCATTTTCCTTATGTCGTCTGCTAGCCCAGTGTCTGCTCAGAGCAGCTTTGTGATTTTCACAGATTGGGTCAGGCTGGTCTTGAACCTAATATGTTCTTGCATGTTGTCACAGATGGATGAATGAAGACTGCATTGACCCTGGAGGACATGAGCCATGCCAATGAGTCTGTGGAACTTCGCTGACCAGCCCGATGGACATGTCAACAGCACAGTTGTAAGGTAAGGGCCTCTAGCCTTGTAAACTGCCAGTATCAGAATGAATTGACCAATGCATGTATCTACAATCTTTCAGGAAGTTAGCCAAAATGATAGGACAAATGGCATATGATGAAAATTTAATTACGTTCTGTGTATAAATAGATGAATATTTTCAGTAAAATGTCATTATATCTGTATGATTAACAACTACATTGTTATAATAACTCCAGATATTTAATTGAAATCGGGCAATAATTAGTGTTGGTAACCAAGTACTAAATTTAATTTCTGTAACAAAATCATAAAACATGTATTTCTCACACTGTCATTTTTGTTATAAATTACATTAAAATGAGCATAACTATGGAAATTATTATCACAGTAAAATAATTGTTGCACCATGTTCCTCTTTCTAGACATAACGTATTATGAAAAGCTGAATTGTTGCTTCCTGACAGATGTGATTTGTTTTGTGCAAATGGGTCAGGTATGTGAGTTCTAATGGTTTTATGATATCACATGCTTTGTTGTCAAGCTCGACTACACCCATAATTGTTGACCCTCTCAACCAGCTAGCAGACTTGCTGTCATGCTTCAGTGACAGTGTAAAGTGGCTATATCTGGTCAACTGTGGCAGACCAAGACCAAGCCTTCTGTACACAGGCTACTTGTCGACTGGTCCAATGCAGATATTCCAACAAGTCACAGTTGAATGTCAGTATGTTGACAGTGTTCAATGAACTTAGGATTGCTGCGCTAGACGTCCCAGTAAGTGCGGCTGCCAAAGTGAACACAAACAACACCGTATATTTTCTTCTTCTATTCAGCCACCCAACTTCAACACTTTGAAGATCAACAGGGAATTTCTAAAGATATTATGCACTTTCTTGTTACTAAAAATGTCGAACAGTGAATTTTGGAAGAAATCGTGCTAAGTTTAACTGAAAATCAATATTGTCTAACACTTAAACTTCAGGGTGAAGTACATTGTTCAGTAATGTGAATGTTCAAGGTAACTATTGAAAGGTAGATTTATGCGAAAGTTCGGTGGTTAATGAGACAACAATGTGAATCTGGATTTGTATGTTTGAATTTGTATGTTTGAACAGGACAAGTTTCTGAAGGCACAGATGGGTGCATTTGTAATTGTACTGCAGTACGATGGAAAGTAATGCTAAGGTAAGTTTTTTAATAGCACATTTGCCAATCATCAGGATTGATCATAGTGCTTTACAATTTATTTCTTGGCACACCTATTCTTTGGAACACCATATCGAGTTCTCTGGGAAGTATTCAGCCATGCTGCAAGTAATGTACAAAAAACAATTTGTAGACAAATATCTACCACTGTGTCTAGCCAGGCATTCACTTATACAGCTGGGTAAACTGAAGCACAGGATTCAAACATGAGAGCACAAAGCTCTAGCTACTGTGCCACTGTCACTGTGTCACTGTCACTGTGCCACTCTGCCACTGCCACTGTGCCACTACTGGCATGTAGTAATGTTCCATAATATAAGCAACATTTGTGGCAACATATTAGCAACATCTGATAACAGCTCTATGAGGTGAAATCATTTAAACTATCAATTGCTTTGAAGCTTTCAAAATTAGAACTTCCATAGAAATTCCAAGTTTATATTGTGGCATGGCAACTCAGCAATACCAACTGAGGACAAACAAGTCACCAAGTAGATCCTAGAGTTAGTTCCAAAAAACTTGATAGTTATGTTATCTTGCATATGCTGCAAAAAACATTTTAATCACACACACTCACACACACGCATACTCACACATGCACACGCACACGCACACACACACACACACACACACACACACACACACACACACACACAGCAAACACACAGACACACACACGCATACACACGCACACACACACACACACACACACACACACACACACACATAGCAAACACACACACAGCAAACACACACACACACACACACACACATGCACACATCACACACACACACCACACACACACACAACACACACAGACACACATAGACACACACATACAAACACACACAGACACACACACACACATACACACAGCAAACACGCACACGCGCACACACACACACACACACACACACACACACAGCAAACACACACACACAGACACAGACACACACACACACACACACACCCATACACCACACACACACCACATACACAGCAAACACACATACACAGCAAACACACACACAGACACATACACACACAGACACATACACACACAGACACACACCATACACACATACACACAGACACACACACACACACACACACACACACACACACACACACACACACCACACACACAGACACACACAGACACACACACACACACACACACACACACACACACACACACACACACACACACACAACATTTTTCTGTAACTGCAGTTAAGTTTGAGGTCACAGTTTGAAAGAATCTACAGAACTTTGGCTTATTGTCACCTAAGTAATCCAGCCACATCACCACTGAGTGGTGTGTGAAAGGCTTGAGAAATGATTGCACAAACATAAGAACATACCATTTTAACATTTTTGCTAGTCCAATAATTCCCTGTTAAATATGTGAATTGACTCACATATGTATATATACCGAGGTCAGTCTATTTAGCTTTTTTGTTCCTCAAATTTTAGCCCATCTATTACCCGTTTACTATCAATTTGCCCATCCAGAATAAATTTTACCCATCCAATTGAAGAGTCTCTAGGTAAACCAATGGTTAGAACGGTTGAATCAACAGGAACATTGCGTTTTGTCCAGACTTTGCAAACAGATGAGTCAACCTGTTCGCATGTTGTACACTGACTGTTTGTCTGTTTCAGCTCTGGTTGCTGTCACCAACTGGGCATCAGTGGCTCTCGCATGTACGAACTCACGGCTGTCTGTTTTCTGGTTTGTGTCATGTCTATGTCATTTGTGTGACAGTCTGAATATCACTCCAGGTTTTGACTCAGTGTGACACATCACTCAACATCATCAGCATTGATGAAATTAATGTCATGTTTGAAAAGTTACCAGGCAAAGATACAATTTTGATTATGAAAAAGTGAATGTTTGTGATCTGCGAAAACCTATCCTGAAGAATATTCAAAATATTACTTTCAGGTTGTCCTTGTCTATTTCCTGGGAACAGTAGCAATGTGGTTACCATGGTTAGGTTGTGGGATCCATTTATTGCAGTTTTGAAGCTTTGACAATTTATAAATTTTGTTCAGTACATGATACCTTAGTTTATTGGGCTTCATTCGGCTGTATACATAGATACCTGGCTACAGACAGCATTTGGTTTATGTCGGCAAATAGTATTTGCACATTGTATTTACTACAGATCTAATATGGTGAATTGACACATCATATTTTAGCCCGGTGTGTCTTCAAATGTAGGAAAAAAAGTCATGGAAAAAATGACAGGAAATAAAGTCACAAGGTGGAAAAAACACTACTTTAAATATTACCAATATACATTTTAATGCAAATCACTACACAGTGATATTCATTTGAGAACCATAAATGTATATAATACTAAGCATAAAATTAAAAAGTTGCACAGAAAACTATTATTGTTCTGTATGTATACTTTTGACAATTCCTGCTGTAAAAGACTGGCAGACCGGATACTCGTTAGTTGTTCCTCATACTTGTTGGTATTCATCGTTACGTCTTATATTATGATCTTCAGTTAAGATGTCTCGTAGCTTGTATTTATGGTGTCCTGATTGTGGAAGACCTCTGGGTTATCATTGATACTTTTTAGGGACCTGACTTGAATAAGAATGACCATCAGGTTAAAGAGCTACACATGAACTTAAATTCAAAACGCTGCCTTTGTATTAACTAAATAGTGTTCGAATACAACTATTTTGTGATTTATTTCCTGTGACTTTTCCTTGGCAAAACTGTGACTTTTTGTGAGTTTATTTCCGCCTACTGTCTGTTCATCTATTAGGTATTGCCAATAAGACTTATTTTCAAACTGGAGGTTGTGATCACCAATTGAACATGTCTCAAAACAATGTCTTCCAAATTGCGAGCATTGCTACATGTTTTCTAAATACTACTTGCAAGGCAGCATGTCTTCAACATAGTGTAGATATGATTTTAAGGATAGTATTATAATTAATTAATTAATGACAAACCAGGAGCAGAGTTCTTCCTTTTTACGTCTGTGTCAGAATGTAGGAGTGCACTACTGTAAATGCATCAGAATTAGTTTACTGGGAAACAGTCTTGTAACACTTCTTGTGATTTTGAGATTGATCCCTTTCATAATACACCTATACACATATTGCTAATTAAAATGATGACGTATATACAATATTGTTGTGATTTCAGATATTATCTCGAGATGTAGAACTTCTTGATACAATCACAGAAGAGGAATATACGTGAGAGCATCACAGGTCGGTATGATGAGAGACTAACATGTTTAGAGAAGACGTCACTTGTTAAAAGTTGATTTGGCATATATTTTGAAAGAGGCATTCTTGGGGCATAATCCAGTAGTCAGATATTTTTAGTATCTACCTGGTATGTTCATACAGTTTTTAACCAGATTTCACTTTAAAGTGCTTTGTTTTATTTACAGTGTATTTTAAATGTATGTGACATTGAAGTTTGTCGTAGTTGTTATGCATGAAACAGTGTGCCTAGTTTCATTCTCAAAATCAACACCAATCACCTTGCACTCCCCATAGATGAATACCATCAACAGAGTGAACTCAGGGAGTCCAACGTTTTCGTCATGAGTCATCTTAGTCACCTCATGAGACACGCCATGATGCACTTATACATCATACGGGGGATGTACATAGTTTTTAAAACTTGCTAGTGGTCTATGCAATATCATTTATTCACGTCTCAACATAAAATATATTTTTAACATATTGACCCCTTTTCAAGGGCCCCCCAAGTGCATTAGCTTTGTAGCGCTTACATTTTTCCGGCGTTATAAATGTTCCAATTGACGTTTCTGCGCATGCGCGATAAATGTAAAATCACCAATGTGCAGCGGAACGACAAGGCATTTATGATATAAATACCACGGGCTGTTTGTTAGGATGTA
Source organism: Oasisia sp. SBJ-2009 (assembly GCA_964017155.1). Classification (NCBI taxonomy): domain Eukaryota; kingdom Metazoa; phylum Annelida; class Polychaeta; order Sabellida; family Siboglinidae; genus Oasisia; species Oasisia sp. SBJ-2009. Next base: position 41,298,501 of record OZ024865.1, read on the forward strand.
TAATTATAACCTCTCAGGAAAGTTATTTGTCGCAGATTAACACGAGGCAAACAAGTTTCGATAACAAGCGCAAATCACGTGACTGTAGTGCGCTATAATCCGTGACAGCTATTTAAACTAACGTAATATTTTAATGGATTTAATGACATTTTAAGCAACTCTTCACAGTAATTATCACAGGAGAGTTAACGAACAGCCCGTGGCATTTATACAAAAAATGCTTTGTCGTTGCGCTGCACATTGATGATTTTATATTAATATACTACTATTATTGTAAATACTGATGTTGTGTCTAGTAAATAAAGTTTCTGACATCTGAGATGTGCACATGCACTCCTGGCATAAACAATTATTTTGTGTCGCCCTTTTTGTTCAGAAACACATGGATTAGTCAGACACAAGTTACGGAGCAATCACCGTGGACTGATACTGTCATTAAAAGAGATCTCAGCATCATCTCGGGAAAGGGAAGATGACACTGGAGAGCCAACCAGGTATCACAGCCTACGGAACCCTCATGTGTTGTAGTCTCACAATTGTCATTTCTCAGTCAATGGAATGTAAGTTAACGGCAATGTTTATGAGCCAGAGAGAATGCAGCATTGTCTTGGTTGTGATCTGTTTATAAAGCAGCATTAAAGGTGACATGAACGTAATATTTATATTTAAACCAAGTAAATGACATTCTAATATGTTGCTATTTAAATTGGCAGATATAGTCCCTGATAAGTTCTATACTTGGTCAATAGCATTAACTTCAAAGAATATTGTTCAAATCCTTGGTTCAGGCTGTTGATAATAGTGAACAAACATTTTACTAGTGTAGTAACAATCATTCCCTAGTGCTACTCTTGTCTGTTGTAACCTAACACCAATCGAAATGCATCATGTAAGATATGTACAATTATTTAATGATAGAAAATTCACCACATATAACCAGAGATAAGCATTATACATGTGTGAGCAAAAAGTAGTAAACCAGTTTGTTCCACATCATTTGAACACATGAAATTTCCTTATGTTCATGTTGCCTTGTGCATATACACCTTGTGCATATACACCTTGTCATCTAATACCAGACTACAGCGTTTTGGCACTGTTTTTCAAGACATACTTTGTTTTTCAGAAAAATCCATACAAACCTGATACTCCTAAATGTTTTTCCAGTCTGGTATTGGATTTTATTATTATCTCTTGAAAAAATGTTTCCCGAACCATCACATCCAACTTAAAACTGCTAAAATAATTCACACAAAAATGCAACTTTCATACAGACTCTTCAGATGAGTAATGGTCACTAATTGGGGTCATGCACCAAGATTTTATACCCTAGCACCAACAGTGGACGCCATGTCACGAAAATGACAAGTATAGCCATCTTGTGTCACTGGTGCACATCCATTAGAATGCACCAACTAGAAAATAATTTTTAAGCATACTGCATACTTAATAATAACGAATACAGCATCTGCTTGAGGCGTGTGCATAGCCATGTTCACTTGCGTTTACTTCACATAAACGTTGTCACAATGGGTGTTTCTTGGGCAGACAAAATGTGTTGGTAAAAGATTATCTGTGTCCAGATAAAATGAACACCATAACCTAACTAATATTCCATTGCATGTGTGTGTTACGTGTGTGTGTATGTGTTAACCAATGTTTCTTTGAATGGATATGTATGTGTGTGAGTATTACCAAATCTTTCATTGTGTGTATTTGTGTATTTATTTGTGTTAACTAACTTTTCATTGCATGTGTGTTAACTACACTTTTATTACATATGTGGTAACTAGTCTATCATTGCATGTGTGTTATCCATCTACAGAAGCACAGCCTGTTAAGATGTCGTTCACCCCTTTTTAGAAACTAGAGACAGCTCTTGAATGAGGATTAATTATAATAATAAACTTTATTTAATCCGTAAAGTAGGATGACTTTACTAAGACCATGTATACTTCTGTATAGTTAATTGGTGAATTTGAGCATCATAGTTTGTTTCCCTTCAGGCAATTCAGGAGTGCATGGCTGGATGTCAGCGCATCTACCCATCGTGCTGAAATGTTTGAAGTATGTGAAGACACGGAAACAGGGAGACAGAGGGTACCCAACAAGAAGAGTGGGACTTCTTTAATACTACAAATATCAGAGAGTTGCAGACATTCAGAAATCTGTGGCTCATCCACAATCGAAAGTTGAGACTTATTTACTGAATATCATATGGTGCCACCTACTTATACAATGCTTACTGGAATGAACTGTGTTTCGCTAAGAAGGGTAAGCACAAAAATATTCAAATGAATTGATATTTGTTGCAGAAACATTTACGAAAGTTTATCTTTATATGGTTTCACTCATATAACATTGGTTATTTTTTGGTGTGACTGTTGGTTTTTATTGCCCATCCCAGTGCAAACGAGGACTATGGAGAGTATGTCTCATTCAACAACAAAAACGTTGCATTAACTGGCTTCAATCAACCTGAACATTCTGATTCGTCAATACTGTCATTCTTCGTTTTTACATATAATTTGTGCGCTGTAAGAGACGACATACTTTCCGTTGTATGTAACTGACAGTTGAATACATTATTTTACATTTTCAATTCAAACTTAATTTATTATCGGTTTAGATGTATAGACAATATAATGTCGTGTAGTGTTGAATTTGTATTACATATATATAGTATAATACTTGTACTTCGTATGTATATTGTAAATAAACTGTGAAACGCACTAGAGTTCTTGTTCGTGATGTAGCCACTGTGTAATACACATTACATTATGCCTGCTAAGCATACACATTCCTGAAACTTATGAATGTCAGATACTGTCTTTACAGTATGTTTGCTTTTATTGGCACACGTTCCACCCATATGTATCGTTTTAATTTATATTATTATGACTTATAGTTATATACATGTATACATGTAATGGTTGATATCTATTTTCACCAATATTTGCAAAGAAAATATTATGCCTATTTGCTATGCTTATTTGTAATTTTCCTACCATATGTGTCGAAACAGACAGTGTAAGAAGACTCACTCCTTCGTTTATTTATATTTGTGCTCAAACGTTCAAACCTACTCAACGTTTCTATATTGGTATGATTTTGGTCATCTGATAGTCTTACATAGTAAAGTTAATAGAAATTTGAGAGCGTATTTTTTGGATTTTTTTATTAGATGTTTACACAATTAATCTCATACATTCAAGGACATAAGTTATTAATAAAGATTTACTTCATTTAACTTAACGTCATTTTGTACACAATTATGACCGATCCACTTCGTATATTACAACATTAGAAACTAGAAGATTAAGAGGAGACCTAATAGAAGTTTTTAAGATATTGAATGGATATGAAGATATTGATAGCAACATTTTTTTTCAAACAAAAAGAAGGTAGTGTGACAAGGGGGCATAATGCAGCGTTAGTCAAGCCATACTCTAGATTAGATAAAAAAAGAAAATTCTCCTCCCAGAGAACAATAACTGATTGGAATAATTTAAGTCATGATTGTGTAAATGCCAGCAGTGTAAATATGCTTAAAAATAAAATTGACAATTCTCTGGCAAGGGCGGGCTATACCTAAGTTGAACACTTAAATGTTTTAGAAATTATTTTAATACTGATTAAATTATTTATTCATATATTTATTTTAATTCATTTATAAACAATTATGTTATTGTAGGATATTTTATGTATAAAATAACTTTCTAACATTAATAGTGTTGACCAAACTATTATTGTGTTGTGGAATAATAACAGCTACTATAGTGTCAAACAGTCCGTGATGTGAGCGATAATATGATATTTACCGTTTCATAATCAAATACACGTCTTGTCCCGTAGCTACTGTTACGTTTTCTATTTGATCACATCTGAATTAACTACATACATTAATACAGACCACCAGACAATCGATAACTTCGCCTTAATTCATAATATTTGAAGGTAACTTATGTTGTTGTTGATTTCGGGAAGCAACCGCAGCGGTGACGCCACCTTGCGGATTATCTCGCTGCTTCCATGAATCTGCATAGATTAGGATGTAAAAATATACAAAGGACTACAAATTTGATATACGTATATTGACAATTGTTATGCATCGCATCAGGTACAATAGCATTTCAACAGAGTTATAGCACCGTTTTATTAAATGTCTAAGTTCACTGGGCGTAGATATATCAGATTTAATTTTTGAAAGGACACACCACAATTCCACCTGACCGTTGTGTGGTAGGTATATATGAAAATTATGTTGTTTCGTTATTTGCAGTTCCACTGTTCCTATATTTGATGTGGGGCTCCGTTACGTGACCAGGATACAGGTTCTCCCTCCCTTGCGGAACAGTGGGTAAGTGGACCCTACGGCTGGGTACCAGTCTTCAGCTGTGGGAGGTCGGGAGGAGTCTTTGCGCCATGTCAGTTCATTCTGATTATGTCTGGGAGCAACCATTGGGAAGTTCCGGTTGACATGCACACCCGTGTGTGTGCATGGAGGCCGTCTCTCAGAGTCTCTGCTATACTCCGAACCCTCTCTTTTGTTATTTTTTTCTGTTTTTATTCGAGGATGGTGTTAAGTGCCAGTAGCGTAGGCACAATAATTTTCAATAATTTTCATCAATGTGAACTTTATAAACTAGCTACATTGCATGTATTTTCTGGAGATATGAAATTTTCATCTATGTGAAATTTATAAATGACAAGTTTGAACTATGTTTTCATCACGGAAGGTGGAATGTTGTTGGAATTCAAACGGTGTCAAGGATGCAACATACGCTAATTGGTATATAAACAAAGTTGCATGCATAATATATAAACAAAGTAACGTGTATAATACGATCGGCATGCTGATTCAACAAAAGGAACCATTTTGACTGATAACGTTTTGCGTTCAATTATGTCAACAATGCTGTGTCTTGATAGATAGAATGCAATGGTACTATTTTGCGGTTCAATGTTTCTGTACCGTGATATAATTGGAAACAAAAACTATAATGCGTTTTCACAGTTTATTAACAGAAGATAAACAAAATACAAGTATTACAGTAACACAAAGCATAAGTATTACTGTGACACAAAGTATAAGTATTAGAGTGTATTGTTCTAATACATTTTAAGATATGTAGTCTGCAGCAACCAACAGTACACAAGTTCATATTCAGGCTCGCGTCACTTCCGTTGCGAATCGGAATGTGCAATCTAACTTGTTATCGACACATTGCAAGGTATATATATATTCGTATCGTCAGTAGCATACGAATAGCAGCAATTATTTTAACACAAACATGAACATAATGAACTATTCTTATCATTAGAGTACAACATAAACATGGTAATCATGCCACGCGACATTTATGTCATCTAAATTGTTCAGAACATGCATGCAAGACTCATGATGACAACACGTTAGCACAACTCAAATGCTGTCCATTCACATAACCGGTATCCACAAGCTTGCTGTGTTATGTTGTAAACATGTTCACGGGTAGATTAATCACAAACCTTAAATCCCGGTTAATATTATCCACAAGTGAGTAAGCGCAATTTGTGCAATTTTCTGAACAGCCACGTTGTACTGTATTAATCATTCCAATTAAACGTAAACTCCGTGATTGATAAACGTCCGTGTTTGGTAAACATCCGTGTCTGGTGAACATTCGTGCTTGGTAAACGTCCGTGATTGATAAATGTCAGGTGTTTCAAATCGTTACTGTGTTACCACACTCGCAGGCTTGACAAACAGATCGTCTGCATCCGCGTGGCCCATACTATTTTCTCCGGAAGGCACGACTACTAGAACCAGTGTAGCAGCGCCAAGTGACCACCACTCCTCCTGCAATGGAATAGTCCATCATAAGGGAGATATCTCAGTCATAACATATATGTCATACAACGCGAAGCAGGATGGAATGTTCACAAGGGAACAAATAGAACTAAGATGAAATACTCCCTATTTAAAGTTAAACACACTCTAAAAGTACACATATATAGACGTGTGTACTCCAAGCGTACGTCTATGTACTGACAGTATACCCTAATTTGACAAGTGGGACCATCCTGCAATACAGCAGACAGAGAAATTACGCAATACTTGCGGCTCCGGAGTTGTGGGTAAGCCCAGCCCATGTTAGGTAATATCGCACCCGCTGTCTAACCAACTAACAATATAGCGTCTGACAATTAGTGCCACAAAGGTCGTATGGCGGGGCAGGGCAGGGCATGGCACCAATTTCGAAAGGAAATAACTTAGTGTGAGTTTCCAAAAATATGTAATATTGTATAATGCAATGATTTCAAACCAGAGCGCATGCACTTATAACACCACATGCACAATCCTACTATTATCGTTAAATGCACAAAATGCAAATCACCACACATCAAACACATCTCTCACATGTACACATTCATTCACGATGTGTATAATCGCACTCACCCATGCAGAAACACACGCCTGCACTCATGCATGCAGCAATACACGCACGCATGCACGCATGCACGCATGCACGCATGCACGCATGCACGCATGCACGCATGCACGCACGCACGCACGCACGCACGCACGCACGCACACACACACACACACACACACACACACACACACACACGTACCGTCCTATCTATACATGTATTTGAACTTATGTACTTAGTGCTTGCATAATCGCCAGGGGGCAGCACATATCGCCACCCTCAACTATGTGTCTATAGATGCTGGAGGAAAATATGATACCATACTTAATTGTTTTTATTTTATTTTATGCACAATTTGATAAAGTTACGAGATTTCTAAAATAGGAAAACTACTGACTAAAAAAGTAAAGGACATTTATTCATGTTTTATCTGAATTGCTTTTACAGACAAATTGATTAATGAGTTCAATGGCTAAGGACTAATTGATTAATGAGTTCAATAGCTAAGGACCATGTGCTGGCACTGCCATCTGGCGGGGTCGAACTGATGGTGACACCAAGAAACCAACAAATTGTATCTTCTTCTTCCGGAAATTGTTACTTGGAGACCGCTGAAAAAGAAGATTTAATTTGATCAAGACATTTCAAAATTATAGCTACTCCCTTCTGAAGGAGACAACTAAAAGTTAGTGAAACTTCACAAATAATTATACAATAATATGAATTATTATATATGGACAGTTTAACATGAAGAGCCGTGGCAGCTTATGTATTATTTACATATTTAAACAATTTCACTGGGTAACATACGTCTTATAATATAACATTAACTTACAAAATACATGCCAACAAATTTGCATGATATACAGTTTTAATGGTTTCTTTATGTGGCAGCGTTACTTTCTGTTACTCTTCATTAGTCAATGTGTCTCGTTAGTAACTTAAAGCTTCCATATGCCAATTTGGTCTGTGTGCGTATAGTACGTAAAAATAGACGTGCATTTTACATGCGTCAGTAATTTTGACAATGGACTGTACACGGAATTATAGGAATGTACTGACAATGAACTTGACGCTATTTCCACCACTGAGTCTTAGAATATTACAGACAAGCAATCTAACCTTAGATCTAAATCAGGTCTAAAATGCTATTGTAAATGCAGTGCCCATTTAAAGTAAAAATAATAGATGCAAATCTACTTGGTATAAATAACTATGTTTGTTAATATTAGTTATGAAGAAGACGAACAAATACTATTCTTTTTGTTTTGTTTTATAAGTTGCACACACATAACTATGCAGTTTGTTTCCTGGCATTATATTTGAACATGACCATAATTGTAATAAATAATCATATAAACGTATATTAAATACTTGGTATTACCGCTACTATGATCAAAACTAATGGGTTTAAAGAAGATAATTATGATCGTTAGCGTTTACTTACTTTATTATTAAGTTATTAATATATTTTATTATATATATTATTTTATTTTTTCTATTTATTGCTGATAATTTTAGCTTATGAACTAGGATTTTTAGAAGCGTTATTTAATTACGTATTTATTATCATTTAACGTTTCGTCTTTACGCGCAATTATAAACTGTATAATGCAATGATTTCAAACCATGTGTATGTGTTACAATGTATTTTATGCGCCTCTGAGAGGAAATGTTTCCGGATATACGGCGTTTACAAATACAAATTATTATTATTACAATGGCGAATGTCTGTGTATAATGGATTCATATTCAATGTTCCGTATGGAATGGAATGTGTGACCTAGAGTGGCTGTAGCGTTGATATTTCCGAGAAATGTTAATGCATAGGACATACACATACAGATATGTAATAGTTTCATTAATAATATTGTTCAAAAACATTGCTATATGCATTTTCTAACTAAATAAATGGCCTAGTGGTTGCGACATTTAATTTGTACTGCGTTTGACCATTTTTTTATATTTATATATGAATATTGCCAGTTCTTGTAGGCATTTCATGCCATATTAAATGTGGCCTCTAAGTAGTGTAATGTGACATCGTATGTATAACATCACTAAAAACTATAGTGGTAGGGCCTATACAATTGTAATAATGTGTGTACCACAGACGTCGTATTATTATCATTATTTCATTAGGTAACGTTAATTTGATGACAGACAAACTATGTCGTCCATATAGGACTTCTATTACTCACACAGAAACGTACTTCCACCTGAAAAAATACGTTTGATTACACGTAATATTATAATCAGTTTGCGGGCGCTTGAAGAGACACTGCAAAAAAGATGAACAACGGAATGTTAACTTTTTACAACCTCGCTCGAAACGATTATCCCAGACCTTCTACAGGACTCTGCGACGTATAACTCTGCCTTCACGGTACTGCGTAAAGCAATGTCTGCGTGTCGCAATACATAAGAGATGTAATTTGAAGAGAACCTTTTGGAAAATGTGTAGGAGAATCAACGTACAGTAGTGTTCAGCTTAAAAAGCCACCAGCCACAGTGTCAGAATAACGTAAAATATTCTTAAAACAAATATATATTACAATTGGTGAATAACCAACTTGACTTTCGGCTAGGAGAACAACTGCAGAACAAATGGTAACATCATAAAATCAACTTCATTAACCTGAAAAAAAAAAAACTTAACTTATTGTAAATATATTAAACTCTAAAGCCATGGAAAGTATAAACAAAGAAAAATACATATATATCTAACAGCCTTCATCGATTTCAAGAAGGCTATCGACAAAACATTCGGAATGAGAACATGAAACATATTTCATAAAGTTGGCAATGATACTAACAAAAAGCGACCATAGACATAATCGTGACATTTACATAGCGCTATTCCTACAGCTCACAGCGCTGTAAAAACGTTCTTGAAAATAGTGCCCACTACAATTTCCGCCTGACCGACAAACTTCCTCGTTATATACGTATGTCTCATACGTGGTACTGTATAAGTATTGTCACACTGATTGCGCATCAAGTGAACACTTTGCAGGTTATCTGTTTATGTTTGAAAGAGTTTCGACGGAGCACGGAACCCTTGGAGAAACCATGAGAATATATACGCAAATCGGAAATATTCCATCTTTCTTCATGGTATTCACAAAGAACATCCTCAAATATAGCATACCAGAAAAGACCATCGTTCCGACCATACGCTTACCAACTAACACGACAACACATTTTCGACTGCTAGAAAAACGTCACTGTTCGCTGATGCTTGCCGTTTGATCACGTGCGTGCTATTTCAACAACACTTTCGGAAAACTGGCCAATCACGTAACAGAAAACGTTGGCCAAAGTACTGAAATAATTAAGCCATCTTTGCCACAGCCAGTAGGAATAAGACTTGTCGACGGAAAGAATGTGAAAGAAACATCCGCGTCGCGGACATCAGGATAACTGCAAATGTATGAGCTAAATACATGCGTAATCATTGTAGAGGCTGAAACGGTGAAGTGAGCTCACGTTTTGTCTTGGCTAGTACCAGTTGGAGAATACAAATCAAATCCCTGAATGCCTAACTATCTTCCAAAGGACGCCAAACACAGTTCACTTCGCACTGATATTAGTGATTGGCATGTTATGTTTCACCTCAAAATATACCTAGCATGTATGGTGCACTAAATACTACCAAATATAACGGTCCCAGTTAAAGTTAGGATTATGAGTATGGTTAGTAAGTTATGGTTAGTAGGGTTAGTGTTAGTAATAATCCCAACCAGACTGTATCGCCAATATTTAGTGCACCACACATGATTGATATTTTTAAAGATGAAACATAATGCTAATCCTGAACATTATCATCTGCCTCGAGGAAATCGCTCACAAGTAAATACAACTTCGTTCAAAACGGTTGGATCCGATATTGACTCATGTTACCATCTGAAATACAAATTGCTTGTGATCGATGGAGTATCTGTCACCGTAGAATATTTCGGGAGCCAGTTGTGAAATTTCTCTACTCGATGATGACTATGTATGAATCGCATAGTGCATAATGCAAGTGTTTCTGTCGCACAGAACGTTTTGAAATGGGAAACGATAAAATACATCAACTCAAATGTTTAGTCTCGATCACAGGCTACCCACATCAAAACTGAAATCTATTTCCACCTGAAAGACGAACCGTCTGCATGCGTTCGATGACACCCACTCTGTGCCAACAACCGACCAATTTGACGACGTAACAATCGCATGGCCCTGTTCACTGAAAAACAAACCGCCTCGGCAGCCTGAGACATATGCAGAACGGCATGAGTCAATTAGAGGCAGTCCACCGATGAGCAGCCAGATTCTCTTGGAGAGCCTATAATTACAGAACACCAGGATATGTATATGTGATATACTGAAGATATATAGATTTACGTGAGAAAGCCTTCAAGCAATAAGGAAGAACAACTGCCTTTGTCTCTCACAAAATCAATAGCGGGAACGAAACAAATTGCTTGTGGTCGTTGGAGTTTCTGTCATCCATAATTTATTCGAGAGGAAGTTCTGAAAATTGGTTGCTGGAAGAAGAATCACGCCATAAAGGGATGCATTTTAGCCATGATATCATCCCAATGGTGGAAATGCCCTGCTATCAGTAATAGCATCCTGTGGAAGCTACTAACCTACCTCCGAAAGAAAGACAACTATTTTCCGTACGGTATCTGAACACCAAGTGATGCATGTGCTGACACAGAATGACATACGCTTATCTTTCAGAATGGTTGGTCCCGATGATGACGATCCAGGAAATTTAAGCTTGCCATAAATACAAACAGTATGTTTCAGATTACGTAGACCTATTGCGAGGAACTGGTGCTCATAACTGTGCACGTATTAATAGAACGTTCTATGACAGGCCTGCGAGAAGAACAAACGTCGTTCAGTTCAGTACTGTTCGTTTCCCACGGCCAACTGTTCCTTAATTGATGAATATTATTGTTCTGCGAGAAAACTAAGCTCATTTCGGAATTCCAGGCAACGGCTTGGAAAATAACTCTAACTCAAGGACGACGTTTTCTTTCCGTAGATGAATTTTTGTACCATCGCACATACATATAACATGCACATACATCTGCAAAAATCCTAATCGCTAAATGACCTATAAGTAAACAAAACATAATTAATGTGTTGGCGCCGACGTTCAAATGTTATATTATCTGCTCTCATAACGGACAAGACTTAGTTTTAAGCCTACCCGGATGCTCCTCGTATAAGTAATGAACGAAATAGTGCGGCAGACCCGTACGATTACATGAGTCATGCTCCCCCGACTTACGACCTACCTGACTTATAGTGCTGCTAGAAATGGATCACCTTATATAATTTATTTTTAATTAGAAACGGCAATGTCCAAAATGAGTTCCATGGTATGTTCAAAGAGCATTTCAATGCAGCTAATAGATTGTGCGTTGGTGAAAGTCAGAATGAAAGCAATGGTGAACGTGATGACGACGATGATGGGACATTTCAAGTAGATACATATGAAGGTGTTTATTACTTGAGACGCTAGGAAAACAGCGAGAAGCGACGAGTGGAACAGAGCTAGACAAACAGAGGGAAGAGAGCTAGACCAATGGAGGAAATGACAGGAAAAAACTAATGGAAGAAGGATGGGATGAAGAATAGGACTAACAAAAGTTAGAATGAGACAACGAAGGTGGTAATAAGAAGAATAGCGTGACGGAGAGGGAAAAGGAGATGAAAAGGATAGGTAGAAGGCGAGGAAGAAGGTGTGGAAGGAAAGAAAGGCCGAGAGGAAGAACGAGCAAAATAATGAAAGGAAGGGGAGAAACGAAATATGGAGAAGGACGAATGCTGAAAAGAGAAAGAAAAGAAGAAACGGAGGGAGCAGAAGTTGGCAAGATAGGACGAAAGAGAGGAAGAAAGAATGGAAGGAAATAATGGATGAGAGGACGAAGTACAGGATAACGAGAAGAAAAATGAATGAGGGAATATATATATATATATATATATATATATATATATATATATAGAACGAGAAGAAGGAAAAACGAAGAAGATGAAGGACCAGAGGAAGGATATGAAAAACAAGAGGAAGAGTGAGAAGACGAATTGTAGTTAGAACAAGAGAAGGAATGCAAAGAAGAAGGAGACGAATTGATAGAAAGAAAAACTTGAATAACTGTAGGATGGCGATAATGAACAAGTGGAATTTTTGGAAAGAGCATAAGAAAGAGAGGAAGAACGAGACGAAGAATGAAAATAAGAGAAGAAGAGCAAAATGGAGAAGGTGAGAAGAATGAACAAAATTACATAAAGGAAGGGAATGATGAACAAATGGTCAAGGATAAGGATACTTTGATTTCTTCAACGGCATTTAAACAAATACAGGTCTTGTGAGAAATATAGTATACCTGTATGCACACAAACATGAAACCTGACATAATATTGTATAACAGTTGTCATAGTGTAAAATATAGACACAACTTTAGATATAACGTCAGCAAAACATACATTTCGCGAAAAGGAGACAACAAAATTCCTGAGGGATGGGACTCGCTAGTAAGACCAAACTGACTGAACATGTGGAAGAACGACAGGATAAGAGAGAGAGAGAGAGAGAGAGAGAGAGAGAGAGAGAGAGAAATAATAATAAGAACTAGAACGAGAGAAGGAAAAGACCAGGAAAGAGAAGAAGTACGATAAGAAATTGGAGAGAAAGAACTAGAAAGGTAGGGCAAAGAAGGAGAATGATATGAAGAACAGGAGGAAGAACGAGATGAGAAATTACAGAATGAAAGAGAGGATGAAGGAAATGAAGAAGGAGTAGAAGAAAAAAAGACGGAGGCAGATAGGGAAACGTGGATAAGAACGACAGGTAGAAAGAGAGGAGGGGTGAATGAATGGAAGAACGCAAAATATAGAATGAATTCAGGCATATAATACTGACATACGTAACAATAGTAAAAATGTGAACTATGCAATACAACTGAAGATTATATTTATCCAAAAAAATATTTGTCATCAAAGGAAAGAAAGAAATTGTTGTAGGGCAGTAAAATCTCAATAAGATCAATCTAACTGTAAAATGGAAGAGTGATAGGAAGACAGAGATAAAAAACAAGTTACTTGAACGAGAGAAAGTGTAAAGAAGAAAGAAACAGAAGATGGGGAAAGGAAGAAGGAGAACAACAAGAATTGGAAGGACGAGAAGTAGAAAGAGAGTAAGAACGAGAGGAAGATGTTGAACACGGAGAAGGAGAGAGAGAAAGGGAGAAGCACAAGACCACGAGGAATGAGAAGATGAATGGGAAGGAATGAGAGAACGCTAGGAAAAATGACAAAGAGTGAAAGAAATATATAATGTATGAACAAAAAGAATAAGGAGAGGAAAATAGTAGAAAAGAAGTAGAAGATATGAAGTAGTCGGGGAAAGTAAAGAGACGAAGGATTGAGGAAGGCATGGGAGAAGGAGAGGAAGGAAGAGAGAAACAACAGATGGGAAACGAGAGAAAGAACGAAAACAGGAAGAAAGCCAAGAGAAGGAAACAAGAGAAAGAGGAAGAGGACTGGATAGTGGAAGATGGGGATGGTGGAGAAGAAAGAGAGTGAGCGCGCGATAGAGGGCGAGGGATGGAGAACATTGAACAAGAAAGGGAAAGAGGAAGATAGGAAGAACGAGAGGATGATGGAAATGAAAGGCAATTTGAAGACAGAGGAAGAGTGGATGATGCAGGAGAACGAAACGAAAACATAGAAAGGAAGAAGATGAGAACAGAGAGGGAATGAGAGGGGAATCAATAGAAGAAGAACAAGATGAAGAAGAATAATAAGATGGACAAGGAGGATGTTTTTGAAAAGAAAACTAGTTTTCATACAATGTCATATTCATTTAATCAAAACACTTTCAGAGATTGGTTTATGTGACTGCCATAACATAAACAAAATTAAACAAATATGTCAAATACCTCATTGAAACATTTAAATCACGATTATCTCAGAATGAGGCAAATTTCCCCATATGATGTTTTATGGAAATAGATACCGAAACGATTTTATAAGATTAAACGCTCTGTAATTGCGGCATCTAATAAACAAATAAACGTTATCTCAGATCAGAGTTACGTCCTATTCTCTGTTTTGACAGCAGATAACATGTTCAATTTTACATATACATCCGCATGAAAATGTGCTACAAGAGAAAGTTCTGGAAAAGAGTTACACATAACGGTTTGTTCTGACGCTCACATACTGACTTTGAAACATTGACGTTCTACCTCGATGACATGCACTGTCAGTATATGTCGTGGCACTCATGTTGTCATCCGTGGTTCGTTCGTAATGAGAGATCTGTAAATGTCCTGCAAGTAAAAGCATGCATCGTTCAGAATAGTTTGCCTAAAAAACCAAATACCAAATTGGCAATTACCCACGTAATTAAAAAAAATTATCACCTTGCTATCGTTAATATCATTGTGTTGCATTGCTGTTATGCAACATATTGGAATTGTATTTTTATATTTCATGGTTTGTGTATTTTTGTGTTTTGGGGTGTAATCCATAAACGCATATCTGGCTGTTACCGATAGGTGGAAACTGCATATTTAGCACGTTGCCATCCCTACCATTTGCGGAAATAAAGTTCTAATATGCCCTCCGATAAAACACAACAACGCTCAGAGTAGTTACCAGAAAACCAGGAAAACGAATATGTTGACATCGATATCGTCGGCATATTGCATGGCTAATCATTCTGACAAGTAGGCTTCTTCGCTAATCATCTAAGATATTTCTGGAATACATCTTGTAAATGACCTAAGAAAAGACAAAAGAAAACAAAACCGTGCTAGAACTATTAAAGGCAATTGACGACGTCAGCTACGCCGATAAAGTAATGTAAAAGCAAAACAGAACCGCGCCAGGAGTATCAAGCTAGGGTAAAAGAAATCTTCAGCCAGTCCAATAAAGTAATGTATGGGTACGCATTGTATGCATAAGACATAACCCTGCAAACAATTGACGTCAGCGTCAAAGAAGAATCTGAAACCACACGTGGACGATATCACCGCTGAAATTGAAGAATATAGGATATTTCGAGCAGGAAAACACAAAAGGACAGATCGAGACAGTGCTACATATTCGAAATATGCGTAATGTCAAGTATTCTAAGAATGTGCACCGCTCTTTGCAGCCATGGGGAAAATAACATCTTATCTCAGGATATAGTATTCAAACGAACATCCTCAAAACTAGCGTACCAAAAAAGACCATCGTTTCGACCAATCACGAAAGAGAAAGTACTGAAATAATTAAACCACCTATGCCACAGCCGGTATGAATAAAACTTATCGACGAGAAAGGATATGGATGAAAAATCTATATTAAGAATGGATCAATCTTAGCATTCCGTCTGAAAACAAAACCATGAAAATCCACGATATAATCTTGATAATTGCTCGAGAGATTGTTCAGGAGGACTACAACTGCATCGACATTACCTGCCTATCAGCATCATCGCGTCATTTCTTATAACTTAGGCTATTTACATTCGACAATGTCGTTGACATGAGGACAACCGCAAACATATGAGCTGAAGACGTGCGTAATCGCTGCAGACACTGAAACGGTGAAGTGAGCTCACGATTTGTCTTGGCAAGTACCAGTTGGAAAACACAAATAAAATCGCCCCGTGCCTAATTCTCATCCAAAGGTCGTAAAGCGGATTTCACTCCACCATGGTGTCAATGACTGGAATGTTATGTTTCATCTCAAAATACACATAACCGGTATGGCGCACTAAATATTTGCAAAGCTTACGGTCCTGATTAAGGTTAGGATTATGAGTACGGTTAGTAAGTTATGGTTAGCAGGGTTAGTGTTAGTAATAATCCCAAACAGACCATATCGCCAATATTTAGTGCACCACACCTGATAGATATTTTAAAGATGAAACATCACGCTAATCCCGAACATTATCATCTGCCTCGAAGAAAGTTCTCACAAGTAAATACAACTTCGTTCAAAACGGTTGGATCCGATATAGACTCATGTTACCGTCTGAAATACAAATTGATTGTGATCATTGTAGTGCCTGTCATCCGCAGAATATTTCGAGACCAAGTTGTGAAATTTCTCTCCTCGATGATGACTATGTATGAATCGCGTAGCGCATATGCACGTGTTTATGTAACACAGCACGTTCTTGAAATGGAAAACGATCAAATGCATCAACTCAAATGGCTGGTTTCGAACCTAGGCTACCAACACCAACATAGAAATATATTTCAATTTGAAAGACGAACCGTCTGCGTTCGATGATACCAACTATGTGCCCAACAACCGACCAATTTGACGATGTAGCAATGGCGTGACCCGGTACACTGCGAAACAAACTGTTCTAGTATGTTAACTGTGAAACCCGCCTCGGTAGCATGAAACATACGCAGAAAGACATGAGTGAACTAGCGACGAGTAGCCATATTCTATTGGGGTGACTATAATTACAGAACACCAGGATATGTCGAAAATATACTGAAGATATATACGTGAGAAAGCCTTCAAGCGATAAGGAAGAACAACCGTCTTTGTCTCTCACAAAATCAATATCAGGAACGTCGACGTCACCGTAGACCAATACCTCCAACGGAGTGACCCCAGACATCGAAGCAATTAACGTTTTCGTTAAGCGATGGCAAACCGCCAAACACTCTTTACCAGTCCTTTTCTCCTGCAATACTTAGAGTAAAATAATATCCTCACGAGTCTTAGAACTTTTAAATGTTTATGCAAAACATTTGTTGCATTTAAACATTTAAACAACTTTCTAAGAGAGCATACGCCATGGCCAAGTACCCATGAGCGTCGTTGGATTTGTAACGTCCTGAAAGGCCCCCGTCTAGTATCTGGAAGAAGAAGATCTATTATCATGGCCATTCAAAGTAAGATTGATTCTTTCACACTTAAATATTCATGAGGTGCGACGAGAGTCTGTGTATTTTCATGTCTGTATAGTGTTTTTGACCATTGAATTACTTACGTATTGGATTATTTACGTATTGAATTACTTACGTATTGGATTACTTCAAATAACTACTTTAACACTACTAGCGAACTACTAGCGAACTACTAGCGAACTACTAGCGAACTACTAGCGAACTACTAGCGAACTACTAGCGAACTACTAGCGAACTACTAGCGAACTACTAGCGAACTACTAGCGAACTACTAGCGAACGAACGAACGAACGAACGAACGAACGAACGAACGAACGAACGAACGAACGAACGAACGAACGAACGAACGAACGAACGAACGAACGAACGAACGAACGAACGAACGAACGAACGAACGAACTGCCACTGCCACTGCCACTGCCACTGCCACTGCCACTGCCACTGCCACTGCCACTGCCACTGCCACTGCCACTGCCACTGCCACTGCCACTGCCACTGCCACTGCCACTGCCACTGCCACTGCCACTGCCACTGCCACTGCCACTGCCACTGCCACTGCCACTGCCACTGCCACTGCCACTGCCACTGCCACTGCCACTGCCACTGCCACTGCCACTGCCACTGCCACTGCCACTGCCACTGCCACTGCCACTGCCACTGCCACTGCCACTGCCACTGCCACTGCCACTGCCACTGCCACTGCCACTGCCACTGCCACTGCCACTGCCACTGCCACTGCCACTGCCACTGCCACTGCCACTGCCACTGCCACTGCCACTGCCACTGCCACTGCCACTGCCACTGCCACTGCCACTGCCACTGCCACTGCCACTGCCACTGCCACTGCCACTGCCACTGCCACTGCCACTGCCACTGCCACTGCCACTGCCACTGCCACTGCCACTGCCACTGCCACTGCCACTGCCACTGCCACTGCCACTGCCACTGCCACTGCCACTGCCACTGCCACTGCCACTGCCACTGCCACTGCCACTGCCACTGCCACTGCCACTGCCACTGCCACTGCCACTGCCAAGTACGACTGTCACAAAAGAACGAATCAACGAACTAGCAAACTAACTAGCTAGCTAACTGACAACTAACTAACAACTGCCAACTAACTAACAACTACCGCTACCGCTATCATTACTATAGCTAATAATAAAAAATACTAATACGACGTCTGTGGTACACATATTATTCACTATGTTTTACGTCTGAAAACGGACTACAACGTCACTGAAGAAAACTGTTAGTGTTATGAGCCCTACAGTTATATGCTGTTTCTCATTTCTATTTTATTTTAGATACCTCTGTAAATTGTACATATACAAAGCATTGTTATCTAACTAAGCAATTGTAATCATTTGCTAGATTCTAAGAGAATTTAATGTACTAATTATGTTGTTGTTGTTGTTATTGTTGCTGTTGTTGAGATTTGTGACATTTATTGTCTGTAATGTTATTCTAATGTTGGTGTTACCGTTACTGTATTATGAACATGTGTTTATTATGGTCCCATTGAACGTGTTGAAGAGACCTAACAATATTTAACTGTCATTTAGTGGGGGTGGCTGTCACGAGAACGACAATGACAGTGATCTTAGTGACAGTCTAATCGACCCCTGTTTGGTTTATCTACAGCAATAATTCATAATTACTTATAATGAATTTTCTGCGATTTCTTACTTTATACACGTGTACGCAATTATTGCCATTTTAGTGGGCACTGCATGTATTACTAGCTTATTTATACTGTCACTTACTGCTGTCATTAGTCTACTTACACATACCGCAGCACCCGCGCACTTTTCAGGTGCAATTCCTTGTCCTACGCCGGCAATAGCGGAGTCGGACAATACCTGAACTGTTGATAGATCATTGTTCGCCCATCCGTAGGAAACCGTGTACTAGCGACTCCATCCGATCCTATTTTCATTTGCATTGGCTACAGTGTTTCCTGGTGTGGATTATCTTCCGTGGGCGGTAATCGATTCATTTACTCTGAAAATGATACACAAGCCTCGAAACTTAGCAGGCCTGCGTTAAATTGTAGGCTTCAATTTGTCAACAAAGTTTCATTTGTGTGTCACTGTAATATAAAAGATATTACCCTGTTGATTAATGTTCATATTGCATCGGAATATAGCACTATAACGCACTCTGCACACGTTTCAATCCAAAATAATTGCTCTGAAAAGATGGTAAGGGAACCAAACGATAAATTTGTCAAACGCATTAATCTGAATGTGTGTATATAGTGTGTGTGCTTGTGTACGTTGTGTGTCTATCTGCATGAGTGCATGCGTGTGTGTATGAGTAAAAGTGTGTGCTTGCGTGTGTAGGTTGCGTGTGTTGCAATTGGTGATCGCCAATGAATTATAGCCATGTGAACCATTTTCGTGAATATGCGTGTTGTGTGTCTGAATATGTGAGAGTGTTTGTAAATTCGTGTGCGTGTGTGTATGCATATGTGTGTGTGTGTGTGTGTGTGTGTGTGTGTGTGTGTGTGTGTGTGTGTGTGTGTGACAGAGAGAGAGAGAGAGGGACAGAGTGAGAGAGAGAGAGAGAGGGACAGAGTGAGAGAGAGAGAGAGAGAGACAGAGAGAGAGAGAGAGAGAGAGAGAGAGAGGGAGGGAGGGAGGGAGACAGAAGAAAAAACAGAACGAGAGACAGATGTGTTAGTGTCCATGTGTGTGTATGTGTTCGTGTGTGCATCTGCGCTTTCTCCACATTTACATCACACATACACACACACCCCCCCACACACACACATCACACACACACATACGCACACGCGCGCACACACACACACCACACACACACACACCACACACTTCTATGACATCAGCTGGAACCATCCACGATCACATACGCTCCGCCAAACCCACATGCGTCTAATATCTAACCCTTTCGGAACTGTGCATAGAAACAGGCATCAGGAAGATAATACATTATCTTGCTGCTTGAATTCGCATATTTCATCTAGATCAAAATAACCAAATATGCTGCATAGGCAAAATCCCACACAACAGACACGAGCTGTATTGTTGGGTCACGGTGACAACGCGACGGTGAAAACACAAACGAATAAATGATTACTTACCTTGGGGTACCCTTCGTTGGCGAGTCTGTTGCAGATGTCTGGACATTGTGATCTCTCCCTAAGGAAGACTTTGCATCACGCCTCTCCACATATCTTCTATCGCCAAACTAACTTTCACGTCCATTTTCTTCAATCTCCATAACTCCGCCTACGTGTGGTTCCCGGACAAAAGAAAACAAACGATATATGTGTCAAATAGCACTAATCGGAATGTGTTTGAGCGCGTGCGTGCATAGTAGTAGTGTGTGTGTGTGTGTGTGTGTGTGTGTGTGTGTGTGTGTGTGTGTGTGTGTGTGTGTGTGTGTGTGTGTGTGTGTGTGTGTGTGTGTGTGTGTGTGTGTGTGTGTGCAGTGTGTTGTGTGTTGTGTGTTGTGTGTTGTGTGGTGTGTGGTGTGTGGTGTGGTGGTGTGGTGCGTGCGTGTTTGTGTGTGCGTGCCAGCGTGCGTGCGTGCGTGCGTGTGCTTGTGTGTGTGTGTGTGTGTGTGTGTGTGTGTGTGTGTGTGTGTGTGTGTGTGTGTGTGAATGAGTGTAAGTGCGGGCTTGAATGTGTAGGTTGTGAGTGTTCACCAGTTAGTGATCACAAATGAATTATAGCTATGTGAACCATTTTCGTGAATATGCATGCTGAAAACACACACAATTGTGACATATCTATTTAAAGACTGTGATGACTGTAACAATAAAGACATGTCAAATGAGTTAATGACACAGGCTAAAAACATGTACAACCATTGACATACATCTCATTTGAAAAACACAACCATTTGGTGTGTGTGCGTTTGTGTGTGTTTGGGTGTGTGCTGTGTGTGTGTGTTGGGTGTTGGGTGTTGTGTGTTGTGTTGTGGTGCGTGCGTGCGTGCGTGCGTGCTTTCTCTATATCTCTATGGTATCAGCCGGAACCATCCACAAACATACAAGCATACACATTTCAAACGCACTAATCTGAAAGTGTGTTTGTGTGTGCATGTGTATAGTGTGTGTGTATGTGTGTGTGCGTGCGTGTGTGCGTGCGCTTTCTTTATATGTTGTATCATACACAACGCGCGGGTGCTCACGCACGCTCACACTTTTATGAGATCAGTCGGAACCAACCATAAACACACACGCGCATGCGTTTCGCCAAACCTACACGCATGTAACATATAACCCTAACCTACACACACACACACACACACACACACACACACACACACACACACACACACACACACACACACACACATACACACACACACACACACACACACACACACACAAACACACACACAAACACACACACAAACACACACACACAGATAACACACACACACACGCTATGTTGTTTGTTTACATTGACAACGAGACAGTGAAAACACGAACGTATAAATTATTACTTACCTTGTGATCTCTTTCGATGGCAAGTCTGTTACAGATGTCTGGACATTGTGTTCTCTCTCCAAGGAAGACTGCATCAAGCCTCTTTTCAATCAGCGCAACTCCGCCTACGTGTGGTTCCCGGAGAAAAGAAAGCAAGCGATATTTATGCCAAACGCACTATTCTGAATGTGTTTGTGTGTGAGAACGAAAGGGAGGTGCGTTTTTGTGCGCGCGTGCTTTCTTTAAATCTCTATTACGCACGCACGCAAGCACACACACGCACGCACACACAAAAATACGCACGCACGCACTCACACGGTTTGGGAAATTGTGCACATAAATGTTGTAATATGAGTAGTAATTTTGAAAATATGCAGTGATGTTTGCTGTAACATAAAGCTTGCGTTCCTGTTTGCGGCTGCGCTTGTGATCACATATTAAAACAAATTAACATGGATACGTAGACCGTTTAATGTTCAACACTAAATGTATATTACAAGTGTGTGTAGTGTTGACCAACACATGAACATGTAAATCTGTTGATTTAATTACCTCTGCTACAAGGCTGAAACGCTTTTAATAACGAATATAACGAATACACAAGTATTGAGGCTGCGGTAAGTTCTTTTTATGCACAATAGTTTCCATAAACTTGACACCCTGTACGATCTTACTTTACACTGCTACCTAGTGCTTGATTCGTGAATTAACATACGCAAAATGGAGTCGTTCACTACATACATACACTCTTGACCAACACTCAATTTTGTCTGACAAACATCATGGCTTCCGCAGTAAAAACTCGACTGAAATCCAGTTAATACTCACAACACATGACCTATCCAAATCTCTAAATAATAAATCACAAGTACACATGATAATAATAGATTTCTCAAAAGCATTCGACACTGTCCCTCATGACCGGCTCCTAAACAAATTAAAAAGATATGGCATCAACAACAAAACATATGCCTGGATTTCGAAATTCATCACATGCCGTGAACAGAGAGTGGTGGTCAGTGGAGAACATTACCCCTGGACCCATGTTGAGTTTGGTTTACCACAAGGCACGGTACTAAGCCCTCTTCTCTTCCTGATATACATCAACGATTTACCTAACAATATCCACTCCACAGTCCGTCTGTTTGCAGATGACTGTGTCCTGAACAGAGAAATTAACAACCAATTAGACTCACAAGAACTACAGAAAGACCTAGACGAATTAACTAAATAGGAACATGACTGCCAAATGCACTTTAACCCCGACAAATGCTTTGTGATGAGACTAACTCATGCAAGAGATATAAAACAATTTAATAACACCCTAGGAAACACAACACTACAAGAAACAGACAGCCACTCATACCTAGGAATATGCATAACCAAAGACTTAAACTGGGACAAACATATACATCAGATAACAGCTTCAGCAAACCGCACCCTAGCATTCATCAGACGCAACCTCCACTCATGCACATAAACATCAAAACAACAGCCTACACAACCATAGTTCGACCATTTTAGAATACTCATCTTCAGTATGGGACCCCCACACCCAGACCCTTATCAACCAAATCGAAATGGTACAAAGACACGCAGCCCGTTTTTTTTTTATCTCAACGACTATACATCCAGAGAAGCTGGCTGCGTGTCAGAAATGCTAAACCAATTACACCTACATCAACTAAAAACCAGACGAACAAACAGACGCTTCACCATACTCCACAAAGCCATTTATATACACCTATCCTTGCCTGCCAATAACCTCCTCCAGTCCGTACAACGCCTATCAAGACACTTAAACAATAAAGCATTTAACACTATCCATGCTAGTAAGAACTGCTATAAATATTCATATTTCCCCAGAACAATAAGAGACTGGAATTCCCTGCCAGATGCAATAGTTAACATTTCTAAACCACAACATTTTAAACAAGCGTTAATACATGACTAACAACCCAACAGCATGCGCACCCAACCCTGACCGTTTGACTCCACCAGGAGTGTTGACCGACAAAACAAGAGAAGAGTTTGCTACTGTAACTTACGGATGAATGACTTCTATGATATCAGCTGGAACCATCCAACCTTGTAATCTGGCGTACATGCATACGTTCTAAACACTTCCACTTTGTTGTGTTACTTTTGGCAAAGGTTTCGTTGTATAAAGCATGTCCTGTTGTAATCTTCCGTGAAGGTAATCCTCCGTGAAGAAAACACCCCTTGACAAACCACGCCAGACCAAACAAAAGTCTCTGCGCATGTGCAGACAACATGTGACTACTGTCCCGACAGGTGTGTCTTGAATAGCATGTCGAAACAAAGGCCGGTGTGCTGGACGTGTTACGTAAGCTAGGTATGGGTAACTTGTGTTGTTAGTGTTTGGCGTGTGCGTACGCATGTTCCTGTTTGCGTATGGGCACTCGTTCTTGTGTTGTGGACAAGTGTGTGTGTGTGTGTGTGTGTGTGTGTGTGTGTGTGTGTGTGTGTGTGTGTGTATGTGTGTGTGTGTGTGTGTGTGTGTGTGTGTGTGTGTGTGTGTGTGTGTGTGTGTGTGTGTGTGTGTGTCCTTGCGTGCGTGTGTGCGTGTGTGTGTGTGTGCTCGCGTGCGTGTTTGTGTGTGTGCGTGTGTGTGTGCGTGTGTGCGTGCGTGTGTGCGTGCGTGTGTGTGCAGCCAAATTGTATACATAGACGGAAGTGAACGTGTCAGAATACGAGATAAGAGATAGACATCACATATCATCACCTGGAAACCTTACGAAGGGAAACGATCTAAAGGAAGACTGGCGAGACGTTGGAGAGACGAGCTGGAACTGGAAGAGCACCATCTGGCAAAGAATAGTGCAAGACAGGCAGACGTGGAAACAGAATGCTGAGGCCTTCGCCCAACCACGGGACGCTATACCTGCACAATTATCATAATGATGATGATGATGATGATGATATATATATATATATATATATATATATATATATATATATATATATATATATATATATATATATATATATATGTATATATATGTATATATATTATATATACGTATATATGTATATATATATATATATATATATATATATATATATATATATATATATCATCCAATGTACACAAAATACATTTGATTACTGCACATTTATTAAGGTGTATGATGTATTGTTATCACAATATGCTTCTTATTCAATATATGCAGGTGTCACCCGCACGATAGTGTGTTTGTGTGTGTGTGTGTGTGTGTGTGTGTGTGTGTGAGTGTGTACGCGCGCGCGTGCGTGTGTGCATGCGTCCGTTCCTAAACCACCACTGGAACTAACCGAAACGTAAACAATTACCAGGGATATTTAAGGGACAAAACATATTATATTTAGCCTCCACCTAAACTATTGAGAGTCAACCCACACACACCCTTCTTCGGACGCTCATGTTTTCTGGGCTTGTTGCCAGTGTGTAGGGCACTATTCACTGAGTCCGATCGGTTTACCAGAAGACACAAAACCTGCCCCAGACTACATTTTGGAAATGATCAGATGTGACTCCAAAGTTGAACCCTCCTGTAACACCAAGAGATGCAGTTGTAAGATTAAAGGCTTACCTTGCACAATGTTTTGTGCATGTTTCAAGGTGGGATGCTCTAGACCACAGTAGCCGCTGAAATAGCCATCATGCATCTTTCAGATTGTCAGCGTTTTTCAATCTATCAATCTGACAGCAAGTTTCAGGACTCCGTCAACGATTTTGGCAGTAATTTAGGTTGGCTTGTTATACATAATGTATTGAATTTAAACCACAGAGAAGTTTCTGAGTGTTTCTGAATGTTTGCCAGTAAGGTTAAAAACATATCACATAGACTCTTTCAAGCTGGAATTGTCTTACTGTTGTCTGACCATTTTCTGCAAAATCATGCCTGAAATCGTAGAATTTCCCTAACTTAAAATGGCTAGAAAAGGGTTAATTCATTCAGTGTTGATCCATATTTGATTCTGCACTATAGTATTATGTTAATAAATATCAGAGAAAGCAAACTGGGTTCATTTTATATTGGTTTTACCATGAAAATATGGGAGTTTCCGTTTTTTCAGAATTTTAGTGTATCCGATAGAAAAGGGTTAATATCTAGAATTGCCCAATAGATATCACCGGGCAACGTCCTGATTCTGATTAACCATGCCCCAGGCTACAAGAATCAACAGAGAGAAAAACTTTATCCGACAAAAGCAGGTTTACCAAAATATAGGCCTTTGGCTCCTGGACTATATTGTTGTATGCTGATAATGTAAACCTACTCTGACTGTCAATGTATATAAACGTTTGTTGCCAGGTCGTAGTACCGCCATGGCCGTTTTGTGATAGAAATGGTAACAGTTGGGAATGGTGGTTACGTGGTAGAGTGCCGGACTATCAATCGCGGGGATGGTGATTCAATCCCACCTGCCACCGTTTCGAAACTGAGGCAATTCCGTTCACCTCACATTGCCTGTGTCTCTAGGAAGAGACACTAAAAGTTGGTGGTCCCTTCTAATAATAATATAATTTATTTGTATAGCGCCCGAATCAATAGTATTGCTCTCAGGCGCTTCACATAAATGTACAAATAGTAGCTAAAATTGGATGATAAATGATTACTAAAATAGATATATGTATATATATATATATATATATGATAAAATATTATTAACCTACCGCCGTTTCGAAACTTAGGCAATTTCGTTCACTTCACTTTGCCTGTGTCTTTCGGAAGAGACACTAAAAGCCGGTGGTCCCTTCTATCTGGTGTCTATGCCAGTGGAAATAAAAGATCCCACACAGGAGGTAAATGTGTAACTTGTAGTGGACTCATTCATTCTAGAGAAGGACAACTCTGAAAACCAAGCTAGACAATACTCTGGTCATAAACATGTGGTTAACATAGAATCAAGGATATTATAGCTTCACAGTAGCTATAGAATCCTTGATAGAGTGATGAGCCATAAGAGGAAAAAGAAGACCAGCAGTTTAATGAATGGTTCACTGCTCAGTTACGGGAGTGTTCACATCTGGCAACAATCGTTGAAAAGGTGTAGTTTCGCGGAAAGTAAACCACTAAAATTGTATGGCAAAGTAATTAGTTCAGCTACTGTTCAAATACTAAAAAAAACAAGTACTTGTTTCTTAATAACTACTGTGTACGGACGTAAAACGGATGCATATCTGGATTATGAGGTCTGCGTATTTACAATATTATAAATAAATATATATATATTATATACATATATATATATATATATATATATATATATATATATATATATATATATGTATGTATGTATGTATGTATGTATGTATGTAAAGATATATAATATATTTATATATATATATATATATATATATATATATATATATATATATATATATATATGTAAAGATATATATAATATATATACTGTATATCTACAATGTATATATATTACACACACACACACATATATATATATATATATATATATATTATATATATATATATATATATATATATATATATATATATATATATATATATATATATATATATATGTATATATATATATATATATATATCTGACACGAGGTGGAACTTATGAAGCAGTACTTAGACCTGTGTTATAATGAGTTAGCGCTCCACGAAATCGCTAAAGCGCGTCTCCCGAACAGTCTACGATGACCTGAAACAATTGGACATTTGTTACGCAACACCAACACACAGGGGGACCACTGGCGGTCAGTGTCGTCTGCGAGCGCCAGAACCAATTATACTCATTGTAACAACGACGAGGAACTCTGTTGCTAAACAAACTGTTGTAAATATTGCCAACTTGATTATACTGACTTCGACGGAATAAGGTAATGGGTCTGATAATATAATAATCGCCTGTTAATATATAAGCTGCCTGATAATGTAACCTGATAATTTAATAACTGCCTGATAATGGAATACACTTGCTGCCTGATAAAGGCCCCTAATATATTTATTGATAATGTAATAACATGTTCCTGTCTGATAATGTAATATTTTGTGGCCGATAATGTAATAACGTACATATTTCACGTAATCGTCTTCGTGGATTCCATTTTGACTTCTTGCACTTAGTCCATTTTGTGTATTTTCGTCTATTTCGCAATACGGCTATTTTTAGCTAGTCTATATGCTGATTCCAAATCTGAAGTCAGATTTGTCCCAGCAAGTCAGGAATTTATTTGAATTACACATTCTCGCACCATTTACGAATGACGGAATGGAATGGCCGTAATATGCTACTTTACGACTGTGGACTTCAATTATATCGAACTAATCAACGACATGCACCTTATACACCTCTCCAATACAGCATATATTCAAAAAACATGGAATAATATATCGTAAATATCCCGACGACATTCAATTAGGAAACTGCGAGGCGATTCACAGACTATATTGGGGACGTCAGGCGAAGGATGGCGCTACGCATGCTGAAACTAAACGACCAAATTAGTAAGAATATGAATACTTTATTTAAAAGGCGATGATCTCAACATCAGATCATCATCTCGAGGTGCACGAAGGTTGCT
Source organism: Oasisia sp. SBJ-2009 (assembly GCA_964017155.1). Taxonomy (NCBI): domain Eukaryota; kingdom Metazoa; phylum Annelida; class Polychaeta; order Sabellida; family Siboglinidae; genus Oasisia; species Oasisia sp. SBJ-2009. The sequence goes on from OZ024865.1 coordinate 41,326,870, forward strand.
CCTTGACAATTGGAGACAAAACGATTTCACCATCAGACCTCCTAAGGAATTTGATAATTCACATGGGCAGGTCAAAAAACAATTTCAAGCCCAACGGCCCTAGAAAACTAGCCCAAAACTAGCCCATAAAACCCCCACAAATAATTCTAAAACGGTACATTTTTAAAGTCGCTAACGACACGCCCCACCGATAAAGAGGGAAATGCATTTCAATTACATCACGCACCCAGTATTTATATAATGGTGAGTGGATGATTCCATAATTTCGGCAGTTGAACGCCACCTACTGTTCTACGGTGAACTGTATATTAATAGTCAAAATGTACTTCGTAACGTCACAGAATTGCCCACACGTATATGGTCCTCTATACGTAATCACACACAGGCACGCATGCACGCACGCACGCACGCACGCACGCACGCACACACACATGACCTATATATATATATATATATATATATATATATATATATATATATATATATATATATATGTGTGTGTGTGTATACATATATATATATATATATATATATATATATATATATATATATATATATATATATATATATATATATATATATATACAAGACGTAATTTCAATTCTGACACTTTCACGGATGTGTCCAACTTCACCGATGACACACCAGCATCGAAAAGTGTGTGGATGTTAGAAAACGGAGTGGCATTTCTGCGATGCTTTTTCGTTTTACCATGCGCACCTAAATCGCCGTGGCGTGCATGCACTTTGCAGCATCAACAAAGACGTAAACATTCCTTCTCGTCCCCAGTAACTCTCCGAATCCACTATTAAAACTTAACCATGTCTCCTTTTCCCATTCCGCACAGATTTTTTCCCGTACACACTGCACCTGCCCATTATACCCAATGGACTTGAACACCAACTAGTCAAGTGCATTACACTCAGGGACTTAAAGCTAAGTTCGTGATTCCCGCCTTCCGCGTCAATACATAAGGATTAATAAAAAACGAACTAACGCATTTACCTATTTTTAGGACTACATGCAGACAGTTGATGAACAAAAACATACTGTACTTAATTGTTTTATTGAGAAGGGCACTGACATGCTGTCAATCAGTGTCAGTTGTTGCGGTTTCAGACGTCCATGTGAGACATGTCGTCTGTGCTTTATTACCAATTTGATTATTGACTAATTTGAGGTCGCGTTCAGAATTAGCGTACGGTCGCGGCGCATATTTGCGTATAGTTAATGGTGTATACTATTATCAAGACAATGCGAGCTATATAGCTATCTATGGCAACCCAATGTGTCCACGGGATAAAACAAGAACGCCATGTATCATCAGGGATGCTGAACAGGAAATCACAGAACCTGAAAACATTGCAAATACTTTCAACGAATACTTCACAAACATAGCCAGTCAATACACTAGTGACAGCCAAGACACACGACGACGACGACGACGACGACGACGACGACGACGACGACGACGACGACGACGACGACGACGACGACGACGACGACGACGACGACGACGACGACGACGACGACGACGACGACGACGACGACGACGACGACGACGACGACGACGACGACGACGACGACGACGACGACGACGACGACGACGACGACGACGACGACGACGACGACGACGACGACGACGACGACGACGACGACGACGACGACGACGACGACGACGACGACGACGACGACGACGACGACGACGACGACGACGACGACGACGACGACGACGACGACGACGACGACGACGACGACGACGACGACGACGACGACGACGACGACAACAACAACACATACAGCTCAAATATTTTGTCAGTGACAAGTTGGATACATCATTCTCGATACCAGAAATCAAACAGCACACGGTATACAGAGCACTCATGACCCTCCGTTCTGACAAATCCACAGGAGCCGACAAAATCAGCGGTAGACTGTTGAAAGCAGCTGCGCCTGCCATCACAGTATCCGTCACAACACTCATAAACAAAAGCACTGTGAGTAGAAAATTCCCAACACTGGAACCTTGCGAAAATTACCCCGATACACAAGAAGGGGCCTACTGAAAACATGGGCAATTATCGACCGATATCAATCTTGTGTGCTCTCAGCAAGATATTGGAGAGACATGTACATGACAGCCTGTATACCTATCTCATGTCTCACAACATGCTGCATGACGGTCATTCGGGTTTCCGTGCTAAGCACTCATGCGAGACGGCACTAAACCACACGGTGCATAAGTGCGCTTCGGCGATTGACAAAGGACTTGTGAATGGTGTAGTGATGCTAGACCTGCGAAAAGCGTTTGATCTTGTGAACCACACAAT